>QRFJ01000341.1:164484-216984 GCA_006176705.1 Cocos nucifera | reverse complement strand
TTCTATCTTATTTTCCTTAGTTGACTCACCTTAGTACCCACTCTCTTTGACACTTCTTTACTAATATATATAATATATATTAATATTAAATAACTAACTTAAAAAATATATTAAAATATTAATTAATAATAATTAATTTAATTTATAATATTAATATATATAAATTATTTATTAATAGTAATAAAATATTAAAATTTTTTTTTTTTGTAACCTACACATTATGGTGCACTAATATTACATATTTTGTATTATCGGTATCGTTTTTTCTCATTTTTTTCTAATTTAGTTTGAACTTTGTATGAGTTGTTCACTTAATAATTATATACAAATAGGCTAATGTGGTTTAGTGTGAGATTTTATAAATAGTATTTTAAATGTGTTCATATATTCTTGATATAAATGAATAGTGTTATAACTTATTTTCACACAATTATTAAGATAATATTTTACACGTGCTGACTATTTTAGAGTATTAAATACAGATTCATAGCTCTATACCTTATGATATAGTCCAACATCTTCATCAGTTTGTATCATGTAAGATTTATTATTACTGTGCCATGTCTAAGTCCAATGTCAATAGTGAAATACTCCATACTATCATACATAAATCCCATATTACATTATACACAAGACTTATGTTTAAAGCCTAATCATGTATAACTCAAACGTATGTATTAATCACCCCATATTTCACTAATTGTTAATATCATATTATCAATAATTTATTTAACATATTATTATAACCTCTATTTCACTGTGACTACTCTGGTATACATCTGGACATTACAACAACAACACACAATATTTCTTGTATATTGATGCAATTAATTTATCAAAATTATTTATGACTATAAATTAATAATGGTTCAGTTCCTAAGTAAGTTATTACAGCCATCAATATTATATTTAATTTAGATATTCAACTCTTCATACCCATCAATCTTCTTAAATCTAGATCCAATCTTCATTATTGCTGATGAAAATAGTTATTTAACCAACTTCAAACAATTAGTATTTCAAGGACTCATATCAATCATTATAACATTATCGGTCCTTAGTACTAGATATCTCATAATATTTGGATATTAATTTAATGTTTTTGATGTTTCTAACAGAATGAGAGAAAGAAAGCTAGTATACAAGAAACTACACGACAAAAAGCAGCTATCCCCCATATAATCAATAGATGTCCCCCTCAGTAAAGATTCCACCAACAAGCGAAGAAAGCAGATGAGATTAAAATTATCAATCGGTTATATGTATTAAGTGTCAATTCTATAGAAAATCATCCATATGGTTTAGCTTAGAAATACCGCTATAAGGTATTTTGCCGTTAACTAAGACACCTCAATAACCAAGACTCCTAGGATGCTAGAGAGGCTAGTACTGTTATCGCATGCTAGAAGTCTCAAATAAGAAACTTATGTCTAGGGCACTATATGGATTACTCACTGCGAGACTAACCACAAGAGAAGGAACCTAAAGCATAGAATTAGTTCACTAAAGAACCTCCATCTAGTCTCAACGAGTTTGAATATGAGGATAGAAATAAGCGGAAAGGAGACCATAAAATCATGATTTACCTCAACGAGCGTTATTAAGACCTAATGAAATGCTATGTCCTTCAGTCCCTAAGGAAGTCGGGTATCTGTTCTTATACTAAACGTGCAATAATGGCACCGTTAGAAGAACAACCTACAATAATTCAATGTGGAGTTGTTGCTTAGAGCACGGGATTCACAGTTCACAGTAACGGAATTACTCACCCAAATTAAAATCTGAGCCATTATACTACGAGCTCCTACCTACTTATCGTGTCTGCAGTCCATGCCACCCATTTGAAACTCAAACTTAAGCTATCCATACAAACACCTCCATTCATTATTCTAGGAGAGCACCAAGAAAGCATCCAAAATAGTGAGTAATTACTTAATTTACAACCACTGGAGTCCTAGCCAGAAGAATTACAATCTCTAATAAAGTATTACTCAAATAAATTAATAGTCAATTATATTCAAATGACATAAGGGAAAGTTAAAAATCCATAAGATCGTAACTGTTCTAAAATTTGGCCAATCCTAATAACTCAATTGAGAATTTGTTCATCCAATATATCGAGCATCATGGTGATAGTGAGCGTACAGAGAAAAATTTTGTTTGTCATGGCTGAAGTACGGTAAAACTAGCGCTTGTTGGAGGACATTAGCGCCTAATATTTTAGTTTTTGTGGACTCTAATTTTAAGGATAACTTTTGTAAGTATTACTTTAATATTTTTACATTCTAACACTTACTTTGAGGGAGAGTCTCAAATTTTTTCAAAGCATTGTGCTGGACCAAAAATATAAACAAATTATAATAGAGATAATTAATTAAATAAATAAAGTTAATATAATTATAAAATAATATTTATATAGATGTATATCTGTGGAGTTACGGTGACCTTAAAACTTTTGAATTTCAACATTTTATTATTATGTAACACGATACTAAAAATTATACTATCCTGTATTTAATAAATTCATTCCTAATTATAGGGCTTTATCATTGCACTCACTATTGAGAGAAACACTAGTATCATGGCAATTAGGCTTATGGACTAGGGGAGAGAAAATAAATTATTATTTTTTAAAATTCTTTAAGTCTCAGAAAAAAGTTAGTAAGTTTTAGTTATTTCAGATTACACTGATATGCTTAAGAATCGATTAAACTAAGCATTAAAAAAAAAATTGATGCATCGGGATTTAAGAAATCTATGAGATATTGAGAATCTAAGTATTAAGAAAATTCAAAAAGAGTTATAGTCTAGAACATAAAATTTTTTTTTCTTGGAGCATTCTAATTATTTCTACTAGCATCAAGAAAAGTCTACTTTTTATAGGCTTGTAAGGGTAACTATACGTTTCTTCATATAAAATTTATTTTAATAAAATAGTTTTTAAGTACTTCTCACTGAGTAACCGGCCTCTTTGCCTAAGCAAGCATTGAGTTTCGCCGTCAAAAGGTGGGAAGGGCAAAGAAGCTCGTTGTAAAGCTAGTCTTAACTTGTAGCCTATTTGATTCGAGCTAATAAGCCTGAGGGATATTCTATACCTAGTGCCCAAAAGCCAACTGGTTTGGGAGTCATTGGCCCAAGACTCGCTACATGGATCAAATAAAAAGCTTAAGAAGTTAAGACACTCAATAGTGGTACAACGTTAAAAAATAAAAAATATAAAAATAAAAAAAAACATTGGTTTCCCACCAAGTAACCGGGTCCGTTGCCTAAGTAAGTCAATGTATTCGCATCAAAAGTAGACAATATGAAAATAAAAAATTAATAAATGAAGGATGGAAGTAGCAATACACCTGCTCTAATGTGAAAGTTTAGATAAATCAGAGATAAAGTGGAATAATTTAGAAAAAAGTTCTGAAAAATTTATTGTTCTTTACTTAATTTTTTCTATTGATAAGTATTAATACCAACCATGATATATCTCATTTAAGCTCTACTGAATATCAATGGCCATTTTGAAAATTGCTTAGGTAAATTTGAAACTTCAAAGTTAAAAGGTATTTAAATACAATTCTTTCTTTACTCGAGGACGACAAAGCTTAAGTTGGGGGTGTGATTAAACTCATAAATTCACCAATAGAAAGTATTAATTTATCAATTAATTGATTTAATTTTTAAGAATAATAATCATTTATTATATTTTGAAAAATTTATATTTTTATAAAAAAATTTAATAAAAAAAAAATTAAATAATAAAAAAAAAAAATAATTTTATTATCAATAGAAGATCTCATTTTATGAATCACAACGAAATAAATTTCAAATAAACAGAGCTAAAATGGAAAAGATATAAATTTGAAAGATATAAAATAAATAAAATTAAATAAAAAAGAAAATGGCTCAGCCGGCTCCGTAAGCCGAGCCAACAGCCAAGCCAAGCCATCAAGCCGACTCAACCATTGAAGCCATCAGTCGGTCCACGATCTAGTGTGGATCGCCAGCTCAGCAAATTCCCGACGAATCAGAGATTGCCACGTGGTGGACCTAGACCCCTTAAGGGTCTACAGAAATTTATCGTTGGTCACAAGGGTAATTAGTCTTTCATCTGATACAGCAGTGCTTTGATTGGTTGCGGTGTGCGGTGCGGCCGGTCCACGTGGTCATGAGAATAGTTATTGCGCGATCGGAGGATTGGTTGTTTGCGGTCAGGATCGGACGACTGTGGTTGTTCCGAAATTTTTATTCAGATACAAACATCACGCGGATCACCATCGGACAGCAGTGCTCCGATCCAGGCGATGATCCGACGTCCAGATGCTGTCGGCGGTGATCAAGACTCTCCGAAGTGCATTTGCGGCAGATTTCCTCGATCAAGCGCGATCCACGGCCAGAATTTATCCGACCCGATCTAGCTTATCTTGCATCCGATTTTGATGATTTTTGAACCGTTGGATTCCTATTGAACGATTGGATTTTATCAGAATTTATCAGAGTCATATCAGAGCTATTTTGATTCAAATTTTATCCAAATTTGTTTGTTTTTGATGATTACAAAGGCATTAGTCCCATATTGCCTTTAGAAAAAATATTCAGCCCTCCTAGCTCTATAAAAGGACCCAGGCCATGAGAAATCAACATCTTCGATCAAGGTGAAGCTTTAGTACAGGGCGAAGTCAGGCTATGGTTAAAGGCTGCTTCAAAGCAACGGTGTCGAGAAGAAGAGCGCGAGCTTCTACACCATCTTTTCTGCCAATGCCGATCCAAGATCAGAGATCAGGCTATTTTATTTTATTATCTTTTTTTTAAATTTTATATATATTTATAATTCTAAAATTTAGCAAAAATATAAAATAAATTCATTTTAATTATCTTATTTTATTTTATTGCATAATTGCTATCATCTTAAATTATTAGCTTTGTCAAGTATGATGCTAGAATTTCTTAACTATAAGATTAATTCATTAAGCCCATAATTTTTATTTAAATATTTAAAAATTAGTCTATTTCTTTTTTTTAATATTTATATTTAAATAAATACATAACATTAATAACCAGAATATTAAAGAAAAAATAAATGACTAAGGTTTTCAAAATTTCTATATATTTTTCAATTTGCTTCATTTTTGTACTTTCATATGCATTTTCAGATGCTATTCTATAAATTATTACATTTACCACATAGTTGAGTTTGACCGAGTTCTTCATACTAATATTATCAAATGTATATTTTCTAAATAAAGTTTTTATCCATGACTAAGTCAGGAAATATACACTGATAATAAGCACAACATAGCAGGGTCTAAACGACTAACATCGTGTTCCTATCACGAAGTTCTTCAATCCGTCGGTTCATTTCTTGAAGCCTTCGATCCAGCAGATCTTCACGATCCTGGATCTTCAAAAGTTTCTTACTGAATGAGGGCAGAGTCCCTCCAAGGGTAGAGTCATGGTTAGAGCAGGGGCTCCCTACCCTCTCCTTTTCTACACTGCTTCAGTGAGGCCCCTAACCTATTGAAATAGCAGGTTAAATTGCTCTGCATCCATCATGGCCGCTGATGAAACTTGAGATGCTAGGGATGAGATGAGGATGGGCAAATCTAGATGAGATCTGATCGTAGAGGTGGTTAACCGTCTGGTGGAAGCCTTTCTGGGAGGCATCCTCAGAAGATCGACTGGGGGAGAAGAATTTCGAGGGGGAAAGAGAGAGATCTCTGCTGAGCACTTCTTTAAGAATAAGAGAACCTCAAGAGAAAGAGTTCCCTTCCTTCAATGCCAATCCTGTTGGTGTAAAATCTGGTTATCACCGAAATCAAGGCTGAAGTCGGAGAAGATGTGGTCACCATCGATGACCTACAAAATAAGTTTCGTTTGGAGTTAGGGGTGGTGGCTCCGATAAGATCCTCTGATAATCAAGTCAGCTCTTTTGGCCAACAAAAATAGAGTGCTCAAAGAGATTTTAGCAGAGTTTCGAGAAGAAAAGGAGAGCTTAGAGCCTTAAGAAGAAAGCATGGAGGATCTCTTGTATAGACAGAGTCTGTAACAAACTGATAGTGACAGTCATAATTGTCCGATAGTGGACTATTCGGGGTCATGTGGGGTTTATTATGGAGGATGGTGTCTATTATTATGATGTGCCAGTCTGTTAAAATTTAATAGTTGAAGTTTAGAGGAGGTAGGTGCTAGCGATGAAGAGCTTCAAGTTTCATCAATTCTAGAGAAGTTCAGACTCCTTTAGGATCATCTGTATATAATGTTAGATATATGTGCCCTAGAAGTCAGAATTGGTTGACACTTGTAATACACTTCTAGGGGCAAAATTATAATTTTGACTAAAATCAATAAATGGATTATTTTCTATCATATATGTGTATTTCGTGTCTGTGATACATCCTTTGAGTTAATGGCAATGATAATTCATATTTTCAAGAGTTGAAAATTTAAGACATGAATAATCATTATTAACTCACAAATTGCTCCTGACCATAGGATCATCACGAGGATGGTGATTGATCCGAAAGATTGGTGTACAATCACTTCCCTTTAGTAGATTAGTCTTGAGTCTACGGTGTGGAGACACCAGAGCGAGAGTATAGATACTCGTTAGAGAACGAGGCATGAGCGTGACCACTTGAGTAGTCATTAGGGAGTCTACCTTCTCTGACTGACTCGATGCTGCAGTAGTGTGTCTGTTCTTTGACCTGAGGTGCATCGGCAATTCACCTTGAGGGTGTTATAGTTTGACTACACCATTACTCGATCTTCTAGCCATATGGAATCCTGAGGTGTATGTTGGCTATAGCATGTTCATTATAGGAACTGGATGGCATCAAGATGGAATCTATCTACCTTGGTGGTAGAGGAGCAGCCCTATGATAATCATGAGAATCAAGTCCAGAAGCCCATGGCCATGGCAGAGTGAAATAATAGAAAGAGTTTCTATTTAGATTTTCACATTGGACTCGAATCGAATGATTACATCATATGATAGAAACTAGGGTTTGATGAGTTCACCTAAACCCTAATCTGATCGAGGCTTAAGATAGAAGAACTGAATCACACAGGTAGCTGCACCAAGAGGTTCGCATTCAGCTCTGATGGGTTGCCACCATATACTGCTAGGTGTCACTGGTGGATTTTGGAAGCAATTAGAATGATTTAGATGATCGATCATTCTAGCTGTTCGAATCAGAAGAGTTTTGATCCATCGAAAGGAGTTTCAATGATGTCGATGATAGAGATCATGACATATCCCATTATCATACAGAACTGAACCTAACTGGTTCACACAAATAAGGGTTTGAATCTGGTGATCATTAATTAAACTTATCTAGTTCAATTGATCTGAATGAGATTCAATTAGGTTTAAGAAAATCATGCTAGCACTCGATTGAACCTAACGTTCTTCTTTTTCTATCATAAATAAGTTGTACTGTCTGAGCCAAAGAAGTTTGTGAAGGAAAATCTTGATTTCTCGGTCCAGATTCATCCAGATCTGATTAGATCAAGAGATATATTTCAAAAAATTTTTCTTGATCTCAATCAGATCTTGATATATTTCAGATATGATTCTTATTATTTTAATAAATAAAATAAAATAAGATAAATTAAATCAAATTTAATTTACCTGATTTGGGTAATCCTATTACCCTGTAGATGATCCTGATTGCAGCGGAAGGTTCTGGATCTTAGCCACGCAAGCGCCTAGCCTCTATCGATATCCACTCGGGTTGGATCTGGAGATCCTCTTCTTCTCTATCACACCTCCAAAAATCAGATCTGGATCTGATCTGGAGAATCTTCAAAACTCTTTTGAAAGATCTGCAGTCGTCCTTTTGCAGCAGCGCAGCCTTCTTGCTTTTGATCTCCTTTCCTTGATCTGAATCGCACCAATCAAAGTCCAAAACACCTTTTGGACGTGGAGAGCAAGGGAGAAGAGACTATGGCATGGAGAAGGAGGGAGAGGCACCTTGGGCGTGTCTAATAGCATTCGCTTCATCTTGGAATTAGGGTTGGGCGCAGGGTCTTATTTATAGACCTCTTGTGATCCAACTCCTCTTCCTCTCAACCAATCACAACCCTTTGTGAAAATCAGATCTAAATCTGATTGTTGGGAATAAGAACCCCTGGATTTCCTCCTTAGAGGGCGCCTAACCAAGTCAAACTGGATTCTTAGTAGAACTCTGATTTGAATCCAAAAGGAGGTGGAGTCCTTGTCCAACAAGGACTCCTAGGCGCTCCTACTTGGCTCACGCCACCCTTGGCGTGCGCCCTTCTCCTTGCCAGGTTCTGGCAGGGGGACAGGCCCCCACCAGCTCTCCAATAGGTGCATGACATGTGGTCAAAAGTCAAAGGATGAATGGTCCAACGTTTGACCAGTCAAAGTAGACTTTTGACAAAAGTCAAAGAACAAGAAATGGCAGGTAACCAAAAATGGCAGGTAATATCTACAAATAAGACAACCTATTCTGACTTGGACAACCTCCAGTCAGACCATATGAAGGCCTCTGATTGAGCACAACTCCTTTGGCTCAGTCAGGACAACTTATTTATGATAGTAAAAGAAGAACGTTAGGTTCTCGAGTGCTGCACGATTTCCTTGAACCTATTGAATCTCATTCAGATCAATTGAACTAGATCAGTTCAATTGATGATCACCAGATTCAAACCCTTGTTTGTGTGACCCAGTTAGGTTCAGTTCTGTATGGTAATGGGATATGTCATGATCTCTATCATAGACATCATCGAAACTTCTTTCGATGGATCAGAACTCTTCTGATTCGAACAGCTAGAATGATCGATCATCTAAATCATTCTAATTGCTCCCAAAATCGACTAGTGACACCTAGCAGTATATGGTGGCAACCCATCAGAGTTGAATGTGAACCTCTTGGTGCAGCTACCTGTATGATTAAGTTCTTCTATCTTGAGCCCCGATCAGATTAGGGTTAAGGTGAACTCGTCAAACCCTAGTCTCTGTCATATGATGTAATCATTCGATTCGAGTCCAATGTGAAAATCTAAATAGAAACTCTTTCTATATTTCACTCTGCCATGGCCATGGGCTTCAGGACTTGATTCTCATGATTATCATAGGGCTGCTCCTCTACCACCGAGGTAGATAGATCCCATCTTGATGCAATCCAGTTCCTACAATGAACATGTCACAGCCAACATACACCTCAGGGTTCCATATGGCTAGGAGACCGAGTAATGGTGTAGTCAAACTATAACACCCTCAAGGTGAACTGCCGATGCATCTCAGGTCAAAGAACCAGACACACTACTGCAGCATCGAGTCAGTCATTGACGAGAAGGTAGACTTCCTAATAACTACTCGAGGTGGTCACGCTCAGTGCCCTCGTTCTCTAATGAGTACCTGTACTCTCGCTCCGGTGTCTCCACACCGTAGACTCAAGACTCATCTACTAAAGAGAAGCGATCGTACACCAACCTTCCGGATCAATCACCATCCTCGTGATGATCCTATGGTCGGGAGCTGTTTATGAGTTAATAATGATTATTCATGTCTTAAATTTTCAACTCTTGAAAATATGAATTATCATTACCATTAACTCAAAGGATGTATCACAGACACTAAATACACATGTGTGATAGAAAATAACCCATTTTATAAATTATAGTCAAAATTATAATTTTGCCCCTAGAAGTGTATTACAAGTGTCAGCCAATTCTGGCTTCTAGGGCACATATATCTAACAATTTATGCTCAATCAAAGGCCTTCATATGGTCTGACTGGAGGTTGTCCAAGTCAGAATAGGTTGTCTTATTTTATAAGACATTACTTGCCATTTTTGGTCATCTGCCATTTCTTGTTCTTTGACTTTGGTCAAAAGTCTACCTTTGACTGATTAAACGTTGACCATTGATACTTTGACTTTTGACCATATGTTATGCACCTGTTGGAGAGCTGGTGGGGGCCTGTCCCCCTGCCAGAACCTAGCAAGGAGGAGGACGCACGCCACCCTAGGCGTGTGCCCAAGTTGGAGGCACCTAGGAGTCCTTGTTGGACAAGGACTCCATCTCCTTTTTGGATTCCAATTAGAATTCTTCTAAGAACCAGCTTTGACTGGTCTTAGGCGCCCTCTAAGGAGGAATCCAGGGAACTCTATTCCCACCAATCAGATTTAGATCTGATTTCACAAAGGGTTATGATTGGTTGGGAAGAAGAGGAGTTGGATCACAGCTAGTCTATAAATAAGACCCTGTACCCAACTCAGATAGTGATGAGATTGAGATAAGAGTTTCCATATGCCCGAAGGCTGCCTCTCCCCTCCTTCTCCATGCCAAACCACCTTCTCCCCTTGCTCTCCACGTCCAAAAAGAGTTTTGAATTTTTGTTGGTGCGATTCAAGCAAGAGAAAGGCAATCAAAAGCAAGAAGGCTGCGCTGCTGCAAAGGACGACTGCTGATCTTCAAAAAAAGTTTTGAAGATCCTCCAGATCAGATCCAGATCTAATTTTTAGAGACGTGATAGAGAAGAAGAGGATCTTCAGATCCAGCCCGAGTGGATATCAATAGAGGTCAGACGCTTGCATGGCTAGATTCAGAACCTTCCACTGCATACAGGATCATCAACAGGATAATAGGATTATTCAAATCAGGTAAATTAAATTAAATTTAATTTATTTTTATTTATTAAAATAATATTAATTCGATCTGAAATATCCTAGATCTGATATAGATCAAAGAAAAAATTTTTGAAATATATCTCTTGATCTGATCAAATCTGAATAAACCTGGACTGGGAAATCAGGATTTTCCTTCATATAAGTGGGTTCATGCTGTGCAGATTGCTAGATCCACGAAGGCATGGAGGCCCTTCTAAGTGACTGCATGGAGTTCGATCGAAAGGGGTTCGAAAGTCTGCTGGAGAAATCCTGAAGAAAGTCTATTGGAGAAATTCAGAAGAAGGTATGTTGAAAGGATTTGGAAGGAGTTCGACTGATGAAAAAATTTGGTTGAGGATGAAGTCCGGAAGGAGTCTGACTGATGGAGGAGTTTGGTTAAAGGAGAAGTTCGGAGGACCAGCGATCGAAAAAGGTCGGCTGGAGGAATATCGAAAAGAGCCTGCCTTAGATGGAGGAGTCCGGCCACCCCTACCATTTAAGCTCATTCGGGCGAGGTCCGAAGGGATCTTGCAAATTTGATCGAGGATCAATCTTGATCATTGTTGGATAGGATCATTCGACAATCAGATATCCGACCGAACTTCGGCAGGAGCGGGTTCACCCCCAATAGAAGTAATAATGGAAGATCATTTAATACAGCTTAGCTTTCCTTTCTATCAGATTTTTGGTGACAAAAATATCATTTTTCTCTATGATATCTTATATGACTTTATGTGAGTATATATGACATCTTGAACTATATTTATGACCTCTTATGATATCCTGAACAATATTTATTACTTTCTATTTCTTTATATGATATCTTGTGATTATTATAATTTTCTATTAGTATACTAGGATAATTTTACTTTATCTTGTGATATCTTGATTTTTATTATATTATTTTTGGTGAATATATATAACATTCTGAACACATCCTAAATTATATATAATATAAATATATATATATATATATATATATATATATATATATATATATATATATATATATATATATATATATGACATCCTGAATAATATATATGATTTTTTAAAGTCTTATATGACTTTCTGTAAACATATATTATTGGTACAAAATTTGATTGACGTCGGATCGAGCTGGAGTTGGGGAAGAAGAGGTCACTACCAGTGACCTACAAAATAAAGTTCCATCTAGAGTCGGTGGTGGTGGCTCCGGCAGAATCCTTCGATGATTAAGTTAGCTCTTCTGGCTAACAGAAATGGAGTGCTCACGAAAGAATTCAGCAGAATTTTTAGAAGAAAAAAGAGCTTCGAGAAAATGTATCTGAAGGATTTCTTTTATAGACGAAGCCTGTATAGCCATAACCATCCGATAGTAGGCCGCTCGGGGCCATGTAAAATTTATTATCATAATCGTTCGGTAGTGGGCCACTCGGGGCCGTATAGAATTTATTATGGAGAGAGGTGTCGCCCGTTCGTTGAGATTTAATAGTCGAAGTTCGGAGGATGCATGCATTGGTTGGTGAAGAGCTTTGATATATGTCAATTCTAGAGGAGTTCAGACTCCTAATTAGAATATGACTAGAGGAGATCATCAAGAAGGAACACTACTTGAAATCTGAAAGTAATCCATTGGAGAAATTTGGATGGAGTTCGATTGAAGGAGAAGTCTGAAAGGAGTTTGGCTCTTAGAGGAATCCGATTGAAGATGAAGTTCGAAAGAAGTTCGATTGCTGAAAAAATTTGACTGAAAAAGAAATTCGGAAGGAGTTTGGCTCCTGGATGAATCTGACTGAAAGTGAAGTCCAGAAGAAGTTTGGCTATTGAAGGAATTCGACTGAAGGTGAAGTTCGAAAGAAGTTTGGCTCCTGAATGAATCCAACTGAAGATGAAGTTCGAAAGGAGTTCGGCTCCTCAAGAAATCTGACTGAAGGTGAAGTTCAGAAAAAGTTTGACTGCTGGAGGAATTTGATTGTTGGAGGAGACTGGAAGAAGTTCGGTCACTGGAGGAGTCCGAGAAAAGTTCGATCGCTGGAGGAGTTCGACCGCTGGAGGAGTCCGAAAGAAGTTCAGCTCCTGAAAGAGTTAGGTCGTTGGTGGAAGAATTCTTGATTGAAGCTCTTTCATGATTACCAGTTATATTAGGCTAAGCATCAGACTGAACTTTGGTGGGAGCGGGGTTTATCCCCAATACTAGTCCCCCCACTCTCGAGTTCGAAATTCGAAGAAAGAGAGTACAAAAAAAATTACTGCCGAAGTTATTTTTTGGACTCTGCACCCACTGAGGTTGAAGCTTGAGAGAAATCTTATCTTCGATTGAAGTTGAAGCTTGAAAAAGATCTTATCTTCCATGAAGGTTGAGAGAGATCTTATCTTCTTTTGAAGTTGAAGCTTAGGGGAGATCTTATCTCCAGCCAAGGTTGAAGCCTGGAGGAGATCTTATCTCCGGCCGAGGTTGAAGAAGATCCTATCTCCTATTGAAGTTGAAGCTCGGAGAAGATCTTTTCTCCAGCCGAGGTTGTAGGAGATCTTATCTTCTGTTGAGGCTGAAGAAGATTCTATCTTCTGTTGAAGCTCAGAGGAGATCTTATCTCCAGTCGAGATTGTACAAGATCTTATCTCCTATTGAAGTTGAAGTTCGGAGGAGATCTTATCTCCAGCTAAGGTTGTAGGAGATCTTATCTCTTATCGAAGTTGAAGCTTGGGAGAGATCTTATCTCGAACCGAGGTTGTAGGAGATCTTATCTTCTATTGAGGTTGAAGTTGAAACTCGGAGGAGATTTTATTTCTAGCAGAGGCGGGGCTTCTTTTCTCACCTCGTCTAAAATGAACGAGACCTTCAACTTTGTTCACGATAGGACGAGATTCTCCTCCTATTCCTAATGGATTATAGGGGCACATAAGGACCGTTGTTAGGGCCTCTTCCCTCATCTCATCTAAAATGAACGAGATCTTCGACTTTGCTCACATTAGGATGAGGTTCTCCTATTCCTAATGAACCGTAGGGGCACATTAGGGCCATTGTCAGGATCTCTCCCCTCATCTCATCTAAAATGAATAAGGCCTTCGACTTTGCTCACATTAGGATGAGGTTCTCCTCTTATTTCTAATGGGCTGTAGGATACATTAGAACCATTGTCAGGGCTTCTCCCTCATCTCATCTAAAATGAATGAGGCTTTCGACTTGCTCACATTAGGATGAGGTTCTTCTCCTATTCCTAATAGACTATAGAATTATTAGGGCTATTGTCAGGACCTCTCCCCTCATCTCGTCTAAAATGAATGAGGTATTCGACTTTGCTCACGTTAGGATGAGGTTCTCCTCCTGTTCCTAGTGATTGTAGGAGTACATTAGGACCATTCTCCTCATCTCGTCTAAAATGAATGAGGCCTTTGACTTTGCTCATGTTAGGATGAGATTCTCCTCCTGTTCCTAACGGATCTAAAATGAACGAGGTCTTCGATTCGCTCATGTTAGGATGAGGTTCTCCTCCTATTTCTAACATGTCTATTTTTGATTGCTTCTTTCCTGTTGTCATATAATTTTTGCATCAAGAAACTATAATATTGAGATGGAGGAGTTTTATTGAAGAAAAATTATCGGTAGTACATTCTTAGATTTTTTGAATTTCAAGGTCATGAGAGCATTGTTCCTTCGAGCTTCTTCAGGCGATAAGCTCTGAGTCGGATGACCTCCTCTATTTCATACGGGCCCTCCCAATTTGGGGCAAGCTTTCCCTGGCTCTAAGGCTAAGAGATGGTGGCTCGTCGAAGCACTAAGTTTCTCAGAGATAATATTGATGATGTCGAGAGACGGCCAATCTTTTTGTTGTTCCTCCCTCCTTGATGGTTCTGGCTATGGCAATGCCCTCGGTCGATCTTCTTTTACTTTAAGTCGATGTCTGTGGAGCATTGAGGAAAGCGTAGTTGTGAAACCTTCTAGGAAAAGAACTTCATCATGTCCTTCTGTCAGAGCTTCTTTGATGACGAGCTCGAGGAGGAGTTCGGGCTTGCTTGCACTTAGAGGGAGTCTGTGAGCATGGCTGAACTTCATTCGACCCTCCATCAGCTGTGGGTTTATTAGACTCATCCATCCGCCACTCTCCTACAGCTTCCTCATCCTTCAACTTGAAGGCTTCTTCCGTTCGGACATATCTTTCAGCCCGAGCTAGCAAATCGGTAAAGTTTTTGGGATACTTTTTCTCCAAAGAGAATAATAAATCATTCTTCTGAAGGCCGCCCTTGAGCGCAGCCATTGCAATAGATTGGTTTAGGTTCTGGACGTCTAATGCAGCAGCATTAAATTGGATGACATAAGCCCGGATAGATTCTTCCTCCTTCTGCTTGATATTCATCAGAGAATTCGAACCTCTGTGGGGACGTCGACCGCTAACAAAGTGAGCTACAAACTGATGGCTTATCTGATTGAAGAAGAAGATCGTATCCAGCTTCAGTGCTGAGTACCAGTTTCTTACTATTTTCTTTAAGATAGATGGAAAAGCTCAGCATAAGATGGCGTCTGATGCGCCATGGAGCAGCATCATGATCCAGAAAGCCTCCAGATGATCGATCGAATTAGAGGTTCTATTGTAGCTTTTAAATTAGAGAAGCTTGAAATTCGATGGAACGAGCTCTTACATAATTCGGAAAGAAAAATGTGGATTAGTGCAGACGTCATCATGGTGAGCCGGGGCAACATGGCAGAGTTTGATGGAGAAGGTCTCTTCCGAAGAAGAATTAGGATTCGAACAAAGATCCCCTGCTCTCTGTTTCTCCTTCCTAGGGGCGACGGGTATGCTAGCCCAAGTGCTCCTCCTTAGGATCGATTCCTGACATCTCGATGATGGGTTTTCTAATAGAACTGCCATCGGAGGCTGCCGCATGGCCTATACCATTTCGGTGAGGCCCTGAACCTACTGCATCAGTAGGTTAAATTGCCTCGGATCTACAACAGTCGTCGATGGAGGAGGAGGTTGAAGTACCGATGATGGAGTAGGAACGGATGGATCTGGCTCAGATCTAGCGGTAGAAGCGATAAATCTCCGGATAGTCACCTTCTTTGGAGGCATTTCTTAGGATTGAGGGAGAGGATGGAGATGAATCATGAAGAAAAAGATCCACAGGATCGACTGAGCACTTCTTTAAGAATAAGGGTACCTCAGGAATAGAGGGCCCTCCTTCTAGCGTCAATCCTATTGGTGCAGAATCTGATTAATGCCGGATCGAGCTATAGTTGGAAAAGAAGAGATCACCATTGATGACCTGCAAAATAAAGTTTCATCTGGAGTAGGTGGTGGTGGCTTCGATAGGATCCTCCGACGATCAAGTCAGCTCTTCTGGCCAACATGAATGGAGCGCTCAGAAAAGAATTCAGCAGAATTTTGAGAAGAAGAAGAGAGCTTCGAGAAAACGTATCTGGAGGGTTTCTTTTATAAACGGAGCCTGTATAGCCATAACCATCTGGTAGTGAACCGCTCGGAGCTACGTGAAATTTATTACCATAACCATCCGATAGTGAGCCACTCAGGATCACGTGGAATTTATTACGGAAAGAGGTATCGTCCGTTCGTTGAGATTTAATAGTCGAAGTTCGGAAGAATCAGACGTTGGTTGGTGAAGAGCTATGACATATGTCAATTTCAGAAGAGTTTGGACTCCTAATAGAAATACGACTAGAGGGGATCATCCAGGAGGAATACTACTTTAAATCTGAAAGTAATCCACTGAAGAAATCTGGATGGAGTTTGACTGAAGGAGATGTTCGAAAGAAGTTCGACTCTTTGAGGAATCTGACTAAAGAAGAAGTTCGAAAGGAGTTTGGTTGCTGGAGGAATCCGACTGAAGGTAAAGTCTGAAAGGAGTTCGGCTTTTGGATGAATCTGACTGAAGGTGAAGTTCAGAAAAAGTTTGGCTGTTGGAGGAATTTGACTAAAGGAGAAATCTAGAAGGAGTTTGGCTGCTGGAGAAATTTGACTGAAGGAGAAATCTGGAAGGAGTTCGACTCCTGGATGAATTCGACTGAAGGTGAAGTCCGGAAGGAGTTCGACTGCTGGAAAAATTTGATTGCTGGAGGAGTCCGGAAGGAGTTCGACCGTTGGACGAGTTCGACCGCTGGAGAAGTCCGAGAGAAGTTCGGCTCTTGGAGGAGTTAGGCCACTGGTGGAAGAATTTTCAACCGAAACTCTTCAATGATTATCAGTTATATTAAGCTAAGCATCAGACTGAATTTCAACGGGAGTGAGGTTTATCCCCAACATATATGATATCTTGGACAATATATATGACTTCCTATGAATATATATAACATTCTAAATATTGTATATGACTTTCTATGAATATATATGATATGCTCAATATTATATATGGTTTCTTGATATCTTATATGACTTCTTATGAATATATATGATATCCTAAATATTATATATAATTTCTTGTAAATATATATGACATCCTGAACATTGTATATGGCTTTCTGATGACTTACATGATTTTATATAAATATATATGACATCTTAAAGAATATATATAACTTTCTGTGAATATATATGATATCATGAATATTATTCATGGCTTCCTGATATCTTATATAACTTCTTATTAATATATATGACATCCTAAATAATATATATAATTTTTTTATTATTTATTATAATTTTATATTATCTTATTATGACTTTCTGTTATGCTATATGACATCAGAAAATCATAACACTCTTCTTTTGTTATTCTATGAAGAAAAAGGGCATTCTCATCACCAAAAATTTGAGAGAAAAGAAAAACTAAGCGGCATTAAATATTCTTTTATTATTATTTTTGCTACGTGGTCTAAGGTAATTGAACGGTGTGCTCCACGTTAATTTTGCTATACCGCATACAATACACAAAGTATTACTTATGTTCGCATAATCATATACCAAAATTCTAACCAACAATGACTACAGAAAGCTCAAAACAAAAATAAAAATAAAATAACTTTCAAAAATATAAAAATATCTCTATTTAGTACTATAGTTTCACTGCCATATTATGTAACAGAATGCACCAATCACTTAAAAATTCTATGAGTGCAAAAGCCTTAGATTATTCTGTTTTCTAGGGTGAAAAGATAATTAGATAATCCTAATTATCTTAAAGTTTCCAAAATCTAACCAACAAATCTATCAAAAAAGATAAAAAAAATAAAAAATCACTTCTCAAAAAATTAAAAAAAGTTGAAAAATAGTTCATGAAGGGTGATATCAAGTTCAAATGTGTGCAGCACAATCAGAATAATCATGTCCATATAATCATATGCAAAAATTCTAACAAATGATAACTACAGAAAAGTCAAAACAAAAATATAAAATTGCTCTATTCATCAAATAAATAAATAATTGCAATGCTAATAGTTGCACCATCATATTAATTATGTAAAATAATGTGCCAATCACTTACAAAAGTTCTAATAGTGCAACAGCCTTAGATTATTCTGTTTTCTTGGATAAAAAGATAGATAGTTCGATAATTACAATTATCCAATACTTTACAAGAAATCTGTCAAAACAAAAGTTTTAAAAAAATCAACTTTAAAAACATTTTTGCCTAGGGCCCAACCGGGTTCGAACCGGTGACCTATTGATCTGCAGTCAATTGCTCTACCACTGAGCTACGGACCCGTTTTTGCAAATGCGCTTTTAGTATTTATATTGAAAAACTTTGTTAGGAAATAATGAACGACACAACCTCAACGATTCACGTAATAAAATGAAAGGGCTTAGGGATCGTCAAAGTCATCTCCTCTCCTCTCTATCAGTCTCTTTTGACACCTCGGAACGTAGCAGACTCTTAGGCTGTGAGAAAAAAAATTGTTTCAATGGTAAATCAATTCCCAAATGCAAATTCATGCTATGAAAATGAAAAAAAATTCGAGAATATAACCATGAGTTAAAATCATGCGATCTTTCCAAAAAAAGATTCTGGGAAACACTGATCACATGCTTTTGAATGGTATTTTATCGACCTTCCTCCCAATTTAAAGATTTGATTTCTATCATCCACCATTATAAATTAAATATAATTCTACTACTAAAAATTTCACTATTTATTCCCTCAAATGAGTTTGTTGTTTGGCACCTATATGTACCATCCTGTTGTGAACTGCCTATGAAATCAAGCACATGCAGACCATCCATCTATGCATGATGCGAGGAAGGCCAAAATCAAATCAAGTGATCATCCAGTAGGATATAGGTGAATTGAAAGGTGACACATCAAATTTGTGAATTGATTGGTAGTGAAAGAAACCAACAAACAAATCTTTCCCAATCTATCTTTTATACTTTTATTAAAACAGAAATAATCGAATAGTTGGCTTATCAATGAAGATATATTAATCTTGGATTGTTGGTTAGGTTTAGATCGTGTATGGTATGATTGTCAGTTTTTTAGTTTTAATTTTTTTTAAAATATTGAAGCCTTTTTTTTTTTGTTTTGAAAATCAAAAACTAGAAACTTATTTGGTAATGAATATGGTAACGATGGTGGAGATTGAAGATGTCTCATGACCATTAGTGGCAACCATGTTTTGTTAATGGAAGATGATAAAGACCAATAGTAGATGACTCAATGATGATCATTAGTTAGTGCGGCTAGTGGTTGATGGTAGCAGTAGCTAGGGTGATTTTAGTTAGCAGGTGATAGTGATAGCTAACAATGAAGGAGAATAATCACCAACACTGATGGCAATTGCTGATAGCTGATTGCGAGTAGAGGTAGCAACCAATGGTGGTGATTATGCTAGGTGATAAGTGGTGGACATGGTGGTAGTCTCTTGATAATTTTAAAAAAACTTGAATCTATATTTTTTGGATTTCTTTAGTTTCTAGAAATTGGTTGTCAATTTTCAAAACTGAAAATAGAAATTAGGTTACTAGACACTTATTTTGCATTATTTTTTTGATGTCATTAAAAAAATTGAAAACTAAAAAACTTCAGCCACGTTGTTCATTGTTGCTATTCATTTTGATATATAATGTAGGGTCTTAGTCATCTCGTAATTTTAAGTCGTCGAAAAGAAAAAGGTAAATGAAAGAAGTCACCAATACTTGATGATCATTAAATCAATTAATCATTGACCGTCAATTCAGTCGAAAATGATAATACTGTGGCAAATCAAAGGCATGTTATGCATGCGTTGATTTTAAGTCAACATATAATTAAAGAATTTGGCACCATTTTGAAAGAATATCAACTAGGCAGCTCATTTTATGGTACCCAAATCCAAAGCCATATCACAAGTGCCTAACAAATCAGCTCAAATGGATTGACACGTGTTGCATGTACCTTAATCCTAACTTAGTGCAGAAGGTGGCTGAGACCGGATGAGGCATTTTGGATTGGAGTCGGCCGTGCTGGCCGTTGCTTTCACCTTAAAATTTTTGAAACAACTAATAAATTAAGCACTAAATATAGCCCAAATCTACCTTGAGATGTAAATAGATAATCACACCATTCTAATATGAATATCATCCAAAAAATCATAATATAAAATATCTTGTAGAGTCTCAGGGCAAATATCATCTTGATACTAGATTCAGTCTTTGGTGTGCTCAACTACAAAGAATACAAATCAATCTATTGTACTATTCGTCTTTCAAAAAATATGCCAAATAGACATCGCTATGAAAAAATAAAGGGATCTCCAAATGCCGCGGAAGAACGAAAAACCTTCTAAATGCTTTGTCTCATTTTAGATCTAGCCGATGATTCTAGCGAAGTCACCCTCAATGAAAATTTTATCCATCCATAACTCCTATCTCATGTAGATGATATCCGTCCAAATGACATAAAGTTTCACTTTCAAGATGAAAGGCTCAAAAATATGTAAGCTTCCTACAGCCAATAATCTGATATCTAGATCTCTGATGATATAGCCCATATCATCTCTATCATTTCTAACACTATCATCAAAGTTGATCTTGATGAATCTCGAAGAAGGAAGCTCTTAGAAAATCAAAAGAACCCTCTAGTTCATTCCATCTGTTTGTTTGAAAAAAGTTCTATCCTTAAATCTTCTAAAATTCAATTCCATCTTTTTTTATATTATTCAAATTTTATTTTAATCATAATTTTAATTATAAAATTAAATATATAAAAAAAATATTTTTTAATTTTAATATTTTTTTAATTCAACTTCAATTTCAAACACAACCTAGCTTTTTTCTGAATCCCGGAATCTGCCATGATATCCATAACCATGGCGTGTGGTGGGATACCATCAAAATGGTCCTCACATCGCTTTGTACGATATTTATTATCGAGTGTCCCTTTTGTCCTCCACTTGATGAAGCCCCATGCTTGCAGGCTTGCAAGCTGCCTCGACAGCTTTTTTTGTTTTCTGGACGCAGCACGCTACGCCCTTAAAAAACAAATATGAAAACTACCCTTCATTCGTACATAATACGCCAAGAATGTGGCAGCAACAATATGGGTTTGGTGACACTCTACGTAGCCCACATGGCATGCCAATATTTCTCGATCGAATTAGCTGGACCTCGTAGAACACACAACATGCAAACATAAATTGGGTGAGTTTGGTGACTGAATTGAATTGGGACCAACTTGTAGTTGATTTTTCCAGCAACCCGTCATAAGCTTCACGAGAACCATCCGACCGCATACGGCAGATATTTAGGTTGGCCATCTGGCCAAAATAATCATCAATTAAAGCAGTGATGGGTGGTTCTGGCAAATTCTTGCAAAGTAAATTAATAGGAAATGCAACTATTTATATAAATTGTTCAAGTGTATTGATGCAAAGTGTAACACAATTATTTCAGCCAAAAAATCTAAGAGGAGGGGTATCCATTCCAAAATAGGAGTATTCGAGGGATATATGTAAATAATAATTTTTAAAGGATAAATATGTAATAATATATATTTGCAAAGGTGCATGTATGAAAAGTTTTAAATAGACTTGTTTCGAAATGGTTCGATTATTGGCTTCGGACACTCGGTCCGATTCTAGGGCTATCTATTAGAAATTTTGTTGCGCTCTTTTCAGGTGGCTCAGAAATTTGCAAGAATTGATTGCAGCTCAATGAAAGTGATGCAAAATGGGTCTTCTTAACTAGTAGGATTATATTAATGATTAAGTGCTTTATCTGCACATTGTCTAAAATATCTTAATAACATTAGGGTGGTTATCTCGTTGGTAAGACCTAACTAAAAAGAAATGACTTGTAAGCATTATCTCCCACGAGACTTTTAGGAACTCTATCGTTGACTTCCAACATAGGAAATTTTGTGATTCATCAAGTTTTTGACTTGCCCAATCCATTTTCACCCAAGCTAACCCAACTCGACTTGGTTTGGCACACAACCCTTGGTTTAACCTAACATGAAAAATACCTTTGACCTAGTCAGATCCAAGATCCCATCAAATCAATTGAGGGCATATCTAACTGCGGGCGGGAGTTAAACTCTAAAATGAGAATGAGAATATATGACTTTCGTTCTATTAGTTTATTTATAGAGAATTTTATTTTTATTATGATTTCATAAATGCATGAGAATGTTCTAATCCTTCAATATCTAATGTTCTAATATTCAAATTTCAATATGATTCTAGTCATTGAGCAAATACATTAAAAGATAAAGCCACTCCAATTTTCAAACCAAACATATCACTCACCGCAGCAAGCCCAATTCATCTAAAATAGATCCCTAATGTATCGAATAAATTAGTTTCCTATATATAATCTGTTTGGGCACTCATCAAAATTTCAATTAGCAGCGGAGGTTTTGCGGTGCATCATATGGCAATTAAGAGGGTCACGTCCTCACCTACGGTTTAATGGGATGTTCCGGCTATTATTATCGGACCTGGTCAACGGACTGCAAAATAAAATGATTCAGAGAGAAGGAGAGGCCGCTTTGGTCACCGCCTCAAAAAGTATCAATAAAACTAGGGGCCACTCCATGTCAATTTTGTCAACCGTCCAAAGGGTAGTTATCCCCCAATGTGGTGTGGTCATCGTAATTGAAACGGATCCCTCCGTTCCTCCCTTCTAAGAACGACAGCCTTTCTCTTCCTCTTTCCTCTCTCAAGTCCAAATCCCTCTCCCTCTCCCTCTCCCTCAACCATGTTTCCTTCCAACAGTTTTCCCTTGCTGGCCTCTTCAGGATTGTCTTAGAAGATGACCAGGGAATAAGAAGAGATCAGCAGAGGAAGAGAGTTAGTGATCAGATGGCAACCTCCAGTTGCATGGGATTGGTGGCAGTTTTTGCCATCTCAAGCAGCGTGGTTCTTCTATCCCTTCAGGTCCAGAAGCGCCTTGTGTCGGAATTCATGAAGAAGGTTGAATCCGAACTTGGTATGGAATCATCTTCTGTTTCCTTCTTTTTTTCTTTTTGGTTGGTTCTTGCTTTCATCCTCGAATCATCTTCTATTCCTTCATCGTCTTCTTTTGTTAAGTTCCATCGATCCCTGGCTGTTTATAGTTCTATTCTTTGGATTCTTGAATCCCTCCTTTGCCGATTCCTTCTGCTCATGGAAAAGCCCAATTAGCCAACTGCTTTTGGCCGCGTTATCACAACTCGTTTTCCTTATATATTATTAACCTTTCCAATAATTGAACTATTTGGTGGTGGTGGTGGGTGAAGAAACTTTAATCACACAACATATATATGGACTTCTTAATCCTTCCTGCAAAATTCCTATTCACGTTTTCCCCTACAATAATCTATCATCTTCAGTTCGATGCAAGATTTCGACCACTAATGTTGTAAAATTTGATAGGAGCTGTAAGAAACCGGCGAAAGAAGAAGGTGAGGTTTGCCGCTGATGTGATGGAGCCATCGTCGAACAACGAAGAGTATAGGAGGCGCCGGACGTCGACCATCTAGACCGGCTCCACCAATGAAGGATTTCTCCTTATCGCCTGCGAATTGTTGATTAGCATGGAAGAAATCTGCCGTTGTATTAAAAAAGGAAAAGTCCCTTGTGAATTTTAACGCTGCAGAGGGTAGGAACTAATCTTGTGATCTTAGTTTTCCTAGATTTGTTTATGCCTTTTTTTTTTTTAGTTCATGGGTAGGCGTTTGTATCAATCCAATTGCACCTAACGTTGAAAGGAACGTTTTCGTACCTTTTGTATTATATAATTGAAATGTAGACCCCGAAGAAGGTCCCAGACTTGGCTTTCGTCGTTTGGCGTATTGTTGTTAGATTGATTTCATCTTATGGGGAAAGGTCATTTTAGAGCCATTCATATGGAAGGCCTTTGCAATCTAGTATCGATCTACGGTTGGGTTCGGTTGAATTGATGACCTCACCAAGCACAAGAAATTTGGATTATCTGGTTGGCCTTCTGTGTATATTGGATCTAACTTAGCCAATGGAATGGATATGGGACCGCCACATTAAGAAAGTTGGCCATCAGGGAGGCAAAATAAATTTTATTTATTTGATTGGAATCCTATGATTCATGAGCACAGGGTTCTCTACACATGAACAGCACCAGATGTAACGTTATCTTCTACCAAAGCATCGGTTGGCCATCTCCTACTTATTTGCTTTTCTTTTGTTTTGCTTTCTGTTCTTTCTTTTTGATGGTAGGAACGGGGACCACAAGTTAAGAAAAGTTAAGAAGATAATGGGATGATCATCCTGAAAGATTTGGGGAGACACCTCTCCAGGTGCAACTATTGGGCTATCGACCAATTTATTTCTTAAGCACGCTTTTACTTAAAAATTTGGCTATTTTTTAAAATTGCATTTAAAATAGCGAGGCAAGGATCCTCAACTTCCTTATGGACTATATAGTGAGCAAAGAGGTTTCAGGTGGGATGGCAATTTCCTCTGCACCATCAATATCCAATCCAACCTAATCTGAATGAGTTAGGTTTCACCTGAATTGCAATGGATCCGAGACAGATATGGATAATGATAAAACCTACCCTGAATCTACGGATATATGCATATATTCATGAATCCTCAAAAAAATTGATTTGTATGTAAAAAAATTAGTTTTCATAACTTTATCCAATTTGACCTATCCAATCCACCTTATTTAACTCTATCCATCCTTAGACTCGACTTATTGCACCTTGCCTCAAAAAAAGTATGGGACAAATATAGATAATAGCCTATCTAACCCATAACCAATCTATTGCCATACCTAGTTAAATATGGCATGTCATTTGGTGGTTATTTAGCATAGAAAATTTGATGCAGGAGGAATGAAAGAATATTCAAAATAAAAGTTTTTGGGTTAAAAATAAAACTTCTTGCATTTTCCCCATGTTCGGTTGGGGTTATGGGTTTAATTAAATTATTAAAAAGAAATTAATTCATATATAATCATTTATAAAATTATTTATCAAACTAAATTAAATTAAAATTAAATATGGATATAATTATAAATTATAAAGATTATAAGTATATTTTCCTATTTCTTTGTATAAAAAAATTATTATAAATTAATAATAATATTTTTTAATCAAAGGTTAGTTTATGAAAATATCATACAAATATTTTTCATCATCTTTTTTTCATTCCTTCGATAACATTCATATTTATCTTTTCATATTTCATTAAACATACGAAAGAATGGATAAAAGACTGATCCATTTCTTTTATCATCCATCATTCTTTCTCTATGCATCTTTTCTTCGATCCATTATTCAAACCAGATGGAGGATTTATGCTGAGTCATCAATATGTCACATATTTTGAATTGCTACAATGTCAACCTTAAATTCTTTGCATTTCTTAAATAGATATAGATCCAAAATCCATCTACTCTAATAATGGCTTATAGCAATTGCATATAATAATAACTCATGTACACCTTTGGCTTCTATTTTGATGCATGCATTGCAGCAATTGTATACTTATAAGGGATTTCTATGAATTTCCACTTATAAATTGCATGAATTTGGACCTCTTTGAGAAATGTGGGAAATGCAAGGTTGATATTGCAGCAACTTAAAATGAAAAAGGTATTTGCAGCTCAATACAAAATATAGAGGGAGGTATTTATTTTTTCCCCAAAGATTTATCAACTTCCTAGCTACTCTTTTAAAAATCTATCATTCTGCTAAGAACCTGTTTCTTATGACAAACTCAACAAGCATCATTGGCTTCTGTGACAAGATCCCAATCTGCACTTATTCTACAACTTTCTCTGCTGTGGCATAAGGTATTTGACTGGATTTGAGTAATCTCCTTTAAAAGATGAAGCTGATAATAGTATAATAATTGCTGATATTTGCTGTTCCTCTGTTTGTATGGGACTGCGGAGTGTCTCCAAGTAGATGTTTGGTTGATTTGTTGTTTGAGCTTGGAGGGTGTTCACCTTTTTTGGTGCATTGTTCTGAGCTATTGGCTACCTCATATATACGATAGGTTGGGATTTTGTTGGTTTCGAACAGGTAACCATTTTCCTTGTCTATGGATGCTAGGAATCTTTGCAGAAGCTCACGGCCCAGCGGATGGTTTTCTCAAGAAGAGCAAGAAGCGTTATCTTTTGCATTGTTTTATGCTGGTAGATTGGGTTTTGTTGGGTTTATACGGGCACCAGTTGTACCTCTCCCTTTTCAGGGAAGAGGCAGGAGCCTTGGAAGAACCCCAGTACATTAGATGGTTCTCTCAGATGAGTAGGAACAAACTTTTTGAACGAAGAAAAGCATATAATACTCTGCAAAATTTCAAATATATTACTTTTAAGATGTGTGAATAATGTCTAGGGCTTATATGAGGCTGTCGCTCTGACCTATAAATTGGTATCAAACCTGGACTGACCTGAACCCCTAACAATAAAAGCGTTGGACATGCAATCAAAAATTAAGACCCAACATTTAGGTTGGATCTACTTTGAGATTTTCTCACCCGATCCAACTTGCACAAATTACCCAATTTATTATATACATACATATATACATCCATATATAATATAAATTTTATTTACATGTCTTTCGGTTAAAACATTTACAACATGTTTGGATATGTATAATTTAAATAATAGTGTGTCTTTTCAATTTTGAGTCTATTATATTAGATAGTTAACCATCGAGTGATTGCTGATGATTTAATTTTTATAGCATGTATTAGATGTTTATAACTTCTTTAGCAAGGAAGCTCGATAAATTTTTCAAAATATTTTTTTAAAAAACTAAGATACTATGTTAGATATCAGATATGTTTTGTTGGGAATAAATCCCGCTCCTGTCGAAGTCAAGTTCGGTGCTCAGCTTGATGCGGCCAGTAGCCACGGAAGAGCTTCAGCAAATGAATGGATCTTAGTCGAACTCTTACAGCCGGTCGAACTACTCAGCTGACCGAGCTCCTTCGAACCCCTTCAGCCAGCCAAATTGCTTAGCGGTCGAGCTCCTTGAACTCCAAGCGGTCGGGCTTTAACGAAATTTTTCAGCGTCCGAACTCCTCAGCGATCGTCCCTCGGCCGAACTCCTCAAGTGGCCATCCCTTCAGCCGGCCGAGCTCTTCTGAACTCTCCTGCGATCGAGCTCCTCCCGAGCTTTTCCTTCGACCGAACTCTCCTACAAGTTCAAACTCCTCTGAACGAACTATCACCATCAGTCCGCAACAGGCGACAAGACCGGACGATATGGCTGCCACTACTAGCGATACCACTCTCTCCGTAACCAATCCCATGCGGCCCATGACCTACCAGTATGGCTGTCCCTATCCACCTGACGTTGCCTTCCTCTCCGTACCAAACTCCATGCGGCCCCAACGGCTCGCTACCAGACGGTATGGCCGCCACCATCAATTAAGCTCCGTCTATAAAGGATCCTCTAGATATGCTATCTCAAAAACTCTAATATCTAAGTTCCAAGCTCTCCTCTCCTTCTCTAAGCTCAGCGGAACTCATTTCCGAGCACTCAATTCCTGTTGATCGGAGCTGACTTGATCGTCAGAGGGTCCTATTGGAGCTACCATCCACCAGCTCCGGACGAAACTTTATTTTGTAGGTCCCCGATGGTGACCTCGTCCACCACCGCTCCAGCTAATTTCGGCGACGACCAAATTCTGCGTCAATAGATTGGCACTAGAGGAAGGGCCATCCCAAACCTCCGAGGTTTCCTTATTCTTAAAGGAGTGCTCGGCGACGACTTTTCTTTTTCCTCTTCGGAGATCTTCCTTTTCTCTTCCGAAGAGAAAATGCCTCCCAGGAGAGCTTCGACTCGGCGATCGACGTCCTGTGCGCCAAGTCCATCTGCTCCCATTGCAGCCCCGGCAGCCCAGGTTCCATACGAAGCCACCGCAGACGTGGAGCAGTTCAACCTGCTGGTCGGGTTCGTGGCCCCACCGAGATGATGCTGACCGTGCGACAACCTCCGGCGAGGACTTTGCCAGCAAACCCACCATGAGGACGCGAGGAACCGACCTTAAGAAAGAGCATTCGGACATACTAATCACCCTAAGAAAGGAGAAATGGAGAGCAGAAGTTCTCCCATAGAAGCAGAACGAAGTTCGGCAGCGCAAGGAAAGCCGAGCTCCTCCTCGAGCTCGTCATCAAGGAAGTCTGGACAAAAGAAGCATGAAGTCCTCCTACGGAAGCTTTCACAGAAAAGTAGAACGAAGTTCGGCGCAAGCGAGGGCGGAACGAAGTTCTCCCGTGGAATGAAGTTCGGCGCAAGTGAGGCCGAACTCCACCTCGAAGCTCGTCATCGAAATGAAGTTCGGTGCAAGTGAGGCCGAACTCCCCCTTTCAAATCTCATCATCGGAATGAAGGTCGGCGCAAGTGAGGCCGAACTCCCGCTCGAGTATGTCACCAAGGAAGCCCCGACAAAGGGGCATGAAGTTCTTCCGTAGGTTTCAGAAGGAGACGGAATAAAGTTCGGCCACATCCACGATCTCCCCAGCGCAAGCAAGATCCGAACTTTTTGAGCTCACCACCGAGAAAGCCTCGACAGAAGGGTGCGAAGAAGCCCTCCTCCCGAAAGCTCCCACGATTAGGCCCCCCTCAACGCTCCTCGAACTCAAATTCTCACCAGCTGCCAAGACCAGAAGGGTTGTGGTCTCCCCCAAACAAGCACGATCGAAGCAAGTACTGCCTCTACCATTGCAACCACGGCCACGACACTAAGAAATGCATGCAGCTCTGAGATGAAATTGAGGAGCTCGTCAGAAAGGGGTGGCTGGGTAAATTTCTTCAATGCCAGCCTGAAGCAGGAGAAGATCGGCCAAGGGCGTTGCCATAGTCAGAAACGACAAGAAGGTCGGCCGCCTCGCGGCGTCATCAACATCACCCCCGGGAGGAGCTTGGTACATCGACGATTCGTCACCTTCCAGCGTCAAAGCTAAGAGAAGCATGCTTCAAATTGGGGAGGCCAGCATGAGATAGAGGAGGTCGTCCGGACGGGACTTACTATCCGAGGGAACTCAAAGAAATAACGCCCTCACGACCCTGAAATGGGGATGCACTGTCCGTAACTTTCCTTTGGTAAAATTCTTTCCTTCCAATAATATTATTTTTAGATGCAAAAATTATGCGATGATAGGGAAGAAGCAGTCAATAGTCGCCGTGTTAGGAACAAGAGGAAAACCTCATCCTAACACGAGCAGGTCAAAGACCATCAACCTCGGCCAGAGATAAGATCTCTTCCGAGCGAAGGTCTCGTTCACAAAGGACGAGATGGGAGAGAGGCCCTGACAATGGCCCTTATGTGCCCCCACAGTCTGTTAGAAACAGGAGGAGAACCTCGTCCTAACGCGAGCAACAACCTCGACTAGAGATAAGATCTCTCTCGAGCGACCGTTGACAACCTCGGCTAGAGATAAGATCTCTCCAAGCGACAGAGTCAACCTCGGTTAGAGATAAGATCTCTTTCGAGTGACCGTGGATAATGCGAAGGCCTCGTTCATAAAGGACGAGATGGAGGGAGAGGCCCTGACAGCGGTCCTTATGTGCCCCCACAGCCCATTAGGAACAGGGGGAGAACCTCATCCTAACGTGAGGAACAACCTCGGCCAGAGATAAGATCTCTTCCAAGCGATAGAGTCAACCTTGGCTAGAGATAAGATCTCTCATGAGCGATTGTTGACAACCTCGCCAGAGATAAGATCTCTCTCGAGCGACAGAGTCAACCTCAGCTAGAGATAAGATCTCTTTCGAGCGACCGTTGACAACCTCGGCTAGAGATAAGATCTCTCCCGAGCGATCGTTGATAACCTCAGCCAGAGATAAGATCTCTCCCGAGCGAAGGCCTCGTTCACAAAGGATGAGATGGGAGGAGAGGCCTTGACAGCGGCCCTTATGTGTCCCCACAGCCCGTTAGGAACAGGAGGAGAACCTTCTCTTAACATGAGCAACAATCTCGGCCAGAGATAAGATCTCTCCCGAGTGATAGAGTCAACCTCAGCTAGAGATAAGATCTCTCTCGAGCGACCGTTGACAACCTCGTCCTAATGCGAGTATCAACCTCGGCTAGAGATAAGATCTCTTCCGAGCGACCGAGTCAATCTCGGCTAGAGATAAGATCTCTTCCGAGTGACCATGGACAACCTCGGCTATAGATCAGATCTCCCCCGAGGGTCCGGGCCAACTTCGGCAGCATGAGATGAGACTCCCCTGAGGTAACCTCGACTGCAGGCGATAGGATCTCCCCTGAGTGCCCGCATCAACCTCGGCCGAGGGAGATAAGACCTCCCCCGAGGAAAGCTCGGCTGCAGGAGATAAGATCTCCTTCGAGTGCCCGCATCAACTCCGACCACAGGAGACCGAGCCAACCTCGGTCAGAGATAAGATCTCTCCCGATCGACTAAGCCAAGCTCGGCTGCAGAAGATAAGATCTCCTCTGAGTGACCGGACCAACCTCGGCTGGAGAGCTTCAACTTCGACCTCGGCTAAAGATAGGATCTCTCCCGAGCGACCGAGATAACCTCGGCTAGAGATAAGGTCCGCGACAACCTCGGCCAGAGCATCCGCATCAACCTCGGCTAGGGATAAGATCTGCGACAACCTTGGCCAGAGCCCCAGAGACAATCTCAACTAGAGATGAGATCTCTCACGAGCGACCGAGACAACCTTGGTCAGAAATAAGATCGGAGATAACCCCGGCTGCAAATCAGATCTCTCTCGAGCACCTGTATCAACCACGGCAGGAGATGAGATCTCCTCCGGGCTTCAATTTCAGCACCAACTTCGTCTGAAGATGAGATCTCCATCGAGCTTCGACTTGAACCAGCACGGAGCCTAGAAGAGGACTTCGACAGTCGCCTTTTCTGCACTCCCTTTCCTCGAGTTTCGAGCTCGAAAGTGGGAGAGACTATTGTTGGGGATAAACCCCGCTCCTGCCGATGTCAAGTTCGGTGCTCAGCTTGATGCGGTCAGTAGCCACAGAAGAGCTTCAGCGGACGGGTCTTAGCCGAACTCTTACAGTCGGCCGAACTGCTCAGTCGGCCGAGCTCCTTCGAACCCCTTCAGCCAGCCGAATTGCTTAGCGGTCGAGCTCCTTGAACTCCAAGCGGCCGGGCTTTAACGAAATTTTCCAGCGCCCGAACTCCTCAGCGGTCGTCCCTCGGTCGAATTCCTCAAGCAGCCGTCCCTTCAGTTGGCCGAGCTCCTCCAAACTCTCCTGCGGTTGAGCTCCTCCCGAGCTTTTCCTTCGGCCGAACTCTCCTACAAGTCCAAACTCCTTTGGACGAACTGTCGCCATCAGTCCGCAACAGGCGACAAGACCGGACGATATGGCTGCCACTACTGGCGACACCATTCTCTCCGTAACCAGCCCCATGCGGCCCATGACCTGCCAGTATGGCTGTCACTATCCACCTGACGTCGTCTTCCTCTCCGTATCAAACTCCATGCGGCCTCAATAGTTCGCTACCAGACGGTATGGCCGCCACCATCAATTAAGCTCCGCTTATAAAGGACCCTCCAGATATGCTATCTCAAAAACTCTAATATCTAAGTTCCAAGCTTTCCTCTCCTTTTCTAAGCTCAGCGGAACTCATTTCCGAGCACTTCATTTCTGTTGATCGAAGTTGACTTGATCGTCGGAGGATCCTACCGGAACCACTCCCTATTAGCTCCGGATGGGATTTTATTTTGCAGGTCCCCGACGGCGACCTCATCTACCACCACTTCAGCTAATTTCAATGATGATCAAATTCTACGTTAATAGATTTAGATTTGAAAATTTATTATCTTAAATCCGATGCATAAACGCGTTACTCCAACCCAAACTTAATTTTATCTTTCAATCGAGCAGGTATGGGTATGGAATAAAAGTTAGAACCGAAACCTTAGCCAGCATCATGGTTTTAAGAATATTAATAATATTGAAAATTTTCTTTCAAAAGTCCTGGTCAAACTACATTTTTTATTGAAAAATCACCACCCAACGAAAACTTCTCATCTAATCAAACTACATCTTATTCTAAGGGGCTGGTCAGAACTTCTCGATAATTTAAAAACTCATTTTAATATAAACCCAATTTGACAGCGCACCTTATTCTAGGACATGTCATGCGGCCATTCCAAATAGGTCCTCGTGGGATCAATCGTGGCAAGTAACTTGCCAGATTCATGAGCCTATTATGAAATAATATTGGAAATATAATTATGAAGCCAACGGTAGCATTTATTCATATAAATACACCGTACCAATTCAGTCATACTCCCACCAACAGCCACATCTTTCCAGCCCCCCCTCTGCGACCAGTCCTTGTCACATGCTTGCTTGCACAGGACGTTTGGTAGCTTTTTAAGGAGCTTCCGTCACGGTTTAAACACGCCACTTGATTAAAGTATGCACGCCTCGAGCACAGCACATGGACTCATGCGTCTAGACTGACGCTTTAATGCTTTCAGGTTGGCCAAAGTTCTCAAGGCTACAACTTGGCCAATATGAATAAAAAAGGACCAATGATATAATTAAAGGTCCCGCTAGCTTTACTTGAGAGTGCTATTTATGAATAGTTGGCAGTTGAAAATATGGCTATCATGCACTGCGTATCATGGGAGATCCTTGTGTATCTTAATGGGCAGAATTAATTCATTGGGATCATTCAATTAACTTGATATCCCATATGGTGTAAATATCACATAAAAGCATTTGAGCAAATCATTAGAGTGACAAAATCTCAACCATTTCATCAACGAGAGAAATAGAGAGAGAGAGAGAGAAAGGTTCATCTAGAAAATCCTAACCAGATAAAGAGAGGATAAAAAAGAGAGAGGAAAGAAGAGAAAAAAATAGAAAGAAGTGATTGATAGCTCAACTCAGCCCGCTATAGGCCCACTAAAAAGGAGTACATGCAAAAGAACTTATCTCATGAGATTCATGAAATTTCACCATATAGTCTTTATTTGTGAAGAAATTATACTCTATATCATATGCAACATGTCAGTAATGTACCCACATGAATAATTTGAGATGGGATGAGAAGATGGCAATCCGAGATGGGTGCAAGATAAATGAGGTCCACATGGACATGATGACGTGCTTGGCATAGTACACCACCATACCATGCGGTGCATGCAGTGTACAATATAATTTCTCCCATCAGTGATCCAGTGTGAACCTAAAAACTTAAATTTTTTTATACAACAGTAAAGGCATGCATTACATACTGGATTTTTGGGAGCATACCACATGAAGCTTGATGACTCAGGTATTTTCTTTCCATAGTAGTTATTTGATTGGCCAATAACCTTAAACTGTAACTTGTGGTGGGGTGGCTTCATTTCAAACTAGATCATAAAGTAATTGAAATAAAAAGAACAAATGGGGTTATTATAGGCTAGGTCAGCAAACTATTGGCATAGATTAGCTAAAAACAATCTATTGTTAAATCAATTTAATTATTGATGGTCCATGTCCAGAGAAATTTCAGGCATATCCCTAAAAAGCACATGTAACCACTCGGTTCAATAGCTCTAGGATGGATAAAGGGTGAAAATATACCTTGCAACATCTTTTGGCGTTTATTTATATATTAAAACCTATCCTTATAGAAGGACATACTTATATCAATCAAACAAAAGTGACGATGCACAACATTTGATTAATGTGAAATTTGAATCCATTTTCAGCATAGCTATTATTAACTCCCAAGAGGAATGAGTGACAATATCAACATTCAATATAATTCTGTTCCTATTTTGTGGATTCCACACTTTAAGGTTGGTTTTCTAAATTTTTCAGGTACTTTTGTTGTCTCCCAAACAACCATTTTTTTCTTTAGAAATATAATTAAGAAAAGATCTTTTCAAAATGTTCAAATAAAGTTTCCATGATCAAAGTGTCAGTTTCAAAAGGGAGATGATAACTGGGGATGGTCAAAATAAGATTGTTGGGTGTGAATCCTTTCTTGCCGAAGTCTAACAGGATATCTGACCTTGAAGAAACTCCATCTAGTGAGGGTAGCCACGTTGGACTTCGGCCAGTGAAGAGTTTACGCTCAGGCGTCGAGACTGCAGACCTCCAACCTGAATCTATCGGCCGATCTTCTTCATTCAGATTCCTAGCTCTATCGAATATTTTTAGAATCTATGGAGCATTGTAGATTTCGCTCAGACAAACTTAAATAGCGATGACAGCTCCCAGGCAGCTGAGTAACAGGTCTAATTATGGTTTGGTTTGGCCGATCTTGGTGCTCTTTGAATCTTTTCCCAATAAAAAGCTATCCAAATTGTTTGATATTGGACCAATGTCGAATCAACAAAACTCCTCTCCAGACGAACTCCTACAATATACTAAGGGTGACAGACCTCAGGATTTTCGCATCGAGAACTTTGAACATGCAGGCTAAAGGACCTCATCTCTTTTATATCAGCCTCCAGACAGCCTCGAAAGCAGCAAAGCTTCAAAGAAATAAGTAAGTAGGTTCTCTCCGAGCAGATCCCCTTCCACTCCTTTCAGGCAAAATTCTTCCAACCGACATCCTTCCAGTTAATCTCCTCCTGGATGCTAGACAAATCCCCTTCTGCTGACCTCCCTCCAGTCAAACTCCTTCCGGACACCAAATGATTTTCTTCCTACCAACCTCCGTCCATCCGAACTTCTTGCATTTACTGAGAGGGGACTCGTCATTATATATTTACTCCTTCAGCAGATCTCCTTTTGGATTTTTCCAACAAAATTATTTTTGAATTTCTGCTCCTTCAGCCAAATTTCTCCTTCCACCAGAACTACTTCCGGATTCCTCCAGCGAACTTTCTTTAGAATTTCTCTAGTCATAGGGCTTCCGAACCCCTTCTGGCCGAACTCACTGCAGTCACTTAGAAAGGCCTCCATGCCTATGCAAATTCAGCTATCCATACAGCATGAACCCACTTACACACATACGTCTTTGAAAGAGCTCGAACTCCTCTGGTATTAGTGAAACTCAAAACTCTTCACCGCCAGCATCTACCTCCTCCGAACTTTAACTATCAAGTTTCAACGGACTGGCGCATCACGACAATGGACACTATCATCTGTTACAAACTTCACATGGCCCTAAATGACCCACTACCAGACGGTTACAGCTGTTGCTATTAGTTTGTTACGGACTCTACCTATATAAGAGACCCTCAAGATATGCTTTCTTCAGAAGCTCTCTTCTCTTTCTTGACACTCCGCTACTTTCTCTACTGAGCATTCCATTTTTGTTGGTTAGAAGGATTGACTTGACCATTGGAGGGTCTAGCCAGACCATCTCTCCTCTGGTTTGGACTTCTTTTGTAGGTCCCTGCGGTGACCTTGATTTCTCCAGCTCCAGCCAGTTTCGGCTTCAACTAGATTCCACACCAATAGGATTGGCACTAGAGGAAGGTTCCCTCTTTCTCTTGAGATTTTCTTATTCTTAAAGGAGCGCTCAGCAGAGATCTCTCTTCTTCTCCCTCGGAGTCTTTCTTCTTTCCTAGCCGATCTCATGAGCATGCCTCCCTAAAAGGCCTCGACTCGATGGTCAATTGCCTTCGCAGTTAGATCTCACCTAGATCTACCCGCTCCTATTTCATCCCTGGCATCTCAAGTTCTGCCGACAGCAGTAGTGGACACAGAGTAATTTAACCTACTGGTCTAGCAGATCAGGGGCCTCACTGAAGCAGTGCAGACCATGCAGCAGCAGCGGCCTTTGGTGCCGATCCGGTCGGACAGGCTTCCTCAGAATCCTAGGATCCTGTTTGGAGATGATCGATTTGGGCGAGTCGATTGGTAACTTTCAAAAAAGAAAAGCAGAGGGTAGAGAGCCCCTGCTCCGATCATGATTCAACCCCTAGGGGACCTTGCCCCCATTCAACCAGAAGACTTTGGAGATCCACGATCGTAAGGATCTCTTAGATTGAAAACTATAAGAAATAAATCGATGGATCGAGAAACTTCATCATGCTCCTTCCTCTCACGATAATGATATCCTCATTGATTCTCTCTTTTTCTAGAAAATTATGCAGAATCCATCCCACCGAACTTCAAGCTTCTTCAATTCGAGAGCTACGACGGAACTACAAATTCGATCGATCATCTGAAGGCCTTTCGGATAATGATGCTGCTCCATGGTGTGCCTGATGCCATCCTATGCTGAGCTTTCTCCTCCATCTTGAAGGAAGCAGCTAGGAATTAATACTCGACCCTTAAGCCAGGTACTATCTTTTTCTACAATCAAATAAGCCATCAGTTTACGACTTATTTTGTCAGCAGCCGACATCCTCGATGAGGCTCGAACTTCCTCATCAACATTAAGCAGAAGGAGGAAGAATCCATGCGGGTCTATGTCACTCGTTTCAATGCCACTGTAATGGAGGTCCGAAACTTGGACCAATCTATCGTAATGGCCGCACTGAAGGATGGCCTTCAGAAGAATGATCTATTATTCTTTCTGAAGAAGAAGTATCCTAGAGATTTCATTGATATGCTGGCTCGGACTGAAGGTTATGCTCGAGCAGAAGAGGCCTTCAAGGCCAAGGATAGTGAAGCCACTGATGAGCGGTGAGTGGGTGAATCAAGTATGCTAGCTACTGATAAAAAGTCAAGTGAACCTCGACCACGCTCTCAAACTCCTTCTGAGTGCAAGCGAGCCCGAACTCCTTCTTAGACTCAAAGGCAAAGAAATCCGAATAGAAGGGCACGACGAAGCTCCCCCCTCAGAAGGTTTTATAGTTATGCTCTCTTTAATGCTCTGAAAACTCAGGTGCTAATGAAAATCAAGAAGCAGCTACCGAGGTTGGAGAGGATGCGCACGTATCCTGACAAGTGCAATCCCTATAAGCACACCAACTGGCATCACCTCTAACATTCTCTATTCGCAGCAAACCACTGATCCTCCACTTTGATCTGTGATGGGGTGCCTCCCTTCCTAGGCTTAAGGGAGACGCCTTCCTTCTCTAGGCCTTCTTTAAGAACCCTGGGGTGGCAACTCTAGAGAGAAGAGAAGAAGAGAGTTGAGGGAGAAAAGGTTTGTATTCCATTGCATTCATAGCCTCATGAAATCCTAATACAACCTATGTATTTATACATAGCCATTAGGTCCGACCAAAAACTTTCCTGGCTAATCCAATGCATGAAAACACTCACCGAGTCCATGTACACCAATGTCTCCCATGCTCTTATCCTCTGGATTTAGACCTGACCCATACATGAATTAGCTCTCTTAAGACTTCTCAAACCAAGCCTTAAGACCCCTAGGATCAATCCAGATCCTAGTCTAAAATAGACCTTTGCGTAACTCTGCCCGTGCATTGAGCTGGCTCAATCTCAGCACTGAATCGGCTAAGTTCCACTGGGTTGGCTCAATTTGAAACTAAGTTGGCCCAGTCCTATGCCATGCCAACAGTCCCGAATGCGCAGCTCTTTATTTTGCCTATGCACTGAGACTTAGCCAACCTAGTTTTGGACTGAACCGACTAACATGCAAAAAATCTTCTTTCTATAGTCTTGATTCCTCGACTTTGGTTTCTTATTTCATCTTATACTCCAGATCTCCGAAGCACCAACCAAGCCCCTAGAATCTCCGAAGCCAACCCCTTGACTCCTCCCATGGCCTCCCAAGACTTGGGAGCACCATAAATCCTCACAATCTCTACCTTGATGCCCCAAGCCTTGGTAAATCTTTCGACAATGACCTTCTACACGATCCCGCTATCCCTACGCACTCGACAGCATCTGTGCAAACATCGCCTCCATCAATTTTCTTCAACTATTGTGCACCCTTGAGGCCTTTGGGATGACCGCCTCCATCGCTAAATTTGTGCTTGCTTTTTGGCACCATCCTAAAATTATAGGATCCCTTCTGCTTAGCAGCTACATCACTTTCTCTAGATTTTTTTTGGAGAACCTACAGTATTTCTGCATTAGCACATACTGTACCATCTGATATGATCTTCTTAGAGCTATGCCTGTCCACCTGCACGTGCCATTCCACTTAGAACTATGTATCACCGATGCTCTGAACTCATATCAAATTTTTTCTCTACTTGTGAAGCCACCACTGTGGAGCTCCACCTATATCCAAAGTCCATCTAATGCCGTGGAAGCTGACTCTATCACCGAGTCCTCTGAGGCCAACCATCCAATGCTGCACTGCTGAGCCTGCCGCTGCACGTCGAACACCGTCGCTGCTCCTTTGAATCCTCCGCACTCCATGGATCCCTTTGAAGCCATTTTGGATACCTCCGCAACCCACGAATACCTCTAAAATCTAAAAGCTCATCCAACTCTTATGAATCCAGCGACTAAACCCTAGAAAATTTCACTCTAGTCCTTCTCTTCTTTTTCTACACCAGCCATCGCTTCAGTTGCGCTTGAAGAACCATCCTACACCTGAACCGCAACTCTTCTTGGTGCTTCTATAGAAGAAACCTGATCTATAATACTTCCAATTGCTAGATGCCTCTGGCACTCCCTGAGACCCCTGGCTCTCCCTAAGACCTGCTCTTGAACTCCCTGAGAAGTCCTTAACACCATCTGCTAGGATACACTCTTCGACTGCTGCACCACCGAGCCTCTCTCAGTTCCTGTGCCTCCAGGGTAATGCTCCTATAGCACTCCAGTGCTCTCTGACTCATCTCTATGCCGCTTTACAATCGTCCAGCCCTGACCTACTGAAGCTCCATGGATCATCCATCTCCATCACTCCCAAGGCTCCATAAATTCATGCTCTGATCGAACTGCTGAATACATCTCTGACTACTTTCCCTCCTTCTAGATATCGAAGGACGTATAGTCGCTTCTTCAGTCTTTCATCGACCATTATCTCTTGAAAAATCTCTCTTCAATAGCCCTACACCGTCCATCTTTCTAGAGAATCCTGATGCTCTCTACTGAGATACCTCCCTTGACTGCTGCATTGCTGAGCCTCTCTCAGCCCTACATCTCTAAGGAAGCGCTACTGCAGCACTCCAGCGCTTCCTACCTATCACATAGCCATCATACATCCTAGTCTTTTCATCAAGATCGATCAGCAAATCATGCACCAAATCCTTTCACCCTAAAAAAATTTCTTTCTATTAATCCTCTCAACCTCCATCTTCAACTCGCTGCTCCCGGTTGGCCAAACCATAGTAATAATAAAGATTTAAGACATACCATGGAATTCTTGTATAGATTTTTGATTTCATCTTGTACGACTTTTCCTTTCCTTCCATGCACCATCAGGCTCTGATACCATATTGCCATCCATAACATTCTAGGCATCGTCTAGCTCTGATACCAAATGTAAGTACAGCAACTAGCATCACCTCTCTCTAATACCAATTGATGTTCCATGATATCGCTCGAACGCCAATCATCCTTAGCATCACAAGCTCCGATACCATGTTGCGAAAGTTCTTGATCTTTAGCATGGATCTGAAGAAACCTATGACGTTCTCTATGGGCAACAAATCATCGATCCTCCACCTAGATCTATGATGGTGTGCCTTCCTCCTTTGGCTTAAGGGAGATGCCCCCCTTCTCTAGGCCTTCTTCAAGAATCCTAGGGCAGCAACTGTAGAGAGAAAAGAAGAAGAGAGTTGAAGAAGAAAATGTCTGTATTCCACTGCATTCACAGCCTCATGAAATCATAATACAACCTATGTATTTATACATAGCCATTAGGCCCGACCAAAAACTTTTCTGGCTAACCCAATATATGAAAGCACTCACCGAGCCCATGTACACCCATGTCTCCCATGCTCTCATCCTCTAGATCTAGACCTGACCCATATATGAATTAGCCTCCTTAAGATCTCTCAAACTAGGCCTTAAGACCCCTAGGATCAACCCAGACCCTAGTCCAAAATAGGCCCTCACATAACTCTGCCCGCGCACTGAGCCAGCTCAGTCTCAGCATTGAGTCGGCTAAGTTTCATTGGGTCGACTCAGTCTGAAACTGAGCCAGCCCAGTCCTGTGCCGTGCCAGTAGTTCTGAGTGCGTAGCTCTCTATTTTATCTATGCACTGAGACTTAGTCGATCCAGTTTTAAACTGAGCCGGCTAACCTGTAAAAAATCTTCTTTCTACAGTCTTGATTCTCTAGTTTTGGTTTCTTGCTTTATCTTATGTTCTAGATCTCTAAAGCACCAACCAAGCCTCTGAAATCTTCGGAGCCAACCCGCTGACTCCTCTCGTGGCCTCCCAAGGCTTGGAAGCATCATAAATTCTCACAATCTCAATAAATACCATCTCTACCATCGTGACCACAATCACGACACTAAGGAGTGCATTCAGCTCCAAGATAAGATCGAAAAATTCATCAGACGGGGCAAGCTTGGTCGGTTCTTATGACATCGGCCTGAAGAATAGAAAGATCGGTCAAGGATACTACCGCAATCAGGGCCGTCGAGGAGGAAGGAGCAATAGGAAAATCAGCCTCCGCTTGGCATTATCAACACCATCTCTGGAAGACTTCGACAGGAGGAGGTTGGCAGATTTGGGTGATCGATAAAGAGACAGAGAACTAAGGAGATCCTAACTTTCACTGAAGCTGATGCACAGGGAGTTCAATTCCCGCATAACGATGTGGTCATAATTGCTTTAAATATTATAGACTATAATGTATGCCATGTCCTTGTTGATAATATAAGTTCTATCGATATTTTATTTTATGATGCTTTCTCCAAAATTTCTATACCTAATAGCTGACTTGGACCAATGAACTCTCTATTGGTAGGCTTCACTAGTAATGCAGTACTAGTTGAAGGCATAATAACTTTGGTTATGGCTACAGAATAATATCCGAGATAGTCCAAGATGTAGATGGACTTTCTGATAGTAAAAGCTCCATCGGCTTATAATGCAATTCTTGGCCAATCTGATCTAAATGTACTTCGAATAGTGGTGTTGACCTACTATTTGAAAATAAAGTTTCCAACAAGTTATGAGATCGAAGAAGTCAGAGGAGATCAAGCTCTGACAAGACATTGCTATTCAATCGCCTTATAGAGGGGTGAGCAGTTAGATCCTTGTCCAGTTGATGGGTTGGATGTCTACGATGATCTAATTGAAGAGTGGGATGAGCCCATGGGAGACCTTATTTTCATCCTACTGAATGCTGGAAATGCGAAGCATATGGTACAGATTGTTTCCAACCTGGTAAAAGAGGTACAAGAGCAGCTTGTCGAATTTTTATGGAGGAACGTAGATATTTTTGCTTGGGTCTCCAACGACATGCCCGGAATAGATGCTGAAGTCATGGAACATCGTCTGACTGTTGATCCCAAACATCGACCGGTGAAAGAGAAGATGCACAGCCATCCCCAGAGAGACAGAAAGTAATTACAGAGGAAGTTGACAAGCTCCTTAAGGCCGGATTCATCCAAGAAGTCAACTATCCGAACTAGATCTCCAACATCATGCTCGTCAAGATGGCGAATGATAAGTGGAGAATGTGCATAGATTTCAAAAAGCTGAACAAAGTCTGTCCGAAAGATTGCTACCCCCTATCCAAGATTGATCAACTGGTAGATGCGACCTCAGGCTATGAGCTCCTCACTTTTATGGATGTCTTTTTTGACTATAACCAAATTCAGATGGCACCAGAAGATGAGGAGAAAACTACTTTTATTATCGAGCATGGTCTTTATTATTATAGGGTTATGCCTTTTGGAATAAAAAATGCATGAGCAACATACCAACACCTGATCAATAAAATCTTCAAGGAGTAGATCGATCGCAACATGGAGGTATATGTAGATGACATGCTTGTCAAGAGCCAAGCTTTAATAAATCACATTATCAATCTTAAAGAGACCTTTAGCATCCTTAAGAGGTACAATATGAAGCTGAATCCAACCAAGTGTGCCTTCAACGTGACTTCGGAGAAATTTTTGAGATTCATGATGTCGAGGCATGAAATTGAAGGAAATTCAAAAAAGATTTAGATCATTCAAGAGATGACTGCTCTAAAATTAATCAAAGAGGTTCAACGCCTGATTGAAAAGATGGTAGCCCTGAACTGCTTCATCTCAAGGTCGATCGAGCGATGTATGTGAAGGAAAATTCTGATTTTTTGGATCAGGTTCGTTCAGATCTGATTGGATTGAGAGGCATATTTCAAAAATTTTCTCTTAGATCCAAATCAGATCTGACACTTTTTCAGATCTAATTTATAATCTGATAATTAAAAAAATAAAATTAAATTAATTTTAAATTAATTTTTATCTTGATCTTGGGTAATCTGATTACCCGTTGATGATCTTACGGAAGCTTTGAGGTTCTGGATCTAGCCACGCAAGCGTCTGACCTCTATTGGTATCCACTCAGACTGGATCTGGAGATCTTCTTGTTCTCTTTTTTTTTTTTCAAAAATCAGATCTGGATCTGATTTGAAGGATCTTCAAAATACCTTCTGAAGATCACCCATCGTCTCTGCAGCAGTGCCTTCTTCCTTTTTCGTCAGCCTTTCCTTACCTGACTCGCACTAATCTGAAGGTCCAACTTTCTTGGGCGTGGAGAAAAGGGAGAGGGCCAGATGGTGGCATGAAGAAGGGAGAGGGGCAGCCTTGGGGCATGGCTTAGAAGAGGAGTTCTCAAAAATGGGTGCAGATAGGGTCTTTTTATAGACTCTGCTGCGCCATGCAGTGCTGCATCACCCTGGCCAATCACATTACTTCGTGCAATCAGATCTAAATCTGATTGATGGAATGACATCACTTGATCCAATCAGATGAGAGACTCATAGATTCATTCTTAGATGGCGCCTAAGACTGGTCAAATTAGACACCCAAGGGCCACCTAAGTAGAAACCAAGAAGCAACCTGGAGTCCCATCAGTATGGGACTCCAGCATCCCTATCCATGGGCGCACGCCATCCTAGGCATGTGCCCCCTTCTTTCCAATTTCTAGAGAGGGGACAAGCTCGTATCTACTCTTCAATAAGTGCATGATACATGTGGTCAAAAGTCAAAATGTCCAAGGGTCAAATTTGACCAGTCAATGACTTTTGACCAAAGTCAAAGTACAAGGAATTTGTAGGTGACCATGAAAAATGGTAGGTGTTGTCTCAAATTTATCTCATAAATTAAGACAATCCTTTTTTAACTTGGACAAGCTCCAGCCAGACCAGGTAAAGGTACCTAAGTGAGCACAAACTCATTTGGCTCAGTCGAGACAACTTTTATGATAGAAAAAGAAGAACGTTAGGCTCAATCATGTGCTGGCATGATTTTCTTGAACCTAATTGAATCTTATTCAAATCAATTGAATTGGATTAGTCCAATTGATGATATCCAGATCCAAACCTTTATTTGTGTGATCCAGTTAGGTTCAGTTCTATATGGTAATGGAATATGTCATAATCTTCATCATTGACATCATCGAAACTCCTTTTGATGGATCAAAACTCTTCTGATTCAAATAATTTAGAATGATCGATCATCTAAATCATTCTAATTATTCTCAAAATCCACCAATGACACCTAGCAGCATATGGTGGCAACCTATCAGAACTGAAAACGAACCTCTTGGTGCAGCTACCTTGTGTGATTAAGTTCTTCTATCTTGAGCCTCCGATTCAGATTAGGGTTAAGGTGAACTCGTCAAATCCTAATTTCTATCATATGATGTAATCATTCGATTCAAGTCCGATGTGAAAATCTAAATAGAAACTCTTTCTATTATTTCACACTCTCTGCCATGGCCATGGGCTTATGGACTTGATTCTCATGATCATCATAGGGCTGCTCCTCATCCACCGAGGTAGATAGATTCCATCTTGATGCCAATCCAATTCCTACAATGAACATGCTATAGCCAACATACACCTCAGGATTCTGATATGGCTAGGAGACCGAGTAATGGTGTAGTCAAACTATAACACCCTCAAGGTGAACTACCGATGCACCTCAGGTCAAAGAACCAGACACACCACTGCAGCATCGAGTCAGTCATTGATGAGAAGGTAGACTTTCCCTAATGACTACTCGAGGTGGTCACGCTCAGTGCCCTCGTTCTCTAATGAGTACCTGTACTCTCGCTCCGGTGTCTCCTACACCGTAGACTCAAGACTCATCTACTAAAGAGAAGCGATTGTACACCAAACCTTCGGATCAATCACCATCCTCGTGATGATCCTATGGTCGGGAAGCATTTTATGAGTTAATAAATGAAAATTCATGTCTTAAATTTTCAACTCTTGAAAATATGAATTATCATTATCATTAACTCAAAGGAATGTATCACAGACACTAAATACACATATGTGATAGAAAATAACCCATTTTATTATTTATAGTCAAAATTATAATTTTATGCCCCTAGAAGTGTATTACAAGTGTTCAGCCAATTCTGGCTTCTAGGGCACATATATCTAACAAACTCCCACTTGACCTAAAGCCAATTGGCTACAAATCTAAGTCCCATCTTCTCAAGGATGGGCTTCGATCTTCTGCTGGCCCAATGGCTTTGTAAGTGGGTCTGCCGCATTATCTATGGAGTTCGACTCTCTTGACCTCGACGTAATCCTTCTCGAGGTAATCGCGGATGAGGTGGTATCGCCGCTCGATGTGCTTGAATTTTTGGTGAGACCTCAACTCCTTAGCAAGGGCTATGGTGCCATTATTGTCGCAGTATAGAGGGAATGGCATCTGATGGCATTCACTCTAAGATCTACGGCAGCAAACTTCTTGTACCAGAATGCCTCCTTTCGTAGCCTCTGACGCAGCGATATATTCTGCTTCCATGGTGGAATCTGCTATCACCGTTCTGCTTGGAACTCTTCCAACTGACAGCTCCACCATTACACACAAACAAGACTCCCTAGATGTCGACTTTCGATCATCTATATTCGGACATAAAATCCAAGTCTGTATACCCCTAGACTTGGAGTTCTCCATTACCAAAGACTCAACACATATCCTTAGTTCTTCTTAAGTACTTAAGGATACATTTCACAGAAGTCCAGTGTTCTTCACCTGGATTTCGACTGATATCTGCTCGTGACACTCACAGCATGGGCTATATCAGGTCGTGTACATAGCATGGCATACATGAGGCTCCCTATTGCAGAAGCATAAGGGATCTTGCTCATGCGTTCTATTTCCTCAGGTGTGCTAGGGCACATCTTCTTGGAAAGATGAATACCATGTCTAAAGGGTATTAAATCCCCTCTTAGAGTTTTCCATATGCTAAACCTCTTTAGTACTTTCTCTATGTACATCTTCTGTGAAAGTCCTAGCATCCTATTCGGTCTATCTCTATAGACCTTAATTCCTAGAATAAAGGATGCTTCTCCTTAGGTCTTTCATGGAGAATTTTTTTTAGACAACCATATTTTGACTATGGTCAACATGGGAATATCATTCCCAATAAGGAGGATGTCATCCACGTACAATACGAGGAAGACAACAGCGCTCCCACTGATCTTTTTGAAACACATAGGACTCCTCCTCATTTTTGATGAAACCAAATGATTTTGATCACATCATTAAAATGAGTGTTCCAGCTCCGAGATGCTTGCTTAAGTTCCATATATGGATCTTTGCAACTTGCATACCTTGTGATCATCATCACTGGATGTGAAACCTAGCGGCTGTTCCATATAGATATCTTCCTCAAGATATCCATTTAAGAATGCCATTTTCACATCCATTTGCCATATTTCATAATCGAAATAGGCTGCAACAGCAAGCAATGTGCGAATGAATTTTAGCATAGCTACTGGCAAAAAGGTATCCTGATAGTCAATGCCTTCGCATTGACTATAACCTTTTGCCACTAATCTAGCCTTGAATGTCTCCACATTTCCATCTGCACCAATCTTTCTCTTGAAGATCCATTTACACCCAATAGGTACTATACCTTCTGGTGGATCTACCAAGGTCCAGACTTGGTTTGAGTGCATTGAGTCAATTTCTGACTTCATTGCCTCTAACCATTTCTTAGAGTCGATATCTGATATCGCCTCGTTATAGGTTTTGGGATCATCACCATGAACCCCATTACCTATGAGGAACATTTCCTCTACATCCTCTGAAATAGTACCTAAGTATCTTTCAGGGGGACGGGAAATCCTTTCTGATCTACGAGGTGGAGGAGGTAGTGTATGGATTGGCTTAACCTGATTTAGTTCCATTTGGTCCTTAGCTCATTGCTCTTGTGAGACTTTCTCATCGAGCTTGATCTACTTTCCAATGCCGCTATCTTGGATAAACTATTTTTCAAGAAAGATGGCATGTCGACTCACAATCACATTATGATCTTCTGGAATGTAGAAATAATATCCTAATGACTCTTTAGGATATCCTATGAGTTGAGCTCTAAAGGACCTGAAGTTTAACTTGTCCGCTTGTTATCTTTTGATATGAGTCGGATAACCCCAAATTTTGAGATGACTCAGACTTGGTTTCTTACTATGCCATATCTCATATGGTTTGGTAGGAACGATTTTATAAGGAACCCTATTCAGTAAGTATATTAACAAACAGTATTCCCAAAGAAAATTAGGAAGATCTATGAAGCTCATCATAGATCGGACCATATCTAATAGGATCCAGTTCCTCCATTCTGAAATCTCGTTGAGTTGAGGTATTCCTGGTGGAGTCCATTGAGAGACTATACCATTTTCTTTGAGATAGTCCTAAAATTTTTGACTAAGGTATTCACCTCCTCGATCTGATTGAAGAATCTTAATGGATTTTCCAATTTACTTTTCTACTTCATGTCTGAATTCTTTGAACTTTTTAAATGCTTCAGACTTGTGTCTCATAAGATACACATAACCATATCTTGATAAATCATCGGTAAAGGTTATGAAGTAGACTAAGTTGCCTCTAGCCGGCACATCAAATGGGCCACACACATCTGTATGTACTAGGGCAAGAAGATCCATGGCCCTTTCTCCATGTCCTACAAAAGGGAGCTTGGTCATTTTGCCATGAAGACAGGATTTACAAATTGGATATGACTCGAAAGTCAATGGACTCAATAGCTCAGTTTTTTTTAATTTGTTAACCCTATCTTCTGCTATATGACCTAATCTTAGGTGCCATAGATACCTATCATTAGGACTATCCCTAGGACGTTTTGATTTTATGGCATTCACATTTTGCTCAAAGTTAAAAATAGATACATCAACATGTAACTGATAAAGACCGTTAATAAGAAAACCATTTACAATTTTATTTCTTTCATAAAGAATGTTACAATGGTCCTTAAGAAAACTAATTACATAGCCTTCTAATGCAAGGCAAGAAACAGAAATCAAATTCCTGCTTGCTGCAGATACATAATAACAGTCTTTTAATATTAAGTCTAAACCAGATGGTAGTCGAAGAGGATATGTTTTCATGGCCACGACAATAATTCTTGCTCCATTTTTGATGCGTAGGATCATCTCACCATCCCTTAGCCTTCTGTTATCCTCAAGATCCTACATAGAAGTGCACAAGTGAGCACTAGAACCAGAGTCAAGCACCCAACTGGATGTAGAAAAAATCATAAGGTTAGACTCAATAACGAGCATACCTCCAGAAGGACCTGCCTCCTTCTTCTTTAGGGTGGTCAGGTAAGTAGGGTAGTTCCACTTCCAGTGGCCATCATTGTTGCAATGAAAATACTTTCCTTTGTCAGCAGCCTTCTTCTTCAGCTCTGCCTTTTTCTTCTTTCCTCCTCCCACTTCTGCTTTTTCACAGACTTCTTCTTCTTTCTAAAAGACTTTCTCTTGGAAGAAGTCCGTTCCATAGTAAGTACTGAGCCTTTAGAATCTTTTATGAAAAGTTCAGCAGTAACCAGCATATTCATAAGTTCGGCCAAGGAGTTTTGAAGTTTATGCATATGGTAGTTCATGATGACTGCCCATACGCATTAGTCAAGGATTGTAGAATTATGTCATTCTATAGATCCAAATCCAACCTCACTCCGAGCTTCTCAAGCTCTTCCAAGTCCTTAATTAAAATCAGATAATGATCTTGGACTGACTGCCCATCGTGTATCTTAGCCTTGAATAATTGTTTAGTGACTTGATATTTGGCTACGCGACTCTGTTCACCAAACATCTCCTGTAGGTGAGCCAACATTTGGCGAGCAGTTCTGATATCTTCATTTTGGTGCTAAAGCTCATCAGACATCAAGCCTAATATGTAGTATCTGGCCTTATTATCTTCGTTAGTCCACTTATCTAGAGACGTTCTCTGTTCAGTGGATGGATGAGCTGGTAAGATGGGAGGGTCCTGGTACAATATATGAGTTAACTTCTCAGAATCCAAAATAATTTTGAAGTTTTGGAGCCAATCCTTGTAATTTGGTCCGATCAGCCTATGGGTGTCCAGGATTCATGCTAGTGGGTTGGATGCAGACATTTTTCTATAGAGAGTTAAAGTTTCTAGTTAGATATTGTAATTAAGACTTAACCAAGTTATTTAGGAATTTTACTTTTGAATAAATTAGCTCCCATTATTTTCTTGAATCCCTACACTCCTTCTATAGCGATGCAAAAATCTCTATGATTACTGATTTCTAGTGTGGATGGTGCGGTCCCACCGACTTACTTATCACCTCACCTAACAGTTATTGGATGATGGGATTAGCCTAATGGGTGAACAACTCTTGTTCAATGATTCTCTAATCATGGTGCACCCAAACTTGATCTCTAATTCATGAATCTCATCATGTTCGAAATATTGATCCACTCCTTAGTTAAGGTCAGACCCACCATTTGCACAGATTGGATTCTTAATTGAGTCTCTCATCATATTTGAAATATTGAGCCCAATTTATTCTCCAGCCCATAGCATCCGATGCCTAATAGATATGGTCGTGTCTTCTCGGTGCAACTGAGCCACTGTAACCAGCCGAGAGCAATCAACCCTGGGAAGGGCCCGCACATCTACAATGGTGGAAGATCTTAGACTTAATTTTTTCTTAGGAAGATTTGATTTAGGTCTCATTAAACTAGACTTGACATAGTCATAACCATTATGACTAATCTAGTGGCATGGGTTAGCTCAGATTATTGACCACCTCAGATTAGAACTGAGTCAACAAACATGGCCAGGTAAGTGAGATCGGTGGAAGGGATATGCCATTAACTCGACAAGAATGCATTCGAGTCGAGTAGCTCTCAATTAAAAACTAGTCGATCGTATCTGCCAAACTTATCTTAGACACCAAATTATTGAGACAAAACCAATCGGGTTAGTCTACAATCCAGACTCTAACCACTGAGCCTAATTAGGTCTTAGCTTGATCGATTACATTCGTGACTCGATCTTGATCCAGACTTAATCCTATTAGGCTGGTCAATTTAAGCATTGTTGATCCCATCTAACCAACTCTTAATTCGGTTTGATCAACCGCTAGACCTAATTGAGCTACCCAAGCCCGAATCCAGATTTATGAATATGTCTTAGATCTGAAATTCTTAATTTTAGACCTAATTGATATTTCATAAACTTAATTCTTAATTAAGTTAGGGTTCTTAAACAAAATATGTAAATAAGATCCTAGGATTTCAGGATCTAGGATTTTGCAGAAAGTAAATTTTTAATTTTTGATTAAGGACGAACGCATAGCACCCCTACACATCATAAGAACACTCCATCGAATGGAAGGAGAGGGTCTTTAAGCCCTACTTTGTTCTTATGATCGGACGGCCAAGGGGAATGCCTTAATCAGAAAAATAACTAATCTACAAAAACTAATTAGATCTAAGCATATATCTCATATATAAAAAAATAGATCTAATTAAAATATATTTTGTATATATCATATATATCATGCATATATATTTTTCAGATCTAAATTATCTCATAATTATCTAAAAAATTAAATTTAAATTTGATCTTATCAAATAAAATTTAATCTAGACCTATTTGTAGAACTATTCTACAACTTACATGCAACTATCATATCTCATATGAACAAATTAAATTTAATTTATTTTTTATTTTTAGATCTGATTATAATATTTATAATATCAAAAAATAGAAAGTAAATAGATCTAAAAATTATATTCAATCAAATAAAATAAATGATTATACTAGACTACACATAGAATAATTCTATACCTAGTCTAGTTATGTATCTCATACATATTAGATCTATATTAATTAATTTTAATTTTATATTTTTTTAATTTTAGATCTAATCACATCTTATGTGATATCTAAAATCATTAATTAATTAGATTAAATTAGATCTAAATAAATTTAATAAGAATTTGGCTCTGATACTAGTTGAAGAAAAATTCTGATTTTCTGGGTCAGGTTCATTTAGATCTGATTGGATTGAGAGACATATTTCAAAAATTTTCTCTCAGATCCAGATCAGATCTAACACTTTTTAAATTTGATTTATAATTTGATAATTAAAAAAATAAAACTAAATTAATTTTAAATTAATTTTTATCTTGATCTTGGAAAATCTGATTACCCATTGATGATCCTACGGAAGCTTTGAGGTTCTGGATCTAGCCATGCAAGTGCCTGACCTCTACTGATATCTACTCAGGCTAAATCTGGAGATCTTCTCCTTCTCTTTTTTTTCTCCAAAAATTAGATCTGGATCTAATTTGGAGGATCTTCAAAACACCTTCTGAAGATCACCCATCGTCTCTGTAGTAGTGCCTTCTTCCTTTTTCGTCAGCCTTTCCTTGCCTGACTCACACTAATCTGAAGGTCCAACTTTCTTGGGCATGGAGAAAAGGGAGAGGGCCAGATGGTGGCATGAAGAAGGAAGAGGGGCAGCCTTGGGGCGTGGCTTGGAAGAGGAGTTCTCAAAAGTGGGCGTAGATAGGGTCTTTTTATAGACTCTGCTGCACCATGCAGTGCTGCATCACCCCGGCCAATCACGTTGCTTCATGTAATCAGATCTAAATCTGATTGGTGGGATGACATTACATGATCCAATCAGATGAGAGACCCATAGGTTCATTCTTAGATGGTGCCTAAGATTGGTCAAAGTAGATACCCAAGGGCCACCTAAGTAGAAACCAAGAAGCAACCTAGAGTCTCATCCGTATGAGACTCCAGCATTCCTATTGATGGGCGCATGCCATCCTAGGTGTGCATCCCCTTCTTTTCAATTTCTAGAGAGGGGGTTTGCTCTCCAATAAGTGCATGACACATGGGCAGATGTCTAAGGGTCAAAGGTCAATATTTGATCAAGTCAAAGCACAGAAATTAGCAGATGATGAAAAATGACAGATGTTATCTCAAATTTATCTCATAAATTAAGACAATCCTTTTCTGACTTGGACAAGCTCCAGCTAGATCAGGTAAAGGTACCTGAGTGAGCATAAACTCATTTCGCTCAGTCGAGACAACTTTTATGATAGAAAAAGGAGAACGTTAGGCTCAATCATGTGCTAGCACGATTTTCTTGAACCTAATTGAATCTTATTCAAATCAATTGAACTAGGTTAGTCCAATTGATGATATCCAGATCCAAACCCTTATTTGTGTGATCTAGTTAGGTTCAATTCTGTATGGTAATGGGATATGTCATGATCTCCATCATCGACATCATCAAAACTCCTTTCGATGGATCAGAACTCTTCTGATTCAGACAACTTAGAATGATTGATCATCTAAATCATTCTAATTGCTCCCAAAATCCACCAATGACACCTAGCAGCATATGGAGGCAACCCATCAAAACTGAAAATAAACCTCTTGGTGCGCTACTTATGTGATTAAGTTCTTCTATCTTGAGCTCCGATTAGATTAGGGTTAAGGTGAACTCGTCAAACCCTAATTTCTATCATATGATTTAATCATTCGATTCAAGTCCGATGTGAAAACCTTAATAAAAATTCTTTCTATTATTTCACACTCTCTGCCATGGCCATGGGTTTATGAACTTGATTCTCATGATCATCATAGGGCTGCTCCTCATCCACCGAGGTAGATAGATTCCATCTTGGTGCAATCCAATTCCTACAATGAACATGCTATAGCCAACATACACATCAGAATTTCGAATGGCTAGAAGACTGAGTCATGGTATAGTCAAACTATAACACCCTCAAGGTGAACTATCGATGCACCTCAGATCAAAGAATCTGACACATCACTGCAGCATCGAGTCAGTCATCGACGAGAAGGTAGACTTTCTTATGACTACTCGAGGTGGTCACGCTTAGTGCCCTCATTCTCTAACGAGTACCTGTAGTCTCACTCCGGTGTCTCTACACCATGGACTTAAGACTCATCTACTACAAAGAAGTGATTGTACACACAAATCTTCCAAATCAATTACCATCCTCATGATGATCCTATGGTCAGAAGCATTTTATGAGTTAAAATAAATGAAAATTCATGTCTTAAATTTTCAACTCTTGAAAATATGAATTATCATTACCATTAACTCAAAGGATGTATCACAGATACTAAATATACATATGTGATAGAAAATAACTCATTTTATTATTTATAATTAAAATTATAATTTTATCCTTAGAAGTATACTATAAGTGTCAGCCAATTCTAGCTTCTAGGGCATACATATCTAACAGTATGCCCTTCTTTCAAATCCTAAAATAGTCAA
>QRFJ01000341.1:0-163484 GCA_006176705.1 Cocos nucifera | reverse complement strand
CATCAAGCCTAATATGTAGTATCTGGCCTTATTATCTTCGTTAGTCCACTTATCTAGAGACGTTCTCTGTTCAGTGGATGGATGAGCTGGTAAGATGGGAGGGTCCTGGTACAATATATGAGTTAACTTCTCAGAATCCAAAATAATTTTGAAGTTTTGGAGCCAATCCTTGTAATTTGGTCCGATCAGTCTATGGGTGTCCAGGATTCATGCTAGTGGGTTGGATGCAGACATTTTTCTATAGAGAGTTAAAGTTTCTAGTTAGATATTGTAATTAAGACTTAACCAAGTTATTTAGGAATTTTACTTTTGAATAAATTAGCTCCCATTATTTTCTTGAATCCCTACACTCCTTCTATAGCGATGCAAAAATCTCTATGATTACTGATTTCTAGTGGATGGTGCGGTCCCACCGACTTACTTATCACCTCACCTAACAGTTATTGATGATGGATTAGCTAATGGGTAAACAACTCTTGTTCAATAATTCTCTAATCATGGTGCACCCAAACTTGATCTCTAATTCATGAATCTCATCATGTTCGAAATATTGATCCACTCCTTAGTTAGGTCAGACCCACCATTTGCACAGATTGGATTCTTAATTGAGTCTCTCATCATATTTGAAATATTGAGCCCAATTTATTCTCCAGCCCATAGCATCCGATGCCTAATAGATATGGTCGTGTCTTCTCGGTGCAACTGAGCCACTGTAACCAGCCGAGAGCAATCAACCCTGGGAAGGGCCCGCACATCTACAATGGTGGAAGATCTTAGACTTAATTTTTTCTTAGGAAGATTTGATTTAGGTCTCATTAAACTAGACTTGACATAGTCATAACCATTATGACTAATCTAGTGGCATGGGTTAGCTCAGATTATTGACCACCTCAGATTAGAACCGAGTCAACAAACATGGCCAGGTAAGTGAGATCGGTGGAAGGGATATGCCATTAACTCGACAAGAATGCATTCGAGTCGAGTAGCTCTCAATTAAAAACTAGTCGATCGTATCTGCCAAACTTATCTTAGACACCAAATTATTGAGACAAAAACCAATCGGGTTAGTTTATAATCCAGACTCTAACTACTGAGCCCAATTAGGTCTTAGCTTGATCGATTACATTCGTGACTCGATCTTGATCAGACTTAATCCATTAGGCTGGTCAATTTAAGCATTGTTGATCCCATTTGACCAACTCTTAATTCGGTTTGATCAACCGCTAGACCTAATTGAGCTACCCAAGCCCGAATCCAGATTTATAAATATGTCTTAGATCTGAAATTCTTAATTTTAGACCTAATTGATATTTCATAAACTTAATTCTTAATTAAGTTAGGGTTCTTAAACAAAATATGTAAATAAGATCCTAGGATTTAGGATCTAGGATTTTGCAGAAAGTAAATTTTTAATTTTTGATTAAGGACGAACGCATAGCACCCCTACACATCATAAGAACACTCCATCGAATGGAAGGAGAGGGTCTTTAAGCCCTACTTTGTTCTTATGATCGGACGGCCAAGGGGAATGCCTTAATCAGAAAAATAACTAATCTACAAAAACTAATTAGATCTAAGCATATATCTCATATATAAAAAAATAGATCTAATTAAAATATATTTTGTATATATCATATATATCATGCATATATATTTTTCAGATCTAAATTATCTCATAATTATCTAAAAAATTAAATTTAAATTTGATCTTATCAAATAAAATTTAATCTAGACCTATTTGTAGAACTATTCTACAACTTACATGCAACTATCATATCTCATATGAACAAATTAAATTTAATTTATTTTTTATTTTTAGATCTGATTATAATATTTATAATATCAAAAAATAGAAAGTAAATAGATCTAAAAATTATATTCAATCAAATAAAAAAATGATTATACTAGACTACACATAGAATAATTCTATACCTAGTCTAGTTATGTATCTCATACATATTAGATCTATATTAATTAATTTTAATTTTATATTTTTTTAATTTTAGATCTAATCACATCTTATGTGATATCTAAAATCATTAATTAATTAGATTAAATTAGATCTAAATAAATTTAATAAGAATTTGGCTCTGATACTAGTTGAAGAAAAATTCTGATTTTCTGGGTCAGGTTCATTTAGATCTGATTGGATTGAGAGACATATTTCAAAAATTTTCTCTCAGATCCAGATCAGATCTAACACTTTTTAAATTTGATTTATAATTTGATAATTAAAAAAATAAAACTAAATTAATTTTAAATTAATTTTTATCTTGATCTTGGAAAATCTGATTACCCATTGATGATCCTACGGAAGCTTTGAGGTTCTGGATCTAGCCATGCAAGTGCCTGACCTCTACTGATATCTACTCAGGCTAAATCTGGAGATCTTCTCCTTCTCTTTTTTTTCTCCAAAAATTAGATCTGGATCTAATTTGGAGGATCTTCAAAACACCTTCTGAAGATCACCCATCGTCTCTGTAGTAGTGCCTTCTTCCTTTTTCGTCAGCCTTTCCTTGCCTGACTCACACTAATCTGAAGGTCCAACTTTCTTGGGCATGGAGAAAAGGGAGAGGGCCAGATGGTGGCATGAAGAAGGAAGAGGGGCAGCCTTGGGGCGTGGCTTGGAAGAGGAGTTCTCAAAAGTGGGCGTAGATAGGGTCTTTTTATAGACTCTGCTGCACCATGCAGTGCTGCATCACCCCGGCCAATCACGTTGCTTCATGTAATCAGATCTAAATCTGATTGGTGGGATGACATTACATGATCCAATCAGATGAGAGACCCATAGGTTCATTCTTAGATGGTGCCTAAGATTGGTCAAAGTAGATACCCAAGGGCCACCTAAGTAGAAACCAAGAAGCAACCTAGAGTCTCCATCCGTATGAGGACTCCAGCATTCCCTATTGATGGGCGCATGCCATCCTAGGTGTGCATCCCCTTCTTTTCAATTTCTAGAGAGGGGGTTTGCTCTCCAATAAGTGCATGACACATGGGCAGATGTCTAAGGGTCAAAGGTCAATATTTGATCAAGTCAAAGCACAGAAAATTAGCAGATGATGAAAAATGACAGATGTTATCTCAAATTTATCTCATAAATTAAGACAATCCTTTTCTGACTTGGACAAGCTCCAGCTAGATCAGGTAAAGGTACCTGAGTGAGCACAAACTCATTTCGCTCAGTCGAGACAACTTTTATGATAGAAAAAGGAGAACGTTAGGCTCAATCATGTGTGCTAGCACGATTTTCTTGAACCTAATTGAATCTTATTCAAATCAATTGAACTAGGTTAGTCCAATTGATGATATCCAGATCCAAACCCTTATTTGTGTGATCTAGTTAGGTTCAATTCTGTATGGTAATGGGATATGTCATGATCTCCATCATCGACATCATCAAAACTCCTTTCGATGGATCAGAACTCTTCTGATTCAGACAACTTAGAATGATTGATCATCTAAATCATTCTAATTGCTCCCAAAATCCACCAATGACACCTAGCAGCATATGGAGGCAACCCATCAAAACTGAAAATAAACCTCTTGGTGCAGCTACTTATGTGATTAAGTTCTTCTATCTTGAGCTCCGATTAGATTAGGGTTAAGGTGAACTCGTCAAACCCTAATTTCTATCATATGATTTAATCATTCGATTCAAGTCCGATGTGAAAACCTTAATAAAATTCTTTCTATTATTTCACACTCTCTGCCATGGCCATGGGCTTTATGAACTTGATTCTCATGATCATCATAGGGCTGCTCCTCATCCACCGAGGTAGATAGATTCCATCTTGGTGCAATCCAATTCCTACAATGAACATGCTATAGCCAACATACACATCAGAATTTCGAATGGCTAGAAGACTGAGTCATGGTATAGTCAAACTATAACACCCTCAAGGTGAACTATCGATGCACCTCAGATCAAAGAATCTGACACATCACTGCAGCATCGAGTCAGTCATCGACGAGAAGGTAGACTTTCTTATGACTACTCGAGGTGGTCACGCTTAGTGCCCTCATTCTCTAACGAGTACCTGTAGTCTCACTCCGGTGTCTCTACACCATGGACTTAAGACTCATCTACTACAAAGAAGTGATTGTACACAAATCTTCCAAATCAATTACCATCCTCATGATGATCCTATGGTCAGAAGCATTTTATGAGTTAATAAATGAAAATTCATGTCTTAAATTTTCAACTCTTGAAAATATGAATTATCATTACCATTAACTCAAAGGATGTATCACAGATACTAAATATACATATGTGATAGAAAATAACTCATTTTATTATTTATAATTAAAATTATAATTTTATCCTTAGAAGTATACTATAAGTGTCAGCCAATTCTAGCTTCTAGGGCATACATATCTAACAGTATGCCCTTCTTTCAAATCCTAAAATAGTCAAAGAACTTCTACTAGATCACTGAATGTCAATAAGCCTTTAATGAGCTCAAGAACTATCTCTACTCACCTTCCCTATTAGCAAAGCCCGAACATTAAGAGAAATTATTTTTGTACCTAGCAGTCTTTGATAAGTACCATAAATTTATCTATAAAAGTATCAATTTATCAATTAATTTATTTTTATTTTTAAAAATTAATAATTAATTGATATATATTTTTGAAAAATTAATATTTTTTATTAATTAAAAAATAATAAAAATAAAAAAATAAAATTTTATTATCAATGGAAAGAGATTATTTTTTTTGATCATAACAAAATAAGTTTTGAGCAAAATAAAGCTAAAACGGAGAAGATATGAATTTTTAAAAAATTAAAATAAATTAAAATTAAATGAAAAATAACATATGGCTCAGCTGGCTCAAGCCGCCATGCCATATCAGCCGACGCATCCAAATGCACCGAGTTAAGCCAACAAAGCTAGCATGCCAAGCCAATCACGCTAGCTGACTTAGCTGCGGAAGCCGTCAATCGATCTACGATCCAGGCATGGATCGCTAGCTCAGTGAAAATCGGTGAATCACGAAGTGACACATGGTGGATCTAGACCTTTAAAGGGTTTACAAAAAATCTATCATGGCTCATAGGGCATTTTGGACTTTTCACTTGGTGACAGGAGGCACTGATTCATTGCGGTGTGTGGTGCAGCCGGTCCATGCAGTCTATAGGAACAGTAAAGGCACGATCGAATGGATCTGATTGATTGCGGTCAAGATCGGACGACGGTGGTTATTTTCAAATTTGGTTCGAATTCCATCAGCTTTCAGCACACCATCCAACAGCAGCACTCGATCCAAAGGATGATCCGACAGTGGAGGGAGCTCGCGACTATGATTAAGCTCCCATATCACAATCTAACGGTCGAAACTCATTCATTAGGCGATAATCGAACAGCCAGAATCTATTTTGACTGAAATTGGGCTAATAAAACCCCATTTTTGATGGTTTTTGGGCCTTTTGATCTAAATCTGATGGCCAGAATATAGGGAACTCAGCAGAATTCAACCAGGACTCCTTTTAATTCGATTTTCACTTGGATTTCTCCATATTTTGATGATCAAAGTCCTCCTTAGTTCCACATTGCCTGCAGAAAAAGTCTCCAGTCCTCCTAGCTCTATAAATAAGACCCCAGGCCTCCAGAGTTCATAATCATCGATCAAGGTGAAGCTTTGGTATAGGATAGAGTCAGGCTTTGGATTAGAGGTTGCTTCAAAGCAACCGATGCCATGAAGAAGAACTGGACTTCTACACTATCTTTCTGCCAACATCGATCCATGATTAGAGATTAGCCTATTTTATTTATTTATTTTTTTTATGTATTTAAATTATGAATTTCTTAATTAATGTAATATTTATTTTTATGCACTTTAATTTTATGCTCTTTATTTTTATTGTAATTTAATTTCTACACTTTAATTATTACTTTTTATTTTATTGCAAGTAGATGCTAAGATCTAACTAGTAGATCTTAGTACCAAGTTTAAATTTCTGCACCTTTTAATTTTTATTTTTTATTTTTCGACTTCATTTTTGATTTCAAAACTCTTTTCTTTTATTTTTTTTTTCAAAAATCAAAGATTTCAAAACTAAAATACTACCTTCCCAATGGATTTGACCCGACTCACTGCTGTCTACGTATTTTTAATTATTTTAAAAAGTTAGATTAAATTGATAAATACAGTGTTTTAACGACAACATCGCATTCTTATCAAGTTTTTTACACTATTGCTGGAGAATATTTTTGATTTTTGATTTTAATTTTTTAATTTATTTTAAATAAATTAAAAATAATTTTGGCAAATGCACCAAGTTTTTGGCACCGTTGTCGGAGAAGGCACGAACATTAAATTTTTGATCTCTTTGATTTTTCTATAAATAAATTATAAATAAAATTTTTATTTTTTTTATAAATATTGCTTGCTAACTTTTTTTATTTTGCAAAAAAAGAGGTTAAAGAACAAAAAGAACCAGGGCAAGGAACAAATCATTCAGTTTTGCTTGGTGAGATCAATCCTAATCCTAATCCTCTTTCCTTTTTATTTATTTAATTTATTTATTTAATTTATTTTTAAATTAATTTAAAAATATTCATTTAAATCTAATTAAAAGCTTCATGATAAAATTAGAAATCCTAACTATTTAGAGCATGCATCATATTAGTTTTATTTTTATTTTTTTTGGTGATTGTTGGAGGCAAGGTAAGCCTTTCAGAATTCAATTAGTTGCATGCATCTAGTTTAAATTGCATAGAACCTTTTGATTGAAAATTTTTTATGCATATTTATATCAAACAAAATTAAGGGCACAATCTAATTAAATAAGATAAGGTGGAAATTTGATCATCCTTCCTTAGCCCATAAATAACCAACCAGCATCCTGCATTGACCTAAGCCTTTAATTTTAAAATCAATTAGATATTAATCCTAGGAGCTCGAGCTCAATAGGACAAGAAATTCTAAGAGTTGAACTAGGTTAGGGTTAGTCAATTTGACTGGTGTCTAAAAAAGTGATTCAGAAATGACTGAATCCGAAGAAAGATGGTTTTTAATTAATTCAATTAGCTTATCTGGCCAAGAATAATTGGTGTCTAAGGCAAGCAATGGAGGAACTCTCACCGACCTTATACTTACCCAATCAGTTGATTGACTGATTCTACACTTAGAGAGCTTAAAGGTGACCTTGGCAGTTAGGAGCTGTCTATATCTAGGATAACTATTAATCAGGATTGATTGATCAACTTGATTACTAACCAACATCAAACTCCTTAGGACCTTTTGTTTAGAACTCTTCTTTCTTTTTTCTCCTTTCTCCTCTAAAAATAAAATAAAATAAAATAAAAATTAAATTAAACTAACTAAAAAATATTAAAAATAATAATTAAATTAAATTAAATTAAAAATAATAATTAAAAAATTAAAATAATTTAAAAAAATATTTTTTTATAAAAATAATAATATAATAAAATAATAAAAAAAATATATAAAAAAATTCTAAAAAAAATTGAAAATTTTTTGAACAATACATTAGGTTGGACTAGGGTATGCATGGTAGGAAATCGCTTTACCTGATCTAGTTGAACCTAACCATAATATTGAAAGGTTGAATCATATTAAACTCGATAACCAAATGGCTGAAAATTTTAGAGAACTACCTAAGCAGATGAAAAAATATTTTATTTCTTCTACCTATAATCCATCGACTTATATCTAATTACCTGATATCCATGCTACCCACTATGAGATCAAGTTGACTACAATCCAGATACTTCCATCTTTTTATTGGAATACCAATGAAGATCCTTATAAGCATCTAGATGAATTCTTAGAAATTTGCTCTATGGTAAAAATTTAAAATTTAACTAATGATGCCCTTACACTAATTTTATTTCTTTTATCATTAAAAGACAAAGCCAAGTACTAGCTTGGCATAATAGGAAGACCAATTAAAACTTGGGCTGAATTGCAAAGTGAATTTCTTAAAAAATTTTATCCCATAGGCTGAACCAATATTATAAGGCGAGCTATCACTGGATTTGCTCAGCTTCCAGGGGAATAGATTCACGAGTCATGAAAGAGACTTAAGAAACTTAGAAAATGCCCACACCATGGTCTGTCTAAGTGGCAAATAGTTTAAGCTTTCTGTGAGGATTTTGGAGACCAATATAAACAGATGATAGATGCATCCTATGGAGGTGCATTCATGAATAAAAGTGAGGATGAAGCCTATGCCTTATTTGAAACTCTGAGTGAAAACTCGATCAACCATGCTTCATTATCTTTCTACCAAAAGCAGGCAGGGATTTATGATCCAGACTCTAGTTCTAAGTCTGACTTGAACCAATTAGCTCAGAAATTAGATAAAATCGATCTTTTTGCTCAGAAACTAGATCAATTTCTAAACCTAGGTCAACAATCTCCTACATAATTCACATCATTTTTTAATTATCAGAAGATTTGTTCAATCTATGCTAGTTCAACCCACCATGTTAGTGAATGTCCTATGACTATACAGTTTTCACCTTTTATCCAAGAATAAGTCGAAGCTGCTAAAGGCTACTCCAAGCTGGTTAATGATCCATTTTCAAATTCATATAACTCTGGCTAGAGAAACCATCCTAATTTTTCTTAAACATCCCAACAGACTCAGGCTCAGATCCAAATTTCACCTATCCAAAACTATCAAAATAGACTTGAATACTAAAACTATACCTATAATAATGATCAGCCTAGTCAGTTTACCTAGCCATCATATAACAATCAGCTATCATACCTACCTCCTCAACAGATCAATCTAGCTGACGATAGATTTAACCAACTTCAATAATTAATTCTGAATCAACAACAATCGATCTTGACTAAATAAGAATCTATCGCCAAGCTAGAAGCTCAAATAGGATAATTAGTTGAGTCTAACATGAGAAGAGAACTAGATCAACTAGCAAGCCTACCAATTTCAAACAACCCACCTAATGTCCACCAACCACCTAGACCAAATTATCAATTTAATGTCTCACTTAAGAATCTCCAATTTAAGAATGCCAAAGTAATTTCTGAACTTAAAAGCTATAGGATTCTTATGAATCCATATCAAGATCAGGTCAGAGAGGCTAGTACTGATGCTAGCCAAAATAAAAATTTAGAGGAATAGATTAGTACTGAGACTAACCACATAGAAGAATCTAAGTCTAGAACTAGTACTGATGCTGGTTTCAGTTTAAATGAGATAGACATAGGAAAAAAGAGAATAGATGATTTACCTAAGACTTATAAACCTAATGTCCTATTCTCATCAACCCTAGAAGTTGGTTCTTCTTACAAAAATCAAGAGACAAGTAATGAAGTGTTAATGAAGTTGTTTAAGCAAGATCACATTAATTTACCTCTAGAATTAAACTCATCTTTAGACATCCTTCCAGTATCCAGTGCATTAAACTTAACTCCTAATTCAAAAACTTAATTCATAAGCATTTTAGAAGAACAAATAGGAGAAATTCTTAATAAACATGGGTATGAGAATGGGGTCACAAATTATGTCCCTAAAATTAACAACGATTATATCAATAAAGGGATAAGAAATTATCTTTCTAAGATTGGCAATCCAAAATCATTAGAATTTATCAATTCAATATTTGACATAGGATAGTAAGTTGCATTGTGTCTATCTGAAGATGGTAAACTTAGCGCTTGTTGGGAGGCAACCCAATACTTAATTTTTTTTCATCTAATTTATCTTTTTAGTTTATTTTTTTTAGGACATGTTGAATAAGTTGTAGGGAGAGCCCAAAATCTCAAAGGCATGTGCTAGACCAAAAATATACTGAGTCAGGTGTATTCTTTCATGTTCTTTATTATATCCTTTATTTTTTCTTCTCCATTAAGGACAATATCAATTAAGTTAGGGGGAAGAAAAAATAAAAATTTTAAAATTTTAAGTCCTCGAAAAAGTTAGTATTTAGTATTTAGATACCTAATTATACTTAAGAATCGAATTAAACTAAGCATTTTTAAAATAAAATTGATGCACAGATTAGATAATCTATAAGATATTGAGGGATTAAGTATTAAGAAAATCCAATAAAGAGCTAAGTCTAGAACATAAAATTTTTTTCTTTCAAGTATTTCTAATTGTTTCTATTAGTATCAAAGAAAAGTTTACTTTTTATGGGCTTGTGTAGGATAACTGTATGGTTCTTCATATAAAAAAATTAAAATAAAATAGTTTTCAAGTACTTCTCACTGAGTAACCGGGCCTTTGCCTAAGCAAGCATTGAGTTTCGCATCAAAAGGTGGGAAGGGCAAAGAAGCTCATTATAAAGCTAGTCATAACTCATAGCCTGTTTGATTCGAGCTAGTAAGTTCGAGGGGTATTTTATACCTAATGCGCTAAAGTCAACTAGTTTGGGAGTCATTGGTCCAAAACTCACTACATGGATCAAATAAAAAGTTTAAGAGGTTAAGACAGTCAATAGTGGTATAATATTAAAAAAAAAAAAAAAAAAATTTCCCATCGAGTAATCGAGTTATGTTGTCTAAGTAAGTAATGATATTCACATAAAAAAGTAGACAATATGAAAATAAAAATCAATAAATGAAGGGTGAAAGTAGCAATACACTTGTCTATATGAAAGTTTAAACAAATCAAAAATAAAGATAGGATAATTTAGAAAAAAAATTAAAAAAATTTAATATTTTTTAATTAAATTTTTTTATTGATAAGTATTAATATTCCAATGATATACCTCACTTATACTCTACTGAATATCAATGGCCATTTTGAAAACTGCTTAGGTAAAATTTGAAACTCTAAAATTAAAAAATATTTAAAACTAAATTCTTTCTTTACTCAAGGATGAGCAAAGCTTAAGTTGGGGGGTGTGATAAGTACCATAAATTTATCTATAAAAGCATCAATTTATTAATTAATTTATATTTATTTTTAAAAATTAATAATTAATTGATACATATTTTTGAGAAATTAATATTTGTATTAATTAAAAAATAAAAAAAATAAAAAAAATAAAATTTTATTATCAATGGAAAGAGCTTTTTTTCTTGATCATAACAAAATAAGTTTTGAGCAAAATAGAGCTAAAATGAAGAAGATATGAATTTTTGAAGAATTAAAATAAATAAAAATTAAATAAAAAATAACATACGGCTCAACCGACTTAAGCCACCATGCCATATCAGTCAGTGCATCCAAATGTGTCGAGCCAAGCTGATAAAGCCAGCATGCCAAGCCAACCACGCTAGCCGACTCAGCTACGCAAGCCGTCAGCCGATCCACGATCCAGGCATCGACTACCAGCTCAGCAAAAATCGATGAATCATGGAGCGACACATGGTGGACCTAAATCCTTAAAAGGTTTGCAAAAAATCTATTGTGGCTCATAGGGCATTTTGGATTTTTCACTCGATGATAGGAGGTGCTGATTCATTATGGTGTGCGATGCAGCCAATCCATACGATGTATGGGAATCGTAAAGGCCCGATCGGATTGATCCGATTGATTACTGTGAAGATCAAATGATGGTGGTTATTTTTGAATTTGATTCAAATTCCATTAGCTTCCAGCACACCATTCAATGGCAGCGCTCAATCCAGGGGATGATCTAATGGCAGAGGGAGCTCTCGACTATGATTAAGCTCCCAGATCGTGATCTAATGGCCGAAACTCATTCATCAGACGATAATCAGATGGCCAGAATCTATTCTGATTGAAATTAGGCTAATAAAACTCCATTTTTGATGATTTTTTGGGTCTTTTGATTTAAATTTGATGGTCAGAATATAGAAAACTCAGCAAAATTCAACCAGGACTCCTTTTAATTCGATTTTTACTCAGATTTCTCCATATTTTGATGATCAAAGACCTCCTTAGTTCGACATTGCCTGTAGAAAAGTCTCCAATTCTCCTAGCTCTATAAATAAGACCCCAGGCCTCCAGAGTTCATAATCTTTGATCAAGGTAAAGCTTTGGTATAGGGTAGAGCTAGGCTTTGGATTAAAGGCTGCTTCAATGCAATGGATGCTGAGAAGAAGAGCTGGACTTCTACACCATCTTTCTGCCAATGTCGGTCCAAGATTAGAGATTAGCTTATTTTATTTATTTATTTTTTTATTTATTTAAATTATGTACCTTTTAATTAATGTAATATTTATTTTTATGCACTTTAATTTCATGCTCTTTATTTTTATTATAATTTAATTTCTGCACTTTAATTATTACTTTTTATTTTATTGTAAGTAGATGCTAAGATCTAACTAGTAGATCTTAGTACTAAGTTTAAATTTCTGCACCTTTTAATTTTTAATTTTTATTTTTTAACTTTATTTTTGATTTCAAAACTTTTTTCTTTTCATTTTCTTTTCAAAAATTAAAGATTTCAAAACTAAAACACTATCTTCCTATGGATTCGATCTGACTCACTGCTATCTACATATTTTTAATTATTTTAAAAAGTTAAATTAAACTGACAAACACGATATCCTAACGACAACATTGCGTTCTTATCAGTCTTCCTAGCGGCCCTTGCGGTAGTTCTAGTCAAAGAAGAGATGAAAGTATAGAGGTCGATCTACTACATAAGTCGAGTCTTGAGAGATGCCGAGATCAGGTATACTAAGTTAGAAAACTCACTTTTGTTCTACTGGTTGCAGCCTAGAGACTTCGATCTTACTTTTAAGGGTACACCATAATCCTCCTCACTGATCAACCAATCAAAATAATTCTTCATCGAATGAATGTCTTTGAAAGAAAAGTGAAATGGGCAATAGTGCTCACCGAGTTCGACATCAACTACCAGCCTCGACCATCGATCAAAGCCTAAATTCTGATAGATTTTATAGTTGAATGCACCATTCTAGATGAAGCCGAGCCTGAATAGAATGAAGTCGATATTCCCTGGTTACAACCAAGTTCCTCTAAAGAAACAGCCGACCTTTTTGAAGATTTTTGGGCCCTATATGTAGATGGCTCGTTCAATGCTTCTGGTGCAGGCACAGGGCAGATCTTGGTTAGCCCAGAAGGAGTCATCACCAAATATGCATTGTACTTTGAATTCTCTATGACTAATAATGAGATCGAATATGAAGCTTTGATTCCAGGATTAAGGATCGCTGAAGAATTGAAAGCAGATCGACTCCAAGTCTACAGTAATTTTCAATTGATGGTTGGACAAGTTAATGGCAATTATGAGGCTCGAGAAAAAAGTATGATAAAATATCTCGAGAAAGTGAAGAGCTTGACTCCGACCTTCAACAGTTTTGACATCAAGTAGATTCCAAGAGCGAAAAATACTAGGACCAACCTTCTCTCAAAGTTGGCAACATTGGCCTTGACTGAGCTGCCCAAGGAGGTCTTCTTTGAAGTTCTGAAACATCCAAATCTGAAAGGATAATAGTCTGTAATGCAGATTGACCATGAGCCATGTTGGATTGATCCATTGGTTGCTTATCTCAAAGATGGAGCTCTTCCTCATGATCCAAAGGAAGCTCAAAAATTGAGAAATCAAGCCTTTCGATATGTTCCGTATGAAGGCAAATTGTATAAAAGGTTATATTTCTTACCACTCTTGAGATATCTCAGACCTTCAGAAGCCAACTTTGCATTATGAAAAGTGTATGAAGAAATCTACAGAAGTCATGTAGGGGTCAGATTCTTATCACACAGACTACTTTGGTAGGATTACTATTGGCCGATCTGGTACCATGATTTTATAGAGTATGTCAAAAAATGTGATCTCTATTAGAGAAGTGCAAACATTCAAAGGCAGCCAGCTTCTGAACTTACACCCCTAAGCGCCTCATGGCCGTTTGCTCATTAGAGGATGGACATACTCGAACCTTTTCTCATGGCATCGAGACAACGCAAGTTTTTCTTGGTGGTAATAGATTATTTCATAAAGTGGATCAAGACTGAATCTCTAGCAAAAATCACTGAAATTAAAGTATAGGAATTCGTCTAGAAGTTAATCATTTGTAGATTTGGCTTGCCTCGAACCCTCATAATAGATAATGGGTGGTAGTTTGTCGGAGCAAGATTTGCCAAATTCTATGAAGATTTGAACATCTACCATTATTTTATGTCAGTAGTCCATCCACAAGCAAACAACAAAGCCAAAGTAACAAACAGAATTCTACTGCAAGATATCAAAGTAAGACTTGAAAGAGCAAAAGGAACTTAGATGGATGAACTCTATCATGTGCTCTGGGCATACCGAACTATCCAAAGATTGTCAACTAAGGAGACCCCATTTGCCTTAACTTTTGGAACAGAAGTGGTCATCCCAATAGAACTCAAACTTTTGTCAGCACGAGTCGTGACATTCAATGAGCAGCATAACTCATGAGACCTTAGGGCTAACCTCAACTTGTTGGAGGAAAAATAGAAAAAAGCTCAAGTTTGGATGGCAGCCTATAAGCAAAAAGTATTTCGTTACTACAACTCTAAAGTCAAAGGCAAAATATTCAAAGTGGGGAACCTAGTACTTCGATGAACAACTATTTCACAACCTCAGAATTAGAAAAAGCTCGCTCCAAATTGAGAAGGCCCATATGAAGCAGAAAAGATCATCCAGCCTGAAACTTATCGCTTGAAGGAGCTTGGAGGAACAACACTCCCGCAGCCTTGAAATTCAAAAAATTTTAGAATATACTGTCAGTAATTTGCCTTCAATAAAACTTTTCTATTTCAATATTATTATTTCTTGTTGCAAAAATCATGTGATGATAGGAAATAACTCTTTGAATAATCAAAAGTAGTCATGTTTGGAACAGAAGGAGAACCATGTCCTAACATGAGCAAAGTTGAAGGCCTCGTTAGTCTAAGACGGGATGAGGAGAGAGATCCTTTCAACGATCTTTATGTGTCTCTACAGTCATGTTAGGAACAGAAGGAAAACCTCATCCTAACATGAGCAAGCTGAAGTTCTCATTTTTTTAAATATGAGATGAGGGGAGAGGCCCTTTCAACAGTCCTAATGTGCCCCTACAACCACGTTAGGAGCAGGAGGAGAATCTCATTCTAACATGAGCAAAGTCGAAGGCCTCATTAGTCTAAGATGGGATGAGGGAAGAGACTCTTTCAATGGCCCTTATGTGCCCCTATAGTCCTATCAAGAATAGGAGGAGAACCTCATCCTAACTTGATCAAAGCGAAGACCTCGTTAACCTAAGACAAGATGAGGGGAGAGGCCCTGTCAATAGCCCAACTGTGCCCCTATTGCCATGATAGGAATAGGAGGAGAACCTCATCCTAACATGAGCAAGACGAAGACCTCCAGCTATTTAAGACAGGAGGAGAAAACCTTTCAATGGCTATAATGGGAACAGGAGGAAGGCCTCACCTTAACAGAAGTAAGAACTAACCTCATCAGAAATAGGAGGAGAACCTCGTCCTGATATAAACAAAGACTTCTAATCATCTAAAGTAGGAGGAAGGACCTCATTTTGACGAAAGGATGAAGGAAAATCAAAAAAATCAAACATGGAAGGATAAACTCATCCCAGCGTGGGTAAAAAATCTTCGATTATGAAAAGATAGGAGAAAAACTATTTTTTCAATAATCCTTTCAATGAAAGTCAAAGCAAAAGAAAGAAATAAAAAAATCAACAAGCACTGAATCCAAACAAAGCAAAAAGATGATCGAAGAAAATATTTCTTCATTAAATCCAAAGTTCATTACAAAAGGAAGGTCCATGAGACCATGTACAAAAAAAGAAAAAAAAATGACAAAGTCCTAAGAAGGCCCGAAACCCTCAGACTTTGGATTGTCGACTCCCGCCATTAGAAGAGACTACTTCAGCCTAAGGATTTCCTCCTCAAGCTCCTTCTTCTTATGTAGACCATCTATGTACACCCTCTTGGCATGTTGAAATTTGCCTTCAAGCTCTCGCCACTGCTTCCTCAAGACTTCAGACTCAACCTCTGCATCCCTAATGCCTTGCTGCTTGTACGACAGCTGGATCCTCAACTGCTGAACCTCCGCGTTCTCTCTTCCTATTGCTTTCAAAAGTTCACCCAGAGTCCTCGTTAGGGAGGCAACCTATCCTGATCCACCGCTCGCACTGGATTGATGACTATCATCAAGTTATTTTTGGAGCTGGGTTACCTCGCTATTAGCAGCACGAAGCTTTTGCTTAAGCTGGGATATCCTCTCGCTCCAACCCAATCGGTAGGTATCATAAGTGAGCTTGGCATCATGCAATTGCTTCTAGAGCATGAAGAACCTCTTCGACCAATCCCACTCATAACGAGCCTTGTCAGAGGACCATGATGAACTCTCCTCCAGCAGATGGATCTTCTCATTCGCCATCTTGAGATCTGCTTTAGAAAGCTGATCTTCATCGTTAGTATCCAAGATTTGTCGCTGGCATTTTTCTTAAGCTCGACGAACTTCTTCTCGAAGCTGCCCTTCCAAATGCTGAAGCTTATGAAATCTTTCGTGTGTAGCTTTTGGAGACAAGTGACCTAAATCGTCGTCTCTGAAGCATTCTTTCTGGATCTCCAAAGTTCATCTTCTATCTTCTCCAATTTTTTCTTCAAGTGATGAATCTTCCTCTTTAAATTTTTGACTACGGGCTTCAAAGGGATACCATAGGATAATAGCTTAGCGTCAGTTGGAGATGATGGATCCTGACTATGATCGCTGGAGGGGTTCTAAATAACATCCACCATGACATAAGTATAAAGAAAAGAAAGTTCATTTTCATTCCTCAAACTATTTGTTATACATCGAAAGAAAAAGAGAAAAAAGTACAAATTTATAAATGTCTTAGACCTCGATCGGTGTAGAGGCAGGTGAGGTCGGTACATTCTTTGTGGCATCGGGCTTGGGAACAGACTCGGAAGCTTCAACTACAAGTTCGGGAGCACTCGGGGTAGGTTCGGTGATGGGGGAAGCAGCACCAGCATTGGAGGGATCGGCTCCCTCACTGGGTTCATTTGTCAAAAGGTCGAGGTTCACTCCAGGGAATTTCTTCATGACCCTCCTCATGCAGATCTCGAACCCCTCCAAGAAGGCTTTCTAGATGAACGCGATCTTGATGTCCTCCATTATTTTGGAGGACTTAAAGGCTTCGACAACCCTCTCCCTCTTGACGTCGACCTCCTCTTCAACCTTCTTCCTTTTATCTTCGAAGAGGGCCAGGGCTGTCCTCAGCCCCGTCGAAGCTTCTTCCTCTCTCCGCGACACCTCCCAAAGGTGCTCGACTTCTATAGTTTGAATTTTTGAGGCTACCTTCAAATGGTCAACCTCGGCTCGAACCCTCTCGACCTCTGCCTGAACCTCCTGTAGGGATTTAGAAGCCTCGGCCTAGCGAAGATCGATGGCCTTCGAGTGGGCAAACAAGTAATGCCCCAGCTATAGGATAAGAAGAAATTAAGTCAGAACTTTAAAAGTACACCCTTCATTCAAATAAGTTCAGAAAAATGGGTTATCTTGAGATAGACGGCAAAAGATTCATCAAATCCCTTAACATCCTCCATCCCAATCATTTTCTCAATAATGTACAGGAGGATGCTGCCCTTCATCAGGGATTGGACGACCTCCCAATCATCTAATGAAGCTCGCTCCTGATTGAAGCCTTTGCCACTCAAATTTTCAACCTTTCTTCTTATCTTTTTCCTGATGGCATCCTTTTTCTTCTTCTTCTTCTCAATGACCTCGTGCTTCTTGGAAAATGTGGTGGTGGCATCATCTCGAGATGAGATCGAAGTTGGTGTGGCCGCATCAGACTCGAGGATGGGTGCTGCTTGGATCGACATGATCGAGATCGACATGACCGAGATCGGCTCATCAGTGAGAGCCCTCTTGGATGTTCCCCTGTGGAGTTATCCTTCCTCCTGAGGGACTTGATCCTCTTGACCAGATGGTTTTGTTCCTTAAGAGTCATCTCTGCAGAAAAAAAACTAGAGTCAGAGAAGGAAAGGAGACCATGCATAGTTGGCAAGCTGCAAAGGACTATCTATCGGATTGAGAGGACTGAGATCAAAGTTGAATAAGGTCTGGTCCTCTAGGAGCTTGGAGATCGAAGAAGCTCAGAAGTTCTATAGCTTATCGGTCGAATCCCAATCCTCTTTCTCAAGCCTAGGAGCTTGGCGGACTGAGTCCCTTATTTCCCCCCAAGAAGAAAGTCCTAGTTCTAGGGAGGGATAGAAAACAAAAAAGAATTTTTTTTCTAGTTATGAATGGAAGAAGGGGCATCCTTGAGCAACCCCTTCTTACCGAACTGGGGAGATATATACCACTAGTTTTTGGCGGTCGGGTGATGTTTGAAAGTGAAAAAATTATGGAATAGGGAGATGGAAGGTTAGACGTTGGCCATAATGTACAAGGAGAGAAATTCTATGATAAACCTAAAAGAGTTTGGTGCCATGGCGGTGAAGAAAATGTTTAAAAACTTGAACAAGTCAGTTACAAAAGAAGGTATCGACAGTCGAAGTCCCGTCCGAAGGATTTCAACGTACAAGTAAGTTCGATCGGGAGAAGGAGAGCTAGCTCGATCGCTAGTGCCAGGGAGTTCAAGTTCGCAATCAGAAGGAATTTCAAACTGGATCCTAATCAATAAAAGGTCTTCGGGCTGAAGTTTACATAAAATAGTATCAAGAACGAAGGATGGCCGAGGTACTTCTACAAGTTTAGGATCCTTATGAGGAAGGTCCATTAAAGCTAAATGAGTCGAACTTCTAGAACCAGTCGATCAGGACTCTTCAGAGGATATGAGGATCAAACTAAAATGAAGAAAATTCCTAGAAAACCAAAGAAAATAAAATTTAAGACTTTTTCGAAGAAACAAAATGGGTAGAAATGCCAAAAGACATAGATAATTAAAGAGAAATGTTCAGGAACTAACCTAAATCGACTGAAAAGAATGGAAAGATGGCAGGCTCGATAGAAAACGAAGGAGAGAACCTTCAAAAATTGAAGGAGTCAGTAGAAGATGCTGGTGCCCTGGAGCAAGAAGGGAGAAGGAAGCCAGAAGGAAGGAGAAGGAGACCCGGACGAAATGAAGCTCCTATGGAAGAACAAGAGCTTAAATAGCCGATGGGATCTGAGATGGTTATGATTGCAGATCTCCGCTAATGAACCTCTGGTTGACATGTGCCCTACTCATCATAGCGGCAGACTGGCAATGGGCAGAACCTTTATTACACCGTACCTTAAGCAGCGCTTCGATAGAAATTTTAGAAATTTATCTTTTCGGGTCATCTTGTATTTAAGAAGTTTCGATGCCCATGCAGAAAGAGTCAGGATCAGCTGCTTTGTTGGTGTGAAAAGAAAAAAATGACTTTGACACTCATATTTCTTTACTCCCTTTGTTCAAATTTCGAACTCGGGAGTGGGGAGACTTGTGTTGGGTGTGAACCCTTTCCTGCTAAAGTCCGATAGGATATATGGCCATGAGGAAACTCCATCCAACGAGGGCAGCCATGCCAGACTTCGGCTAGTGAAGAGTTTACACTCAGGTGCCAAGCCTGCAGACCTCCAACCTAAATCTAATGATCGATCTTCTTCTTTAGATTCCTAACTCCATCGGATATTCCCAAAACCTATGAGGCATTGTAGATTTTGCTTAGACGAACTTGAATAGCGATGACAATCCCTAAGCAGCTAAGTAACAGGTTTAATTATAGCTTGGTTTGACCGACCTTGGCGCTCTTTGAATCTTTTTTCAATAAAAAATCATCCAAGCTGTTCGATATTGAACCAATGCTAGATCAACAGAACTCCTCTCCAAACGAACTCCTACAATATACTAAGGGTGGTAGACCTTAGGATTTTCACATCGAGAACTTTGAACATGAGGCTAAAGGACTGTCTCTTTCATATCAGCCTACAGACGGCCTCGAAAGTAGCTGAGCTTCAAAGGAATAAATAAGCAGGTTCTCTCCGAGTAGATCCCCTTCTGCTCCTTCTAGGCAAAATTCTCCTAGATGACATTCTTTTTGTTAATCTCCTCCTAGATGCCAGACAAACCCCCTTCGGCTGACCTCCTTCCAGTTGAACTCCTCCTAGACACCAGATGATTTTCTTCCCTCCAACTTCTGTCCATCTGAACTTCTTGCATTAGCTGAGAGGGGACTCGTCGTTATATATTTGCTCCTCCGGTAGATCTCCTTTTGGATTTCTCCAACAAAATTATTTTTGGATTTCTGCTCCTTCAGCTGGACTTCTCCTTCTAGTAGAACTACTTCTGGATTCCTCCAGCGGACTTTCTTTAGGATTTCTCTAGTCATAGGGCTTCTGAACTTCAACTATCAAGTCCCAACAGACTGGTGCATCATGACAATGGACACTATCCTTTGTTACAAATTTTACGTGGCCCTAAATGGCCCACTACTAGGTGGTTACGGCTGTCGCTATCAGTTTGTTACATGCTCCGCCTATATAAGAGATCCTTCAGATATGCTTTTTTCAGAAGCTCTCTTCTCCTTCTTGATGCTCTACTATATTTTCTATTGAGCATTCTATTTTTGTTGGCCAGAAGGATTGACTTGACTGTCAGAGGGTCCAGTCGGAGCCATCCCTCCTCTGGTTTGGACTTCTTTTGCAGGTTCTGATGGCGATCTCGACTTCTCCAACTTCAGCCAGTTCCAACGTCAACCAGATTCCGCGCCAATAAAGATCATCTATAGATATATCATGGGAAAGAGTCTTAGATAGTAATTTAGCTGCCTTGTTTCTAGCTCTTTAAACATGCACAACTTTGAAATTCTCCAATGAAGCCAAGTACTAAATATTAGTTTGTGCTTCGTAAGACTATGAGACATGCGGACTAAAAGAATATCTTGGAGCCACACACAAAACCACATCATGTCAGTAAACTCAGCAAAATAGGATTTACCAATAAGTCATGTTTCCCATCCAAGTATCAAAAAGTAGTGGGGGAAAAAAGGCTCAATTCTCGCTTATGTTCCATGCTCTTTATTAATGTATTATTTTCACTCTTAACATTTTGGAATACAATTTTCTTAACCCTGTATCTTTAAGCAAACTAGATAAGGGTATGTTTATCGGGAGGTGAATAGCATGGCAAATTTGGTTAGATTATATGTGGTGGAGCACTCCGACGATTGAGCTTGGGTGAGACATGCCTGTCGGTCCTGCTGGATCTTTTATACTCTGATTTTATAGGTTGCTCTCACATTAGAGTAGTGTGACCATCCGCATGCACCAAAAAAAAAAAAAAAGAAAAATAGACAAGGGTAATGATCTAATTTACCTTTTACAATAGATTTTAAGGAAACAAAGACTAGAAGCTACCTAATACCTATAATATATCCTACTTATGTGTGGGATTGTTATATAATGGAGAAAAAATGCATGCTTTGTTAGAAGGGAGTCAGCTTAACGCATAGAATTTGATGTTTGCATTTTTGAATACATTGTCTAAGGAGCCAAAATTGCTATCCAACCTTCGTGCCTATGCAACTTTGAGCCACAAGCAAGATAAAACTTACTGATTCCTCTACCACATCTTATCTATGAATCTACTTTCGATTTTGCTTGTCCCTTCTAAGTGCATGACTTGTGGTTGCTAACTGCAGCATAAATTCTATAGCTAATGCTTTTTGAAACAAGCAGCAGATATTTTGAATTGGAAAAACCATTGCTTGTTAAGACTTTCGCTAGAAGTATCCAATGTAAGATTAAGATGACTCAAGCATGCACATATCAGAATTGTTCATCCTAGATCAGGTAGGGCATATGTAGAAAATTAATGTGATAACCTAATCTATGACATGAATTTTAAAGTAGCCCCCCCCCCCCCCCAAAAAAAAAGAAAAGGAATGAAGACTCCCGATGAGAGTCTTCTTTTTCACTGAATCTGACTCAAAATCAAACTCTTGGGGCTACTAAAAATCCTAGAAAATTCCTCGTCCAAGGTATTCACGATGAGTACTAGCCACTTCAGCGGTGATTATCATGCCCCTCTACCTTTTTTCTCCTTTTGAAACTGCAGCCTCTTATATTTGTGCCCACTAGAAATCGAGGACGATGACACTATTTGAGTCCAATGTAAGCTCCAATCCCACCTCTTCTCTTTATTCCCCTTCTTCCTATGACCCTATTCACCATCACTGGCCATCAATTTTATCGAAAAATCCATCAAAAAGAAGAATGCCTGTTTATTCCCTATTTTTGGCCTTCTTTTCTTCTTTTTTGGACTATCGGTGCTGCCGCCACTTGATGCCAAACCCTTGGTCAGGTTGCCTGGCCTCCCTACAATATGTCCTCGTGAGGCCATGGTTGCTGGTGCAAACCAACAACCAAAAATCCAAGAAAGTGGGGGGCGGTCGGATCTTCTATTTCATGCTTTTTCATGATTTTCTTGATTAGCAACCATTACCATCAGCCATCCCTTGTCCCTTTGCCATCGTCTACTTGTTGTTGCTGCCCATTGCTGGTCTTCTGACCACCAGCCACCATAGACCACCATCCCCTATTCAGCCTAGAAAAGGAAGAGAAGAAAAAGAAGAAGAAGAGAAGAGAAAAGAAAAGAAAAAGAAATATAAAGAAAAGGGTTCTCTCTCTTGTCTCTCTCTCTCTCTCTCTCCTTCTCTCTGATGTTTCTCTTGAAGGAAAATCAATATTTTCCACCATAGGATCGATCTGATCTGATCTGATTTATAATAAAATTTTAAAAAAATTTCTAACAAATACTAATTAGATATGAGGGTTTTTGGATCTGATCTTAATGATTTAATATTAAATATAAAATTGAAATTAAATTAGATATGATTTATGTACTTGATTGGATAATCTGATTATCCTGCTGATGATCTACTGCATCCGAAGTTCTGGATCAAGCCACGCACACGCCTGGCTTCTATCGGTATCTTCCTTGCTGATGTAATGTCCAACTCTTGGATGTGAAGAAGATGAAGAGGAGGAGGATAAGAGGGCATGGAAAGGAGGGGGCAGTAGCATCTTATGGTGTGGAGATGGGAATCAAAATCAACCCTAAGCACAGCAAGGGTTTAAATAGATTCTGTTGCACCATGCAGTGCCACACAGGTCCAACCAATCAAATTGCTCAGATTAATCAGATCTAAATCTAATTAATGGTGACAACACATTTGATCCAATTAGATGAGAGACCCCTTAAAATCCTCCAAAGGTGGTGCCATAAATAGATAGGAATAAAATCTTTGGCACCCAATAGTTTGATCTCATCAAGTAACCCTGGAGTCCCATCTACAATGGACTCATCTTATCCTTATGGGCGCACACCAAGGGTGGGCGTGCACCCACTTTGAGTCCTCTTTTAGCAGGGGGACATGCTCCTCAGATGCTCTCATCCAATGGGTGCATGCCACATGGTCCTCTATCTAAATGGCTAGGATCAATTATTGACCCTTGTCCAAAATAGGAAATGGCAGATGACAGGAATTAGCAGGTGTTGTCTTAAATTTATCTGATGAATTAAGATAACTCTTTTTTGATCTGAACAAGCTATAATCAGACTATGACAAAACCATATAGGATTTTCAAGTGAGCCTAAAATAATATGCCTCAGTCGAGATAAATCAAAAAGACTATAGAAGGAGAAAGTTAGGCTCAATCGTGTGCTAGCACGATTTTCTTGAACCTAATTGGATCTAATCCAAATCAATCAAACTAACTTAGCCTAATTGATCACATCCAAACTCAAATTCTTATTTGTATAATCCAGTTAGATTCAGTTTTGTATGATAATGAGATATGTCGCAATTTCTATTATCGACATCATCAAAAGATCTTTTGATGGATCAAAACTTTTTTGATTCATATAATTAGAATGATCGATCATCAAAATTATTTTAATTGCTTTCAAAATTCACCAGTGACACCTAACAGTATATGATGGCAACTCATCAAAATCAAAAGCAAACCTCTCGGTGCAGCTATCTGTGTGATTGGGTTCTTCTATTTTAAGTCTAATAGGATTAGGGTTAAGGTAAACTCGTCAAACCCAACATCTATTATACAAATAAATCATTTGATTCGAGTCTAATGTGAGATCCTAATAGAAAACTTTTTTCTATTATTTCACTCTGCCATTGCCATGGGCTTAAGGACTCAATCTCATGATCATCATAGTGAAGAAACTAAATCTAGAATTTCAGGACTAGATCTTGAAATTTTTTCAAGATTAGATAGCAGAACACTAAAATAAATTAAAATTTCTTTTATAAATATTAGATGTGTATCCTAGAAGCCAGATTGGCTGATACTTATAATACACTTCTAAGGATAATTTTATAATTTTAACTATAAATTAATAAAAAGATTATTTTCTATCACAGTGTGTATTTAAAGTATCTGTGATACATTCTTTAAGTTAATGGTCATGATAATTCATATTTTCAAGAGTTGAAAATTTAAGACATGAATTTTCATAATTAACTCATAAATTATTTTCGACCATAGGATCATCATGAGGATGGTGATTGATCCAAAAATTGGTGTACGATTGCTTTCTTAGGATAGATGTATCTTGAATCTATGGTATGAAGACACCAGAATGAGAGTATAGATATTTGTTAGAGAATGAGAGTACTGAGCGTGACCACCTCAAGTAGTCATAAGGAAGTTTACCTTCTCATCGATGACTGACTCGATGCTGTAATGGTGTGTCTGATTTTTTGACCTGAGATGCATTGATAGTTCACCTTGAGGATGTTATAGTTTGACTATACCATAACGATCTCCTAGCCATTCAAAATTTTGAGGTGTATGTTGGCTATAGCATATTCACTATAAGAATTGGATTATACCAATAAGAAATCTACCTCAGTAGATGAGTAGTCCTATGATAATCATGAGATTGAGTCCTTAAGCCCATGGCTATGGTAGAGTGAAGATGATAGAAAGAGTTTCTATTAGGATTTTACATTGAACTTGAATCAAATGATTAATTCATATGACGGACATTGGGTTTGATGAGTTCACCTTAACCCTAATCTTGTTAGGGCTCAAGATAGAAGAATGCAATCACGCAGGTAACTGCATCGAGATGTTTATTTTAGTTCCGATGGATTGCCACCATATACTATTAGGTGTCACTAATAAAATTTGGGAGCAATTAGAATGATTTTGATGATTAATTATTCTAATTATATGAATCGAAAATGTTCTAGTCCATCAAAAGATGTTTCGATGATGTCGATGGTGGAGATCATGACATGTCTCATTACCATACAGAAATAAACCTAACTGGATCATACAAATAAGAATTTAGATTTGGATATTATCAATTGAGCTAACATAGTTTGATTGATTTAGATTAGATCCAATCAGGTTTAAGGTAATCATGCTAGCACACTATTAAGCCCGACTTTCTCCTTCTATAATCTTTCTGATTCATCACAACTGAGTCAAATTTGATTTGATTTATTCTTATATTTTGAATGTGTTTATTTTCATCTAACTAAAATAAGTCCAGGTTAGATTAATTATGGAAATTAAATTCGTTCATAGTCAAATTGGACTAGGATCAAAAGTTGACCTAATTAAGAGAATTAAGGGTCACCTGATCAGACGTATCTAGAAAATGATTTAGAAATTCTTTTAATCTAATTTTTGGATATGTGATAGGGAATGAGTTATACATTGGGTGTACTAAATTTTATGATTTTTGGAGATATCTAAACTAAGTTATGATAGAGTTTGATTTGGATCAAACTCTTTAGCAAAGAGTCCTAGTTGCAGTGGACTCTTCCTTATCTACTCATGCCGCCACCTTTCAGATTGATTTTGACATTAAAATTAGATGGAATCTGAGGATTTTTGTGGAGATCAGGTTCAGAAGACCCAATGGTCTAATAAATGAGTATTTTGGTCAAAGAGGGACTTTAACTTGGTGCTATGCTTTTGTACAAGAATCCTTGCACCAAGGCTCTTCATGAGAAAGAAAATAATTTTTCATTCCCAGAGGTTGTCGCCCCTTCCATCATCCACACCCTCTCTAATCCTCTCTCTTCCCTTCTTCTAAGTGCCAAAGGTTGGAAATAAATTTGAGAAGAAGATCCAATTAAATTTATGAAGAGTTCAGCATCTACGCGATGGTATTCGTGAGACAGACATGCTGCTTTCAGAAATTTTTTTTTAAAGGACTTCCAAATTAGATTTAGATCTGGTATTTGAAAAAAGGATTTGCAAGAAAAAGACATCTAGATCATGCTCGAATGGATACTGGTAGAGTCAGGCGCGTGCGTGGCTCCTTCCAGAACCTCAAGATAGATCATGATCATTACAGGATAATCTGATTATCCAAAATATAAGGTATGAAATTACTTAGATTTAATTTTATTTTTAATCTTAATATTAGATCTTAAAGGATCAAATCCAAGATGGCTTATATCTAATTATCATCTTAGAAATTTTTTTTTTGAAATATTTCTTCAGATCTAATCAGATTTGAACAATCCTATGCCGAGAAATAGGATTTTCCTTCAACTGGTATCAGAGTTGCATTAGCAGTTCTTCAGATCTACCATAGATCTATTTTTTTTAATTTATAATCTAATATTAAAATATTTTATATGTTACATTAGATGTGATTAGATTTGAAATCAAAAAAATTAAAAGTTAAATCATTTAGATCTAATGTGTATGAGATGCACGACTCGACTAGGTATAGAATAGTTCTATATGTAGTCTAATATGATCATATATTTAATTTAATTAAATATAATTTTAGATCTATTTAATTTTTATTTTTTTGATATTGTAATTATTATAATAAGATCTAAAAATAAAAAATAAAATTTTTAATTTTTGATTTATTCATATGAGATATGAAAGATGCATTTAGACTAGTCATGGAATAGTTCTATGAGATGTCTAAAATAGTTTTATATTTGATATGATCGAATTTAAAATTTTATTTTTTAAATTTAATATGAGATATTTCAGATTTGAAAGTATGCATATTGATTTAGTTATGATACATGAGATGTATGCAAGATATGTATTAGTTAGATCTTTTTATATGTGATATATAATCTAACTAATTTTGTAGTATAAATTATATTTCTGATTAAGGAGTTTCCCATGACTGTCCGATCATAAGAACAAAGTAGGGCTTAAAGTCCCTCTCCTTCCATTCGATGGTGTGTTCTTATGGCATGTAGGAGTGCTACGCATTCATCCTTAATAAAAAATTAGAACTTATTTTTTTGCAAAATCCTAGATCCTAAACCCTAGGATTTTTATTATATATTTTGTTCATGAATTCAAAACTTAATTAAGAATTAAGATTATAAAATTAATTAAATCTAAAAATTATGAATTTTCAGATCTAAGACGTATTCATAAAATTGGGTTCAGGCTTGGGTAGCTTAATTAGGTCTAGCGGTTGATCAAAACGAATCAAGAGTTAGTTAGATGGGATCAAAGAAAGCTTGGATTTGACTAGTCTAATAGGATTAAGTCTGGGTCAAGATTGAATCATATTAAGATGTGACTCGATCAAGTCAAGATCTAATTTGGCTCCATGGTTTGAGCCTGAATTATTGGCTAACCCAATTGATTCTGATTCGATAATTTGGTATCTAAGGTAAGTCTTGTAGATACAATCAACTAGTTTTTAATTAGGAGCTACTCGATCTGAATGCATTCTTGTTGAGTTAATGGCATATCCCTTCCACCGATCTCACTTACCTGACCATTTATATCGATCCAGTTTTGATTTGAGATGGCTAACAATTCGAGCCAACCCATGCCACTAGATTAGTCATAATTGTTATAACTAAGTCAAGTCAAGTTTAAAGAGATTTAAATTAAATCTTTCTAAGAAAATATTAAGTCTAAGGTCTTCTACCATTATAGATGTGCGAATCCTTCCTGAGGTTGATTATTCTTGATTGGATATAGTGGTTTAGTTGCATCGGAAAGATGCAACCATGTCTATTAGACATTGGATGCTATGGGTTGGAGGATGGGTTGGGCTCAATATTTCAGATACGGTGAGGGATCCAATCAAAAATTTAATTCATGCAAAAGATGGGTCTGATTTAACTAAGAAGTGGAGCAATATTTTGGGCATGGTAAGCTTCATGAATTAGAGATCAGGTTTGGATGCACTATGATTAGAGAATTATTAGACAAGAGTTGTCCACTCATCGATTGACCCATCACCAATAACTGTTAGGTGAGATGGTGAGCCAATTGGTGGGACCGTACCATCCACTAGAAATTAATGATCATGGAGATTTTTGTATCTCTGTGAAGGGAGTGTAGGAATTCGAGTAAATAATGAGAGTCTGATTTATTTAAAATAAAATTTCTAAATAAATTGATTAAGTCTGATTATAAAATCTAACTAAAAATTTTGACTCTCTATAGGAAGATGTCTGTGTCCAACCCACTAGCCCGTATCCTAGACACTCATAGATTGATCGGATTGAACTACAAGAATTGGCTCCGAAACTTCAAAATTATTTTGGGTTTCAAGAAGTTGACTCATATGTTGGAACATGATCCTCCTACCTTACCAGCCCATCCATCTGTTGATCAGAGAGAGTCAAGAAGTTGACTCATATGTTGGAACATGATCCTCCCACCTTACCAGCCCGTCCATCTATTGATCAGAGAGCATCTCTCAAGAAGTAGATGGATGAAGATAATAAAGTCAAGTACTATATATTGGGCTCGATGTCTGATGAGCTCCAACGCCAACATGAAGACATTAAGACTAGCCGTCAAATGTTGGCTCACCTCCAAGAGTTGTTTGGTGAATAAAGTCGCACAGCCAAATATTAAGTCACTAAAAGACTGTTTAAGGCTCAAATGCGTGATAGGCAGTTGGTCCAAGATCATTATCTAATGATGATCAAGAACATAGAAGAGCTTGAGAAGCTCGGTGTCATGTTAGATCAGGATTTGCAACTGACATAATTCTGCAGTCCTTGACTGATGCGTATGGGCAGTTCATCATGAACTACGATATGCATAAACTTCAGAATACCTTGGCTGAGCTCATGAATATGCTGGTTACTGTTGAGCTTTTTATGAAAGGTTCTAAAGGCTCAATACTTATTATGGAGTGGACTTGTTCCAAGAAAAAATCTTTTGAAAAGAAGAAGTCCATGAAGAAGCAGAAGGTGGATGGTGGAAAGAAGAAGAAGACAGAGTCGAAGAAGAAGGCCGCTGATAAAAAAAAATATTTTTGTTGCAACACTGACGGCCATTGGAAGTGGAACTGCCCTCTTTACCTGGCCAGCCTAGAGAATAAGGAGGCAGATCATTCTGGAGGTATGCTCATTATAGAATTTAATATTATGATTTTTTCTGCATCCAGTTGGGTGCTTGACTCTAGTTCTAGTGCTCACTTATGCACTTCTTTGCAGAATCTTGAGGATAGCAGAAGGCTAATGAATGGTGAGATGATCCTATGCATCAAAAATGGTGCAAGAGTTACTGTTGTGATTGTGGAAATCTATCCTCTGCGATTACCGTCAGAATTAGACTTAGTACTTAGAGACTATTTTTATGTGCTTGCAACAAGCAGAAATTTGACTTCTATTTCATGTTTAGCATAGGAAGGCTATGTAATTAGTTTTCTAAAGGATTATTATAATATTCTTTATGAAAGAAATAAAATTGCAAGTGATTTTCTTATAAATTATCTCTATCAGTTATATATTGATGTTTCTATTTTTAATATCAAGCAAAATGTGAATGCCATAGGATCAAAGTGACCTAGGGATAGTCTAAATGATGGATATCTTTAGCACCTTAGGCTAGGTCATATAGCTGAAGACAGGGTTAACAAATTGGAGAAATCTGGACTATTGAATCCGTTGACTTCTGAGTCATATTTGATTTGTAAATCATACCTTCATGGCAAATGATCAAGCTTTCTTTTATGGGACCTAGGGAAAGGGCACAAACCTGCTTGCTCTAGTATATACTGATGTATACGATCCATTTGGTATGCTGGTCAGAGGCAATTACATCTACTTCATCATCTTTATCGATGATTTATCTCAATACGAGTATGTGTATTTGATGTGACACAAGTCTGAAACTTTGAAAGGTTCAAGGAATTCAGACTCTAAGTAGAAAAATAAATAGAAAAACCCATAAGATTCTTCGATCAGATTGAGGAGGCGAATACCTTAGTCAAAAATTCCTAGACTATCTTTAGGATAATGGCATAGTCTCTCAATGGACTCCACTTGGAAGGCCTCAACTCAACGGGGTTTCAGAATAGAGAAACCAGATCCAATTAGATATGGTTCGATCCATGATGAGTTTCATGGATCTTCCTGAGTTTCTTTGGGGACATAGTCTGTTGACCGCTATATATCTGTTGAATAGGGTTCCATCTAAAATCATTCCTACCATACCATATGAGATATGACATAGTAAGAAATCAAGTCTAAGTTATCTCAAAATTTGGGGTTGTCCGGCCCATGTCAAGAGACAACAGGCGGACAAATTAGAGTCTAGGTTCGTTAGAGCTTGATTTATTAGATATCCTAAAGAGTCATTAGGATATTATTTCTATCTTCTAGAAGATCATAATGTGACTGTGAGTCGACACACCATCTTTCTTGAAAAATAGTTTATTCAAGATGGTGGCATCGAAAGATAGATTAGACTCGAGGAGAAAGTCTCCGATGAGAAACGAGCTAAGAAACCTATGGAACTCAATCAGATTGAGCCAATCCAGACACTACCTCCTCCACCTCGTAAATCAGAAAGGATCTCTCATTCCTCTGAAAGATGCTTAGGTACTATATCAGAGGACATAGAGAAAATGTTCCTCATGAGAAATGGGGTTCATGGTGATGATCCCAAAATCTATGACGAGACGATATTAGATATCGACTTCAAAAAATGGTTAGAGGCAATGAGGTTAGAAATTGACTCAATACGTTCCAATCAAGTCTGGACCTTGGTAGATCCATCTGAACATATAGTACCTATTAGGTGTAAATGGATCTTCAAGAGAAATATAGGTGTCGATGAAAATGTAGAGACATTCAAAGTAGGGCTCGTAGTGAAAGGGTATAGTCAGTGCGAAGGCATTGACTATCAGGATACTTTTTCACCAGTAGCCATGCTTAAATCCATCCGTACATTGCTTGCTATTGCAGTCTATTTCAATTATGAAATATGACAGATGGACGTGAAAATGATATTCTTAAATGGATATCTTGAGAAAGTTATCTATATGGAACAACCGCTAGGTTTCACATCCAGTGATAATGATCATAAGGTATGCAAACTGCAAAGGTCCATATATGGACTTAAGCAAGCATCTCAGAGCTAGAATGCTCATTTCAATAATGTGATCAAATCATTTGGATTCATCAAGAATGATAAGAAGCTATGTATTTTTAAAAAGTTTAGTGAGAGTGTTGTTGTCTTTCTTATACTGTACGTGGATGATATCCTCCTAATTGGGAATGATATTTTCATGTTGACTATGGTAAAAATGTGGTTGTCAAAGGAGTTCTCTATGAAAAATCTAGGAGAAGCATCCTTTATTCTAAGAATTAAGGTATATAGGGATAGACTGAATAGAATGCTGGGTCTCTTACAGAAGATGTACATAGAGGAGGTGCTAAAAAGGTTTAGCATGGAAAAATCCAAGAGGGGTTTAGTGCCCTTCAGACGTAGCATCCATCTCTCCAAAAAGATGTGTCCCAACACATTTAAGGAGATTGAACACATGAGTGAGATCCCTTATGCTTCAGCAATAGGGAGCCTCATGTATGCCATGCTATGTGCATGATCTGATATTGCCCATGCTGTGAGTGTCACAAGCAGATATCAGTTGAATCTAGGCAAAGAGCATTGGACTTCTATGAAATGTATCCTTAAGTACTTGAGAAGGACTAAGGATATGTTTCTAGTTTTTGGTAATGAAGAACTCCAGGTCTAGGGGTATATAGATTTGGATTTTATGTTCGATATAGATGATCGAAAGTCGACATCTGAAAGTCTGTTTGTATGTAATGGTGGTGCTGTCAGTTGGAAGAGTTCTAAGCAGACTATGATAGTAGATTCCACCATGGAAGCAGAATACATCGCTGTGTCAGAAGTTGCAAAGGAGGCATTCTGGTACAAGAAGTTCACCACAGAGCTCAAAGTGATGCCATTAGATGCCATCCCTCTATACCGCGATAATAATGGCACCATAACTCTAGCTAAGGAGTGAGGTCTCATAAAAAATCCAAGCATATCGAGCGGCGATACCACCTCATCCACGATTATCTTGAGAAGGGATACGTCATGGTCAAGAGAGTCGACACTGTAGATAATGCGGCTGATCCACTAACGAAGCCATTGAGCCAACAGAAGATCGAAGCCCACCTTGAGAGATGGGACTTAGATTTATAGCCAATTAGCTTTAGGTCAAGTGGGAGTTTGTTAGATGTGTACCCTAGAAGCTAGATTGGTTGACACTTGTAATACACTTCTAAGGATAATTTTATAATTTTGACTATAAATTAATAAAAAAAATATTTTTTATCATAATGTGTATTTAAAGTATTTGTGATACATCCTTTGAGTTAATGGTAATGATAATTCATATTTTCAAGAGTTGAAAATTTAAGACATGAATTTTCATAATTAACTAATAAATTGCTTCCGATCGTAGGATCATCATGAGGATGGTGATCGATCCAGAAGGTTGGTGTACAATTGCTTTCTTAGGATAGATGTGACTTGAATCTATGGTGTGGAGACATTGGAGTGAGAGTATAGATACTCATTAGAGAATGAGGGCACTGAGCGTGACCACCTCGAGCAGTCATAAGGAAGTCTACCTTCTCGTCGATGACTAGCTCGATGCTCTAGTGGTGTGTTTGGTTCTTTGATCTGAGGTGCGTCGATAATTCATATTAAGGGTGTTATAGTTTGACTATACCATAACTCGATCTTCTAGCCATTCAGAATTCTGAGGTGTATGTTGGCTATAGCATGTTCATTGTAGGAATTGGATTGCACCAATAAGGGATCTATCTACCTCGGTAGATGAGTAGTAGCCGTATGATAATCATGAGATTGAGTCCTTAAGCCCATGACCATGGTAGAGTGAAGATGATAGAAAGAGTTTCTATTATGGTTTCACATTGGACTCGAATCAAATGATTAATTCATTTGACAGACATTGGGTTTGACGAGTTCATCTTTACCCTAATCCTGTCGAGGCTCGAGATAGAAGAATCCAATCACATAGGTAACTACATCAAAAATTTTATTTTTAGTTATGGTGGATTGCTATCATATACTGCTAGGTGTTACTGGTGGATTTTGAGAGCAATTAGAATGATTTTGATGATCAATCATTCTAATTGTATGAATTAGAAAAGTTCTGATCCATCGAAAGATGTTTCGATGATGTCGATGATGGAGATTATGACATATCTCATTACCAAATAGAATTGAACCTAATTGGGTCACACAAATAAGGGTTTGGGTCTGGATGTTATCAATTAAGCTAACTTTATTTGATTGATTTGGATTAGATCCAATCAGGTTCAAGGTAATCATGCTAGCACACAATTGAGCCTGACTTTCTCGTACTGTAATCTTTCTAATTCATCGCAATTGAGACAAATTTAATTTAACTCATTCTTATATTTTGAATGAGTTTATTTTCATCTGATTGGAATAAGTCTAGAGTAGGTTAATTATAGAAATTAAATTCATTCATAGTCAAATTGGACTAGGGTCAAAAATTGACCTAATTGAGAGAATTGAGGGTCACTTAATTAGAGGTTTCTAGAAAATTCTATAAAAATTTTATTGATCTAATTTTTGGATATGTGATAGGGCAAGAATCATATATTGGGTGTACCAAATTTTGTTATTTTTGAAAGTATCTAGATTGAGTTATGATAGAGTTTGATTTGGATCAAACTCTTGAGGGAAGAGTCCTAGTCGTAGTGGACTCTTCCTTATCTACTCATGCCACCATCTTCTAGATTGATTTTTGGTGTCAAAATCAGATGGGATCTGGGTATTTTCATGGAGATTAGGTCTAGGTGTTCCAATGGTCAAATAAATATGGATTTTGGTCAAAGAGGGACTCTAACTTAGCGCTATGCTTTTGTAAAAGAACCCTTATGCCAAGGCTCTTCATGAGAAAGAAAATAATTTTTCATACCCAAAGGCTGTTGCCCCTTCCATCGTCTATGCCCTCTCTGATCCTCTCTCCCCTTCTTCTAAGTGCCAAAGGTTAGAAATAAATCTGAGAAGAAGATCCAATCAAATTTGTGAAGAGTTTAACATCTATGTGATGGTATTCGTGAGACGGACATGCTGCTTTCAGAAATTTTTTTGAAGGACTTTTAGATTAGATTTAGATCTAATATTTAGAAAAAAGATTTATGAGAAGAAGACATCTAGATCTTACTCGAGTGGATACCGGTAGAGGTCAGATGCATGCGTGTCTCCTTCCAGAATCTCAGGATAGATTAGGATCATCACAAGGTAATCTGATTACCCAAAATACAAGGTATGAAATATTTTAGATTTAATTTTATTTTTAATCTTAATATCATATTTAAAGGATCATATTCAAGATGTCTCAGATCTGATTATGATCTTAGAAGGAAAATTTTTGAAATATTTCTTTAGATCTAATTAGATCTGAACGATCCTGTGCCAAAAAATAGGGTTTTCCTTCAATAAAGATCAGAGAATCCCTAGATCTAAGATTCTATTACATGATTATAGTATGAGATTAAATCAAAAATTAAAAATATTAAAAAAAAATATGTTGATCATATCAATATTATACCTAATGTAGGTATGTAATAATAGATCAGATCCATATTACCTATGCAGGTTAGATGTTCTAACTTGTTGATTCGAGTTGAAGGATGAAGCTCTGAGCCGCACATGCATCTGATCTCTAAGAGATATCCATATGAGCCCACAAATCTCGATTAAAAGTCTGATGCAGAAAATCAGTACAGTATGCTAGTACTGTGCTGATCCTTCTTCGACGATCGATTCGATATTTTTTTCACCAAGATTTGAATTCATCAAAATATCAAAAGGAAGAGATGAGATTTTTGGACCTGAGACACCTCTCCAAAAATCTCTAAGAAGGAGAAAAAGGAGAGAAGAAGATAGCCCTAGAAGAAGACCTTCTTCTTCTTTGTTCTCTCACCTAGACACCTAGATTGGTGTCTTTAGAACTCCCACACCCAAGATGAGTATTTCCCTAGTTTTCTCATGCCCAAAAGGATTCTCAAATGTTTAGAATCCATGAAAAAATCAGCCTAAAATTCTCTTTAAATAATGAGATATGGAAGAATCCTTGTCTAGATCAAATACCTAGACAAGGAATGTCCAAATTGGCATGGGATGCCCAAGAGTTGGGCGCCCCTCCTTTTTCTTTGGCGTGGACCACCCTTTTTGTCGCACAAAAAGTCTTCTTTTTGCATGAAAAATTTTAGAAGAAAATAGGAAGTGGGCGGCATCTTATGGGAGGAGTTTTGGTTTGTTAGGATTCTATCTCATAAATCCAAAATCACAACAACTTGCCTTTTATTGACTTTGTCCACAACTTAATTCTATGTAAGAAAGAAGGAAAGCAAGTAGGCACATGTGAAGATCTGAGAGAAAGGGTTTTCTATGAAAAAATCCTAAAAATAGGCGTGGCGGCGTGGGGTGGGTGTGAGATATCAAGTGACGCAAGGAAAGAAGTCCTAGTTTCACTAGGACTTCTAATTTGACTTGGTCAAACATAATTTTTGAACCAAATTAAATTAGAATTAATTAAACCAATTAGAGTAGGTTTTAATCTAATTAAGATCCTAATTAAATTATATTTAATTCTAATTTAATTTTTTAATCAAATTAAAAAATTGGGTTGACCCAAGTCCTAGTTGAACTGGGACTAGCTCTTTCTTGCACTTGGCTAATCTAATAAACCAATTGAACTTGATCCAATCAAGCCTAAATCAAATCTAATTAAATCATATTTATCAAACTTAATCTCATTCCACTGGCTTAATTAAATTAAGCCAATTAGTAATCGAGTTGCTAATCAATTCTTCTGCAACACTTGCACTAGGTTAAACATCAATCATATTGATCGTTTAACCTTAGAATGATTCTTAATCGTTGATCAACCATTCGATCAGATTGTGAACTCTAATATGTGTGACCCCATAGATTCAAACCTAAGTTGATAGCACAAAAATAAATTTTTGTACCAATCAAAGTGACCATTTAGTAATCATACTCGATGGCTGGATAGGTCGAATGTGTAGAACAAACATCCTTAGAATCCATATGGATATAGTTTCTATATAATTCATCCTCTTGACCAAAATGCTTATAGAATACCTCAGAGTTCAACTGTCAACTCTGATCAGGCTATCCATATTGTATTTTAAAATATCAAATCCATCTCATGGATTATCCTGGCCAAGGTTTTGCTATATTAAAATATAGTGATACATTCTTCTCCTACTCTTGGAGTGATCAATCCTATCTTGATCACACACTAACTTCGCAAGTACTTGACTGTGCCAGAAATCTTTCATTACTGAATTAAAAATTTAGTTAGTCTAGTACCAAAAGTACAGTGAGTTGCTTGCAAGCCATTGAGGTGATCTTAGGTCTAAGGGATACTTATACCTATATCCCATCAACGACATTTTTGATAGCAGAATGCTCTGGAGTTGATTATGTTCAGTGACGATGTATCCTTATATCTAATTTGTATGCCATACTAGTATTTCCATACTTTTTGGTTAAGTGGACAATCAATCTATATGGCATACCGTGATCTATGCTCGATAGATGCTGTTATCCTAATTAATAGTCTATCATTTGATCATAAATAGTTTTAAGGACTAATCGATAAATTTTTTCTTTATTGAACCTAAATAGTCCTAAGGACTTCATCACAATAATGAAGTTCGTTAGAAGATAAAAACTTATGATGAAAAATATCAAAAATATATTTTATTAATTAATAAATTAATTAAATTATAATGCAGTACAACTGTTAACAAGCTGATGATTGGCTTTGAGATATATTTTTCAATACATAGGACTACTCCTCATCTACTGAGGTAGATAGATTTCCTATTGGTGCAATCCAATTCCTACAATAAACATGCTATAGCCAACATATACATCAAAATTCTAAATGGCTAGAAAATCGAGTTATAGTATAGTCAAATAATAACACTCTCAAGGTGAACTACTGATGCACCTCAGATCAAAGAACCATTCACCCCACTATAGCATCAAACCAGTCATCAACGAGAAGGTAGACACCCTTATGACTACTTGAGATGGTTACACTTAGTGCCCTCATTCTCTAACGAGTACTTATACTTTCGCTCCGGTGTCTCCACATCATAGACTCAAGACTTGTTGTCCAAGTATGGCTACCCAAGAGGGGGGTGAATTGGGTTCTTTTAAAATTTTGATCAAATTAATCTCTAATGCAAATATGTGCTTCTAATGAGATTAATTGAAGTGATTGTATTGTGTATGATATATGCAATAATGGAATTAAAAATTGAGTGAAGCTATGTATGAATTAAACTAGTTTCAAGTAAGTAAAGCAAGTAAAATGAACAAAATAAGGCACAACACAAATACAACAAATTTATAGTGGTTCGATGCAATCCCGCACCTATGTCCACTCTCTAAGCTTTATTTGGGAGTTCCACTATAATTCCTAGATTACAGTGTATTTGTTTTAATCTAGGATCATAAACAAATCCAGTTGGTTTTACCGAGCTTACCAACCATAACTCTATTTCGATAGTTTTCTGAGTTCACTATCAACCTAGTTGATTTTATGGGCTCACCAACTAAAATCTATACAATCCAATTTCAGGCTTGGATGGGCCTAATCCCTAAGTTTCTTTTTCCAACGAAACTTATAAAGAAATAAAAATACAAGTATAAAAATTCAGCATAAAATAAAAAATAAAAATTAAAACTCTTTGAAGCTTGAAGAAGTTGCTATTGGATTGCTCAAATGATGCTTCAACTTCTCTTGAATGATGCTTGAGAGGATGAGGATGAAGTTGGAGATGATTTCTCTTTGAAAGCTCTCTATTCTGTGCACTAATTTCTCTCTTTTCTTTCTTTCTAATTGGTATTCAACAAATCTCACTCAATCTAATGATTTTTTCTTTTTAAATTACTTTCTTGCTTTTTTTATTGAGTCTCTAGCCTTTTATATGCTTGAAAGTAGCTGGAGAATGAGTTTTGATCATTGGAGCTCTTGAAATAGCCGTTGGGAGTCATTATGGATAAAAAATTAAAATTCTAAAAAATTAGCTGTTACAGTCACTGGGTCGGCTTAGTTTTTAACTAGGTCGGCTCAATTTCTATCTGAGTCGGCTCAGTGTCAATAAACTTTAAAAATCAGCTTTCTGTATTTTTGGAGATTGAGTCGACCTAGTGTTTCACTGAGCTAACTAAGTACTAAGCCAGCTCAGTTTTTCATTGGGTCATCTAAGTTCTTAGCCTTCAATAATTCTGCATATATTTCTACATGAGTAGTTTTTTATCTTCAACTTTTAAGGACTTCTTCCACCTTGATTTTTATGGTCTTTCTCATCGTTAAGGCTTCCAAAACTTCTTGTTTGAGCTTTATTTGAGCATTTGAAATCATTCTTTCTTTGACTTTTCTTCTTTTGAGGAGATTTCTTCTATGGATAATTTCTTTATTTCAAGTACTTGAAAAGTTCTACATACATTCTTAAAATGCATGATTAGTATCATTTATACTCAATATTTTAGAATCATCAAAATCAATCTTAGGATCAACAATCTTCCCCTTTTTAATGATGACAAAATCTTGAGTATATGTGCAATAAAAATAAATAATATATTTCAATGAATTTTATCAACATGTATTATGAAGTATCATGAAGTATAGATTAAACACATGAATGAGTACTTCATGAATATTCTCAATTAATCTTTTGGTTCATTGTACATAATTAATTCATTACATATATTTTATATACTCATTTCAAATTTATGTCTCAATTCAAGTCAATGAGTATTAAGATTTCAAGCATCAAATTTATTAAGTTTCTTAAGCATCATCCTTTAAGCATATAGTTAACATTTCCCTCCCCATTTTGATAGCATTAGAAAGCTCATGGGAAGAATTAAGAAAAATCATCAAAATCAATAAGATGTAAGAGTGTTTCATATAAGAGATTTATTAAATTAAAGTCAAATGAATCATCACCCTTTTGAAACTTATCTTTTGATTTAAAATATATTTAAAACATCGCTTCTCTTTCAGAAATTAGCTTGAATTCAAATATCAAAAACTCTTTCCCTTTTTGAATGAGTATGATTTTTTTAATCAGATTTTCAAATATATACTTATAAACTTTAAGAGAAATAGAGCTTTTCAAAAGATTTAATCAAAAATCAATCATAATACATATTTTAATATTCAATCTTTTTTTTTCTTAAGAAATTTTAATTAATTAATTAAAAAAAGGTATGTATCGAAAACGTATCGAGCAAGTCAATGATGGTATTAGAGCAAAAATAATTTTATAATGATTTCTAAATACACATCAAAAGTTTTGTATTATATTTAGATTTTTAAATGAGTTTCAAAATTAGAATTATGTATCAAAATTAATTTATTTGGAGTAAGAATATAATTCAAATTTAATTTAACTCTAAAATTATCAAGTTCATGCAAATCAGCATATGAATAATATCTAAATTTATAAATAATTTTTGATAATAAAAATTAATTTATTCATCTGATACTACTTTAAATTAAGTAAATCAAATTTAATAACCATATGTAAGCATAGTTAGAGAAAAACTATAAGATACCCGATTGAAAGTCTAAAATCAATTAAAGCAAAGATCAAAATGAGAAAGTTTTAAGGTAAAGGATGGAGAATTTAAAATCAATATTAAAATTTATTAATATTTATAATTAAATTTAAATTAGTTAACTTAATCAATATCTTTCCCTTGAATATTAGAAAGTTCATCACATGATATTTTCTTCCCATCTTTCTTTTTATAATTCTTGCAGAATAGATTTTAACATTTAAAATTATTTTTTTCTTTTTTCTTTCAAATTTAGTATAATTAATTGATACCACCTTAATCTTAATTAATATAAATTTAATTTTTAAGCTTAGATTTTTAAATTTGATTGATACCAAGTTAGTAATCATTTTATCTTTGGTGTTTTCTCTTTCTTACTTTTGCAAACAAAGCTATTTTAAAATTAAATAAAATTTTAAGAGAACAAGCATCAATTGGGTGAATTAAGTATTAAATTATACATTCAATTCAAATAAACATAGTATTCACTCATTTAGAAACTAAATTTTTCAAAAATTTATTTTTTATTTACTTCAAAAGATGTTTACAATGATAACAATCTATTAAAAATCCAAAAGTATGCCATGTAGATATACTTCTCAATTTTAATTAACAAGAACTTTAGGCTTTAAAATTTTGAATAGTATAATCTTGAAAATACTTCTCTTCACTTTGATATTAAAGTAAATTATTCAAACATATATCACAAGAATTTATCTTAAACATTAGAATAACAAGAATATAGCTATGAAAATTCAGATTTAAGACAAAACAACTATTCTTTTGTCTTGATATAAATTATGATATATTTTTAAGAATTGCTTATTTGTATTATTTGAAAGAAGTTTTTGTTTGTTTCTTTAAGCTTTATAAGTCCAAGATAGATAGATACTTCCAAAACTAAAAATTTGAATAAATCATTCAAAGCAAATCATAAAGGGATTTTGTTTGACATTTTTCTTTTTGAAAAATATTTCTTTCTTTTCTTAAGTAATATCAATCAATTTGAAGCATAAAGATACCAATCTTATAATTTATTCAAAGTGTAATATCAAAAATATATTCATGCAAACCAGATTATATGCAAGAATATTTCTTTCAGTTTATCAAAGATAAAGCAATAGAATACATGACAATAATGATCTATGTGATATCAGTTATTGAAGTTTTTGATCAAAAAAGATGAATTAATTAAATTTAGATCAAATTATTTTGATAAGTTAATTTGAATTGACATCAATAGATAATGCAAAATAAATCATAGAGAGATATTCTATTTAAACTTAGATCTTTCTTTTCTTAAGAAATATCAGTTCATCAAGTTCAAAAAGGTATGAAATTCTTGATTTTATCTCAAATGATATCATATAAGCTATGCAAAATCAGATTGGAGATAAAACATTCTTTTCTTTGCCAAAAAAAATTTAAAGCAAGAATAGACTATTTGATACTAATTATGAAAGGCATTCTTCAAGTTGGGGGACAAAATCAATTTAGATTAAAATAAGAAGAATCTAGATATTGGCTCTATGTGTTGATCTAACTATGAGATTTCAAATTCTTAGGGGTTAACATGCAATGCAACTTGATACATCAAGTATTTTAAATTTTATAATTGATATCTTTTCTTTAAGTACTTATTTCATGCTAATTTTTATTAGAATTTTAATAATTTAGCATTTTATGAAGGAATCTCAAATTTAGTTTTATTTGTATATTTAGCAATTCAAAAATATTTATATCTAATTGTGCATCTTTTAATTTTAGTTTATCGATTGCAAAATTGATATTAGGAGGCTTAAAATATCATGCTAAAATTCAAGTTAAAGCCATTTCAAGCATAGAATGATATGGAGAGGAGAGCATTTGGATTTTAAGATCAACACATTCAAATCATGATATAAATTTATTGCAAGCATCAAAATCAATTAATTATACATAAGAAAAATTTCAAGCAAGAAATTTTATATGTATGCATATTAATCAAAGGATTCATTCAATCAAAGGATTTTAATAATCATTGATAGTATGATGACAGAAAAGTTTAGATTATACCAACAATCATCACCCATCATCTTTGACATCCAAGGCATCCAAGTAAGGATATTTCTCTTGCAAACTTATTAGATTCTTGGCAAACCTACAAGATTACTTCAAAACTTATGGTACCCATGCCATGTTGGGTCCATAGGAGTTAGTATTTAAGGTTCCTTTTAGAATCCGAATTTGTTTAATAGAAGTTTGGCCAATTCTTTTAAAAGTACACTCCAAAAATTTGTGGCTAATTTGATTACACTTAAAATATTTAATAGTATGATCTTTCATTGAAGGTCTTGTGAAAATATTTTTAGTATTTTGCTATTTTTTTGAAGTATTCAAATTGATTTCTACTTTATTGAAAATAGCCCCATCGATTTTTATGATAGATTGAAGATTTTAAAAGCTAATTGTAAAACTTTCAGCTATAGATTTCAAAACCTCAACTTCTCTTCTTAATTTCTTATTTTCTTTCAAAAGTTCTTTTTTTAGAAGATTTTTATTTTCTTCTAGGAAGAATTTAACTTTTTTATATTTCTTTTTTAGCTTAATATTTTCATTAACTAAGGATTTTTCAGATTTTACTATATTCTTCTTTTTCTTAGCTAGAGTTTTAATTTATTCCAAGAAATCTTTCTTTTCTTTGGCCATATTTTTCATATTTTTTAAATCTTCTTTTTCACTCAAAATTTTATTTTTTTCTTTGGCCAAAAATAAATTAGATTTTCTAAGCTCTTTATTTTGAAGTCTTATCTTTTTATGTTCATCCATTAGATCATTAAAGATTTTATATAATTCTTCAAAAGTAAAATCAAAAGAGTTATTAATATTTATCTCATTATCATTGGCCATGAGGCCAGAATTTATATTACTTTCTTCCTCTTTCTCATTTACCATTTCTTTGACTTACTCCTTATTTATTATTTTCTTTCTTCTTTGTTTCTTCTTCTTTTTCTTTTTTTCATCCTTATGAGCCATGAGGCATATGTTGGGGTGAGCTTGCTTATTCTCTTAGGAGCTTGGTTCTTCTTTTTGATTTTCTCTCCTATAAGTCGTTTCTAATTTCTTCTATATTTGATTCACTAAAATACATGAAGAAATTACATTAAACTCATTAATATCTAAGGAGCAATAAAGTATATTCATGGCCTTAGTATTAAGTTGGGCCATTTTCTTATCATGCTCTTTTAATGCTTTGGAGGTATGTAAGCCATTGATTATAATCTTTCATAAATTATAATCATGTGATTATATGAAAATTTTTATTCTAATTTTTCATTGGATGTAATTTGATTCATATAATAGTGGGGGACAATCAATAGAATGGCCTTCATTAAAAAAAAAAAATTCATTTAGGCTACCAAAATCTTTAGCTCTAGATGATTAGGTCAAAAATCAATAATAGAGCATCTGCTCTGATACTACTTGTTGTTCAAGTATGGCTACCCAAGAGGGGAGTGAATTGTATTCTTTTAAAATCTTGGCCAAATTAAGATCTAATACAAATATGTGCTTCTAATGAGATTAATTTATGTGGTTGTATTGTGTATGATATATGCAATAATGGAATTAAAAATTGAGTGAAGCTAGGTATGAATTAAACTAGTTTCAAGTAAGTAAAGCAAGTAAAATGAACAAAATAAGGCACAACATAAATACAACAAATTTATAGTAGTTCGGTATAATCCCGTACCAACGTCCACTCTCCAAGCTTTCTTTGGGAGTTTCACTATAATTTTTAGATTATAGTGCATTTATTTTGATATGAAATTATAAACAAATCCTGTTGATTTTATCAGACTCACCAACCGTAATCCTACACCGATAGTTTTTTAGATTCACTATCCATCTAGTTGGTTTTACGGGCTCACCAATTAAAACCTATGCAATCCAATTTTGGGCTTGGATGGGCCTAATCTCCAAGTTTTTTTTTTCAAAAAAACTTGTAAAGAAATAAAAATACAAGTATAAGAATTCAGCATAAAATAAAAAATAAAAAATAAAACTCTTTGAAGCTTGAAGAAGTTGCTGTTGGATTGCTCAAATGATGCTTCAACTTCTCTTGAATAATGCTTGAGAGGATGAAGATAAAGTTGGAGATGATTTCTCTTTGAAAGCTCTCTATTCTATGCACTAATTCCTTTCTTTTCTTGCTTTTCAATTGGTATTCAATAAATCTCATTCAATCTAATAATTTTTTTCTTTTTAAATCACTTTCTTGCTTTTCCTATTGAGTCTCTAGCCATTTATAAGCTTGAAAATGGCTAGAGAATGAGTTTTGATTGTTGGAGCCCTTGAAATAGCTGTTGGGAGTCATTGTGGATAAAAAGTTAAAGTTCTAAAAAACTGGCCATTACGGTCACTTGGTTGGCTCAGTTTTTAACTAGGTTAGCTTAGTTTTTTAATGAATCGACTTAGTTTCTAACTGGATCGGCTCAGTATCAATAGACTTTAAAAATTAACTTTCTATATTTTCTGAGATTGAGCTGACCTAGTTTTTTACTAAGCTAACTAAATACTGAGTCAGCTCAGTTTTTTACTGGATCATCTAAGTTCTCAGCCTTCAACAATTCTACATATATTTCTACATGAGCGGCTTTTTATCTTCAACTTTTGAGGGCTTCTTTCATCTTGATTTTTATGATCTTTCCTAATGTTAATGCTTCCAAAACTTCTTGTTTGAGCTTTATTTGAGTATTTAAAATCATTCTTTCTTTGACTTTTCTTCTTTTGAGGAGATTTCTTCTATGGATAATTTTTTCATTTTAAGTATTTGAAAAGTCCTACATATATTTTTGAAATTCTTGATTAGTATCATTTATACTCAATATTTTAAAATCATCAAAATCAATCTTAGGGTCAATAAGACTCATCTATTCTAAGAAAGCGATCGTACACCAACCTTTTGAATCGATCACCATCCTCATGATGATCCTACGGTCGGAAGCAATTTATGCATTAATTATGAAAATTCATATCTTAAATTTTCAACTCTTGAAAATATGAATTATCATTACTATTAACTTAAATGATGTATTACAGACACTATGTACACAATATGATAGAATAAATTAACTCTTTATTAATTTTAAATTAAAATTATAAAATTATCCTTAAAAGTGAATTACAAGTATCAGCCAATCTGGTTTCTAGGGTACACATCTAACATCTCTTTCTACCCTCTCTTGTTCACTCTATCTGATGATACTAGTATTCACTTGAGAAGATTTTTTGGAAAAGAGATTTGAAATCGTTTCGATATCCATGCATATGTCAGATCCCATCATGTCCATGTCACTATTGATGAATCTTGTTGATTGATATTTTTCTTGATCTAATATATGCTTCATGATTTTTTGTTCGAGTTGCTTAGATCTGACCCTCGACTAAGAGGCTTTGAATTGCTTGGGTGTTCGGATAGCTTATTCAACCTACCATCCAATCTAAAGTCTTCTTTTTTTATAATTAAATTTATCAAATAAAAATTAATTATATTTTTAATATATTAAAATAGATTCAATAAATTCATCTAGAAAAGTTTGAGGGACTAAAGCAGACGAGGTAAATAACCCCAACACTCTTTACTTGTTTCGAATTACCAGATACTTTCAATGCTTAAGACTTTATAAAATATAACAAAATATTTTTCATCGAAGATCCTGTATTTTCTTAAATTAAGGATCAAGTATGTGATATTATATAAATCATGTATTATCATGAAAAGTATGATTTTTATAGATATTCTAATTATTGATCTTGAGATTGATTTTGATGATTCCAAAATATTTAGTATATTATGTATCTAATCTTATATTTTAAGAATAGTTGTAGGTCTTTTCATATGTTAAATTCAAAGAAATGTTTATTGAAAAAGATCTCCATAAATTTACTTAGTCAAAGTCTTCAAAGAAGGAAAAAGACCATTGAAAGACTCCAAAGTTAATTAAAGATTGATTAAGTTAAGTAAAACTATTTTTGAAGAATTTTGATATAAGAAAAATCATCTCAAAGAATACAAGATAATTGATTCAAGAATCGAGTCAGCTCTAGCACAACATGCCCTTTGTTGGATATTGTATCCTAAAGCCAATTATTTAGGTTGTAAATGGTTGAGCTAAATATAAAATATACTTAAATTATAAATAAATAAATTTATTATTTTGGCATTTTATAATTTTTGTGCATCTTTTTGTAATAAACTCTTTTGTGATGAAGTTCTTAGGACTATTTAGACTCGATTATGGAGGATTTGTTATTTAGTCCTTAAACTTAATCGTGACCAAATGATACATTGTTACCAAGGATGACAATTTTCATCAAGAGTAGATCATTGCATGCCATATGGATTGGTTGTCCTCTTAATCAAGAAGTATGAAGATACTGGTATGGCATGTAAGTAAAATATAGAGGTATATTTCACTGATTGTAATCCAACTATGAAGTTCTCTGCTATCAAGAGTTGCTCATGAAGGATATGGGTATAAGTATCCTGCAGACCTAAGATCACCATGGTGACTTGCAAGCAACTCACTGTACTTTGGTATCGGACTACTTGAATTCTAACTCAGTGATAGAAGGTTATTGGGTGCAGTCAAGTACTTGTCTAGTCAGTGCATATATCAAGATGGGATTAACCCCTTTAAATGTTGGAGTAAATGCATGATTGTATTTTAATTTAGCAAAACCTCGACTGGGGTAGTCCATTTGATGGATACTAAATTTTGAAATATAATGTAGATGATTTTTTAGGATTGATAGTTGAACCTTAGGTTATCTTTTCAGCATTTGGATCAAGAGGATGAATTATATGGTAACCATATGCCATAGGTTCATGGATGTTGTGTTGCAACTATTCGACCTATTCAGACATTGGTTACCATTGCTAGATGGTCACATCGATTAGCACAGAAATTAATTTCTATGCTACTGGCTTAGGGTACGAACCTATGGTGTTACACACAATAGGAGTGTCTACCTGATCTGATGGCTAATCAAAAGTTCTAATGATCTAGAACTCTATATATGGTCAAGAGTCCCACTAGACTGGGACTTTATGATCGAGAGTCCCATGGGACTAGGACTCTGCCTTCATGGATTCCATTGGACTGAGACTCTAATATTAATAGAGGATTAATTAGCAATTATATTATCGATTAGCTTAATTTGATTGAGTGATGAGGATTCGATCAAATCTAATTAAATTTGATTCGATTGGGTTTGACTCAATTAGGTTATGAGATGACCTAATCACTATGGGAGATTCGACCCTGATTTAATTAAGATCTGAATTCAATTAATTTTTAATTTGATTAGAATTTAATTGAGTTAGTTTAAGCCTAAATTTGTTAGGTTTAATTTAGTCTAAACTAGGTTTGGACAACACCCACTTGGAAAAGTTTGAATTTCAAACTTGAATCTCCCTTGCGCCTTGCTTTGACTTTTCCATGTCATTCTCCATGCCCCTCTAGGTTTTGCATGAGTTTTTCTTACATAGATGAGTGTGTGCATGCCCCCTCTATTTCTGTCTTGGACCTGATTCAAGCATTGGATCAGATTTGGTTGAAATGGATTTTGAATTCAAAGCAATTTTGTTAGCCCTTTAACTTCCTCTCTTATCCACTCCCCACGCCCATATGAGTTTTGTCGCCCAATTTTGAATAGTTCAAAGTGAGGGCACGCTGGTGGGAGGTGATGCATGCTAATCTATAGCTATGGCTAGTGCACCAGTCGATCAAATAATAAAGTAAATGAGTAGAGTATCATCCCTAGAGGATTGGAAAATAAGTGCTGAAAAGCTCTTTTCTATGCTTTATTTAGAAGACCGATTTATGAGAATAAAAAATTAAAGAATAAAATAAAAAAATAATTAAAAATTTTAAGAAAATAAAGAGAGTGTAATTATTAGGGTTTTAAATTTAAGAGCAATGTGTTACTAAGGCAATCGGTTCACCAACTCAGTCAATACAATATTCAGGTTATTAGATTAATTTTATTTCATGTGATGGTGGAGTCTCCTAATTTATTTACTATCCTTTGGTCCAGATGTTGCAAAACTATCAATATTTATTAAATACCCTTTGGTCCAGGTGTAATTTAAATAAATATTAATGTATTAAGTTTTGTGAAACCCTCTAATTAAAATATACTGTGTCCAAAGTGCACTAAAATTTCTATATGCATATGAATTCTAATTTGATTCATAATACAAGGTATATAATCAAGAAACAATAACATAGATATACTTGGTCCATAACATTTATGTTTATGAGATCAATTAGAAGATCGCCAGTAATCTAAAAGAATTAAGATCAGATTTATATACTCCTCATGAATAAAATTTAAAATTAAAAATAAATCATACTGAATATTGCATCAAAAGAGTGGCTACACCTTAGCCTTAGTAAAAGAAAATTTAGTTCATGATAACAAGTTCAAAAATAGCAAATAAAATAAAAAGCAATAAGAAATTAGACTGTTTAATTGCTGAAATTTATTGTCCGTTGCTCTTGGTGTGGAGAACTTGGTGAAGAAGAAGAAGCTCCTTGATCACTGTTCGGATTGTCGGAAGAAGAAAAATTAAAATCCCTTTTTTTCTCTCAAAAATCTCTCTTCTCTTTCTACCTCTCTCCTCTCTTTCTCTTCTTTTTTTTTTAATTTCTCTCCTCTCTCTCTTTTTTTTATTTATTTCTCTCACCTTTTCTTTTTATTTCTCTCACTTTTTTTTTTCTTACAGCAATAGCAGATAGCCCTCTATTTTTATAGGCTAAGAGGAGTATTTCCAATCGAAATCCTCTTAAAATTAGGTTTAGATCTCTTAATATAAATCAAATTAGGATCCTGAATGATTCTGATTGTTGGACATTGATCAAATGGTCCAAAAATTGCTTAAAAACCCTTTAAAATATCCCAGATCAAGTCGGAATTCATGATAGCCATCGGATCAATCGTTGGATTGAATCTGGGCCGTCATATCGTGCATAGGAAGGCTTTTGATCTTTAGTTTAAAGTTGGGATGAATCTTAACCATTGTATCTCGATCGAAAGTTGCGGATGTCGTTTGTCAGTTCATGTATTTCGGCCGTCCGATCAAATCCTAGTGAAAGGTGCCCATCGGATCAAATAAAATTCTCAAAGTACCCTCTGTAGACTATGCGCGAGCTCGATGTTGCATGGACCGCTACATTCTTCAGCTAATCAGAGCATGCTTCTCCATGTGAAATCCCCCAAATGCCCTCCAATCGGTCCATCGTGCACCCCGAAGAATGCTGACGTCAGCCTAGCATCAGCGCTGCATCAGCGGGTCGGTCTGCTGGGTGCGATCAAACCAGGTGGTTTGTTGAGCCGATTTTTCTAAATCGGATCGACTTTTTTTTTTTTTTTAAAATTTAATTTTGGGCTCGTTTGAAGTTCGTTTTGCCTGAAATTTATTTTATCTGAACCAGAAAAATAAGATCTTCATATTGGTGGCCTTCTTTTCTGCATAAGATTAATAAAAATATCAATTTCTAAAGAAATAAATTAATTTATTTTATAATTTATTATTTTTATTAGTATATTTTTATCACTTATCACACCTCCCAACTTAGTCATTGCTAGTTCCTTAGTAATGTTTTATTTAATACCATATTTCAATAAGATTATCTATCAAAAAGATAAAATCTAAGACTAAAAGTCAAAAAGTTTAAAAAATACCGCTAATTAAGCATTGAGCTTCAGAAGCAAATTTTTTAGTCAATACAATTATAAACTTTTTTAGAGCACATCAAAGATCTATAGCACTTGTGTTCGTGATGACTAACTTTAGCATTTCAGTGTTAAATTAAAAGAACAAAAGTATTCTCTCTTATCACCTATTTTGGTTAATTTTCTATATATTCTCAATTTTATACTCATAAATTAAGGTAGCTTTCACACTGCCCCCCTCCTTTTACCATTTTACGTGAATTTTTACACTTGACCTAGGTGCAGAGACCCAGTTACTAGGCATTGGGCAATCCACATATACTCTATCTTTTACACTTTATTTTTTAGGTAGGTAGCTCTTTTCTTAAATTTAAGTTTCTTTGATTAGAATGTATATTAATTATCAATTTTCAATGATAATTGAATTCTTAGTTGGCCTTATAATCAATACGTACTTTGCCTTATTAGTGTGTATGTGCAATTAGAAGTACTAATAGTCTTTTAATGATCTAAGTAGGCTGCTAAAAGTCGACCAACTAATCTACTTCTTTAACTCGTTACATTCATTAGCAAATAATTCTATCTTTTATCACTTGTCCAGTCTATCTTGCTCAAGATTTTCTTCTTGACACATGGGTGTTTTTTTCTTACGCCCTAACTTATTCTACATTATCTTAAAGGTGAAAGAAAAATAAAGGGTGCAATAAAAGATAGGAAGGAATACACCTGATTTGGTTCAGTCTAGTTCTTTAGAGCTTTAAAATTTTGCTTGAGCTCTTATTGATTTTTTTTTGTAAAATTAAAAATACACACCAAAGCAGTAAAAGAGCAACCATAAATTACTGAAAAATAAAAAAAAATGATCAAAACTAAAAAAAAAAAGAAACAACCTATCTAGTAGTTCTGATTTATAGTCTTCAGCTTGACTTTCTTTGAATTCTGAGTTGAATCAATCCGATGCCACTTCAATTAAAATACTTTCATGTTTGGTCGATCCCTTTTTCAATTGGACATTGCTAGCTTTTATAGTCTCAAATCTATTTTCTATAGAATTCTCATATACTGAATTGTCAATAATATCAATTAGAAAACATGTTTGATTATCATCAGGATGTTTAGTATCTTTGAAAACATTAAAAGTAACTTATTCATCTTGGACTCTAAGAATTAATTTTTTTTATTGAACATCTACAGTAGCTAAAAAGGGTCTTCCTAAAATAAGGGGTACATCATAATCTTCTTTCATACCAAGAACAATAAAATCAATAGAAAAAATAAATTTGTTTACCTTTACCAAGACATCCTCCACTATACCTCTTGGATATTTGGTGGATTTGTCGGCTAATTGAAGAGTAATAGTGGTAGGCTTTGGTTCTCCTAGACCCAGCTTCCTGAAAATAGAAAAAGGCATTAGATTAATACTTGCTCCTAAATCACATAAAACTTTATCAAAACTACAATCACCAATAATGCAGAGGATAGTAAAACTTTTTGGATCTTTTAGCTTCTATGGTAATTTATTTTGAAGTATTGCTGAGCATTCTTCATTCAAATTTATTCTCTTATGCTCCTTCAGCTTTTTCTTATTTGTTAGAATTTCTTTAAGAAACTTGGCATACCTGGGCATTAGAGTGATAGCATCTACAAAAGGAATATTAATATATAAATTCTTTAATATTTTAAAAAAGTTAAAAAATTTTTTATCTGGATGCTGTATTTGTCTCTTTAGAAATGGTAGTGGTGGCACGTAGGGCTTTACGTTTGGATCGACAAACCATATACCTGAAGACCATCTATCTACTGGTTGTTTTGGTGACTGACGAATTTTAGTTGATGGTTTCTTATTTATAGTTGGCTCTTCAGTCTCTTTCTTCTGATGTGGCTCCTCCAACTTTGTACCACTTCTTAGGGTGATAGCATTGACTTGCTCCCTTGGATTGGTCTCCGTGTTACTGGGCAAGGATCCCTGAGGTCTCTTAGAGATTATTTTAGCCATTTGATCTATTTGCATCTCCAAGTTTCGAATTATTGCTGCTTGGTCCTACCCAAGTCTGGCTTCTAAATTTTTTATAGTTGCTTCTTGGTTTTGCATAAATTTGACCATCAGCTCTTCCATGTTGGACTTCTTTTCAGGTACTTAGAATCCTGGGGGTGGTTGTTGTGCTACATTTTGATTGCTCCATGAGAAATTTGGGTGCTGCCTCCACCCTTGATTGTTGTGTTGGAGTAGGGATTATTTTGTTGCTACTTGAAAAAATTGCCAACATAATTAGCTGTATCAGTTGTTTTAGCAAAAGGATTACCTATCTGGTAATTGCTCGTATCGTATCCTCCTCCACACAGGTCATAGGTGATGCTCTGAATATGCATAGCTATTTCTTTCAAGTTGTTGACTTCGGCTCTAAGGGCTGCAATTTCAGCTAGTAAGGTTGGCACGCAATCTACTCCCTGCACAGCTAAGAGTCTTTTTGGCATCATGCATTCTATGTGCCATTGATAGTTATTTGATGCCATCTCATCGATCAGATCGAAGGCTTCTTCCTCCATTTTTTGGTTAATGGTTCCTCCTACTGCTGCATCAATTATAGAATGATTAGTAGGAGATAAGCTATTATAGAAAGTTTGTACCTGAAGCCATATGGATAGTTGATGATGTGGACATCTCCTTAGTAATTTCTTGAAATGCTCCCAAGCCTCATATAGTGTCTCCATGTCCATCTGCACAAAAGAAGTGATATCATTGTGCATCTTGGCAATCTTGAAAGGTGGAAAGTACTTAGCTAAGAATTTTTGGGTTAGGACATCCCAAGTTGTGATAGAACTTGTAGGAAGAGAATGAAGCCAACTTTTAGCTTTATCTCGTAAAGAGAAAGGAAATAACCTTAATCTAATAGCATCATCCGACACTCCATTAATTTTAAAAGTATCACAAAGTTCAAAAAAGTTAGAAATATGGGCATTCGGATCATCATGCACGTGTCCACTGAATTGGACAGTTGATTGAATCATCTGGATCATTGCCGATTTTATTTCAAAGTTGTTTGCTTGTACAGGCAGTCTCTTGATGCTCGAAGCTGCATCGACTATAGATGGTATGATGTAATCATTTAATGGATGATGTACTGGTCGAATAGCTTCATGTTGTCCTTCGGTCGTCATATCCAATCCTAGATTGATGTCGTTAGGATCTTCAGCTGTCATATTTCTTTCTTGTTGTAGTCTTCTAATGGTTCTTTCAATTTTTGAATCTAAAGGTAGTAAGTTACTATGTCCAGTATGTGTCATGCACTAAATTTTTTTTTAAAAAATAAAATAATAATAAAAATTAAAAATAAAATTTTAAGGTGAGCTAGGATCAAAATTTTAATATTATTTTAGACACAATCCCCAGCAACAGCATCAAAAACTTCATGCGTGCTAATCTATAGCTATGGCAAGTGCACCAGTCGATCAAGTAATAAAGTAAATGAGTAGAGTATCGTCCCTAGAGAATTGAAAAATAAGTACTGAAAAGCTCTTTCCTATGCTTTATTTAGAAGACCGATTTATGAAAATAAAAAATTAAAGAACAAAATAAAAAAATAATTAAAAATTTTAAGAAAATAGAGAGAGTGTAATTATTAGGATTTTAAATTTAAGAGCAATATATTACTAAGGCAATCGATTCACCAACTCAGTCAATACAATATTTAAGTTATTAGATTAATTTTATTTCATGTGATGGTGGAGTCTCCTAATTTATTCACTATCCTTTGGTCTAGGCGTAGCAAAACTATCAATATTTATTAATTATCCTTTGGTCCAGTGTAATTTAAATAAATATTAATGCATTAAGTTTTGTGAAACCCTCTAATTAAAATACGCTGCATCCAAAGCATACTAAAATTTCCACATGTATATGAATTCTAATTTAATTCATAATACAAGGTATATAATCAAGAAGCAATAACATAGACGTACTTGATCCATAACATCTATGTTCATCAGATCAATTAGAAGATGGCTAGTAATCTAAAAGCATTAAGATCAGATTTATGTACTCCTCATGAATAAAATTTAAAATTAAAATAAATCATAATGAATATTGCATCAAAATAGTGGCTACACCTTAGCCTTAGTAAAAAAAAATTTAGTTCATGATAACAAGTTTAAAAATAGTAAATAAAATAAAAGGCGATAAGAAATTAGACTGTTTAATTGCTGAAATTGATTATCCATCGCTCTTGGTGTGGAGAACTTGGTGAAGAAGAAGAAGCTCCTTGATCACTGTTCTGATTGTCGAAAGAAGAAAAATTAAAACTCCTTTTCATTCTCTCAAAAATCTCTCTTCTCTTTCTACCTCTCTCCTCTCTCTCTTCTTCTTTTTTTATTTCTCTCCTCTCTCTCTCTTTCTTTAATTTATTTCTCTCACCTTTTTTTTATTTCTCTCACTTCTTTTTTCTTACGGTAGTAGCAGGTAGCCCTATATTTTTATAGGCTAAGAGTAGTATTTCCCACCAAAATCCTCTTGAAATTAGGTTTAGAACTCTTAATATAAATCAAATTAGAATCCTGAATGATTCTGACCGTTGGACGTTGATCAGACGGTCCAAAAATTGCTTAAAAATCCTTTAAAATATCCCAGATCAAGTCAAAATTCATGATAGCTGTTGGATCAATCGTTGGATTGAATCTGGACCGTCAGATCGTGCATAGGAAGGCTTTTGATCTTTAGTTTATAGTCGGGATGAATCTCAGCCATTGGATCTCGATCGGAAGCTGCAGATGCCATTCGTCAGCGCATGCATTTCGACCGTCTGATCAAATCCCAGTGAAAGGCGCCCGTCGGATCAAACAAAATTCCCAAATTGCCCTCTATAGACCTTGTGCGAGTTCGATGTTGCATGGACCGCCACATTCTTCAGCCAATAGAGCGTGCTTCTCCATGTGAAATCTCCAAAATGCCCTGCAATCGATCCATCATGCACCGTGAAAAATGCTGACGTCAGTCTAGCGTCAGCGCTGCATCAATGGGTTGGTCTGCTGGGTGCGGTCGAATCGGGTGGTCTGCTGAGCCAATTTTTCTGAACCAGTTTGAATCGGATCGGCTTTTTTTTTTTAAAATTTAATTTCGAGCTCGTTTGAAGTCCATTTTGCTTAAAATTTATTTCATCTGAACTAGAAAAATAAGATCTTTATATTGGTGGCCTTCTTTCCTGCATAAGATTAATAAAAGTATCAATTTCTAAAGAAATAGATTAATTTATTTTATAATTTAATACTTTTATTAGTATATTTTTACCACTTATCAAGAGGTTCTCCTATGAGTTTCTCATATGATGTTAGCGTTGGAAATGGACAAGTGGGTCTCTTGAATTTTGAATTCAAGAGATTGGTTAAAACAAGTTCCACCACCTCATCCTAATCTTCTCCATGCAGGTTTCCCATCATCTGCATGCCAATTTAAATGGATTTTTTTATTGCATTTGTGAGAATGGAAGAACCTTTATGGGTGAGGATTCCTGAGAGAGTGGGCGCAAGTCTTGGGTGTGGAAAAGTCTAGAGGGAGAGAAAGGGTTTCTTACACCAACTTTTGTCTCATGCCACTTGTTCAATTTTTCTTTCTTTCGGCCACCCACTTTAGATAGGATCTAAGTAAGGTTTGTGTAGATAGGAGAGTCCTTCTATTGTGAAAAATTATTTCATAAGAAAAATTTTGTAGAGAGTGGGCATGAGCATTTCCAGGCTTTAGGGTTTTCAGGTGTGAGAAATCCTAGGATTTGGACCCTGAGTTCGGGTGGAGAGATTGAGCGCTGTGAGTGCCCGATCACCACCAAATTTTCACCACCACCTCATCATCCTTCATGTAGCATTCTTTGATCTTCTAAAGTATTTGGGGGTTCGAGAGAAGATTGTCAATCAAATCGATGAAGATTGGCCGTCGAAGGCTCTAGCAAGGAGCTAGCACTCCGATGGAATTGGTCAAGACCAAGAGCTTAGTGTGAACTGACCGTAGAGGCCGAATGACTATGCGACTATAGCATGACACAAGGGGCTTCTTTTCGTGGTTTCTAATTGTGGAGTTTATCTATCCACACTCAGGTATTGTGTTCTGACCACAAATTGATCAGCAAATATGATTTGTTGATTGAATGCATTTAATTTTTCATTGCATATATACATGTCTAGATCCTAGTGTAGGATTTAATGATCTGATCATAGCATGCATGAAATTAATATTAGATTAATTTTTGCTTTTGCTGTATTTTAAATTCAAAAAAAATTTGAAAAGTATGCCTAAAACCTGCATGATTTTCATTAGTAGTATCAGAGCAAGGGTTGCTTGACATATTTTTATACGTTAATTAAAAAAATTAAATATTTATATATTTGATATGTTTGATTTAGATAACTTAGTAATTAAGAATGAATGAGTCCCTAAGCTGTCCGATCATAAAGGATAAGTATGGTTTAAAGGCAATCTCCTCCCATTCGATGGGGATCCTTTATGGCGGTAGGGATGCCACCGTGAACTCATTTATTAAGATGAACAGTGAAATAATATTATTTATTAAAATTATTTTAATTAAAAAATTAAACATGAATAAGTTTAGATTTGATCTAAAAGGTGATTCATTATTTAATTTTTTATTATGCTTTATTTTCTGTTATGAAACTAGTAATAGGTTGCTGTTTATGAAATGAGCCGATCCATTTCTGAAATGAGTCAACCTATTTAGTGAATAAAAAATAAAAAAAATCTTTTAAAATTTAAAAATTATTTTTAAAATGCCAAACCCTAACCTATCAATCCAAAAACTTAATAAAAGATTAAGTGTTGTCTTGTAGGGTCTAGAATTATGAATTAAAGATCCTAAGATAAATGCATGAAACTATGGATTAAAGGGTTAGATGAATTAGGCCCATTAATTAGGTTAGACCTACGGTTAGTTAAAGAATGGACTTAACTAGAAACTAAATGTTGAATTAGATTAGATCAAGGACACTCTAGATTCAACTTCAATAGTTGTAGTTGGACAAGTCCATGTCTTTAACAAAGTCAAGATGGACTTGATTCATGGCTAAGCAGTCGAGCCTAAAATTACTAGGCTGATTAGGTTGAATCTAATTAACCAGTTGTGTCTAAGGTAAGTTTGGCAGTCTAGATCAGTAATTTTTAATTGGAAGCTACTCGTACTGATTCGATATTTGATGAGTTAATGATATATCCCTTTCACTGATCTTACTTACCTGATCGATATGGTTGATTAGGATTTGATTAGGTCACTTGGTGATTCGAGCTGACCCATGTCATTAGGAATTAGTTTGATTGATTTCAATTAGTAAGACTGAATTAGATGCCCATGGATCATAATTGATCCTAGTCCTCATCATTTGACTTGGTGAAGTTAGTAGAAGAAAATTGGTCCATGTCTTTTCTATCCTTAAATCACATGTAACTTAAATCTTCTAAATTATTAGATTTCTAAAATGATAAAGTTATGGAGATAATTGAGTCATAGCCTCCCATTAAGGTGAATGATAATGAATCCAATTTTTTAGGTAGACATTATAGGTGCCATACATCTGGTATTCATCTGGATATTGAAATTACTATCCATCATATGATAATTAGGTCACACTCTCTGAACAGTGATTTGCTTGGCCAAAGCTTACCTCAGGCCTGGTCTTCGTTCGTTTGATGCACCGAATGAAGGAAAAACCTATTTTCCCCGCATAGGATCGTTCAGATCTGATTGGATCTGAAGAAATATTTCAAAAGTTTTTTCTTAAAATTCTAATCAAATCTCAGACTTTTCGGATCTAATCATAGAGATCTGATATTAAAAGTTAAAAATAAAATTAAATTAGATTTAATTTTAAGTACCTGATTTGGTAATCTAATTACCCTATGATGATCTTGTTGATTCTTGAGGTTCTAGAAGGAGCCACACATGCGTCTGGCCTCTATCAGTATCCACTCAGATAGGATTTGAATATCTTCTCCTCATGAATCTCTCCTCCAAAAATTAGATCTGGATCTAATTTGAAAAGTCTTCAAAATAACTTTTGAGGGTAGCCTATTCGTCTTATGAACACCATTGCGTAGATGCTGAATCTTGTGCCAAAAACCTTGGACCTTCAACTCAAATTTGTGTCTAACTTTTTAGACATGTAGAAGAGAGGGAGAAAGAGGATAGAGGGGGTGTGGATATCAAAAGGAAGGCTCCTTTGAGTATGGAAAAAATAAATTATGTTGAGGCAATTTTGTGAGAAGAGTTCTTATACAAGACATAACACCATAAAGAGTCCCTTTTTAACCAAAAACCTTATTAATTTGACCATTGGAACTCTTAGACCTGATCTGCTTGAAAAACTCTAGATCCCATCTAGTTTAGACGTCAAAAATTCATCTAGAAGGTGGTAGCATGAAAGGATAAGGAAGAGTCCATGTGCGTCTAAGACTCTTCCCTCAAAACTTAGTCTAGGAACCTCCAAAATTCATGAAATTTTGCACCCACAAAGTATAACTCATGACCTATCGTATATCCAAAAATTATAGCAAAATAATTTCTAAAAAATTTTTTAAAATTCTTTGATCATGTGACCCTTAATTCTCTCAATTGGGTCAACTATTGACCCTAGTCCAATTGCACTAGGAATAAATTTAATTTTCATAATTAATCTGACCTGGACTTGTTCCAGTCAGATGAAAATAAATCCATTCAAGATATAGAAATGAGTCAAATCAAATTTGACTTAGTTGCAATGAATCAGAAAGATTACAGAAGGAGAAAGTCAGGCTCAATCATGTGCTAGCACGATTACCTTGAACCTAATTGGATCTAATCCAAATCAATTGAACTAGGTTAGCTCAATTGATGATATCTTGACCCAAATTCTTGTTTGTGTGACTTAGTTAGGTTCAATTCTGTATGGTAATGAGACATATCATGATCTCCATCATCGACATCATCGAAACATCTTTCGATGGATCAAAACTTTTCTGATTCATATAATTAGAATGATCGATCATCAAAATCATTCTAATTGCTTCCAAAATCCACTAGTGATACTTAGCAGTATATGGTGGCAATCCATTAGAACTGAAAGTGAACCTCTCGGTGCAGCTACCTATGTGATTGAATTCTTTTATCTTGAGCTCCGACAAGATTAGGGTTAAGGTGAACTCATCGAACCCAAAATCCGTCATATGAATTAATCATTCGATTCGAATCCTATGTGAAATCCATATAGAAACTCTTTCTATCATCTTCATTCTGCCATGGTCATAGGCTTATGGACTCAATTCTCATGATCATCATAGGGCTACTCCTCATCTACCAAGATAGATAGATCTCTTATTGGTGGAATCCAATTCCTACAATGAACGTACTATAGCCAACATACACCTCAGAATTTTGAATGGCTAGGAGACCGAGTTATGGTATAGTCAAACTATAACACCCTCAAGGTGAATTATCGATGCACCTCTGGTCAAAGAATCAGACAGCCTACTGCAACATCAAGCCAGTCATCGATGAGAAGGTAGACTTTCTTATGAATGCTCGAGGTGGTTACACTCAGTACCCTCATTCTCTAATAAGTATCTGTACTCTCACTTCGGTGTCTCTACACCATAGACTCAAGACTCATCTACTAAAAGAAAGCGATCGTACACCAACCTTTTGGATCAATCACCATTCTCGTGATGATCCTATGATCGGAAGCAGTTTATGAGTTAATTATGAAAATTCATGTCTTAAATTTTCAACTCTTTGAAAATATGAACTGTCATTACCATTAACTCAAAGGATGTGTCACATACACTTTAAATATACCCTATGATAGAAAATAATTCTTTTATTAATTTATAGTCAAAATTATCAAATTATCCTTAGAAGTGTATTACAAGTATTAGCCAATCTGGCTTCTAGGGCACACATCTAACAAACTCCCACTTGACTTAAAGCCAATTGGCTATAAATTTAAGTTCCATCATCTCAAGATGGGCTTCAATCTTTTGCTGGCCTAAAGGCTTCGTCAGTGGATCTGCCGCATTGTAAGTGGAGTCGACTCTCTTGACCTCGATGTAACCCTTCTCGAAGTAATCACGGATGAGGTGGAATCACTGCTTGATGTGCTTGAATTTTTGGTGAGACCTCGGCTCCTTAGCTAGGGCTATGGTTCCATTGTTGTCGCAGCACAGAGGGACGACATCTGATGGCATCACTCCGAGTTCTGCGGTCAACTTCTTATACCAGAATGCCTTCTTTGTAGCTTTCAATGCAACGATGTACTTTGCTTCCATGGTAGAATCTGCTATCATAGTCTGCTTGAAACTCTTTCAGCTGAAGCACCACCATTACACATAAACAGACTACCAGATGTTGACTTTTGATCATCTATATCAAACATAAAATCTGAGTTTGTATAACCTTGGAGCTAGAGTTCTCCATTATAAAAAATCAAGAACATATCCTTAGTCCTTCTCAAATACCTAAGGATACATTTCACAGAAGTCCAATGCTCTTCACCTGGATTCGACTGATATCTACTTGTGACACTCACAGCATGGACGATATCAGATCGTGTACATAGCATGTCGTACATGAGGCTCCCTATTGTTGAAGCATAAGAGATCTTGGTCATGCATTCAATCTTCTCAGGTGTGTTGGGACACATCTTCTTGAAGAGATGAATGCCATGTCTGAAGGGCACCAATCCCCCTTAAAATTTTTCATGCTAAACCTCTTTAGTACCTCCTCTATGTATATCTTCTATGAGAGACCCAGCATCCTATTCGGTTTATCCCTATAGATCTTAATTTCTAGAATAAAGGATGCCTCTCCTAGGTCTTTCATAAAGAATTCTTTTGATAACCATATTTTAACTGTGGTCAACATGGAAATATCATTCCCAATAAGGAGGATGTCATCCACGTATAGTATGAGGAAAATAACAGCGCTCCCACTAATCTTTCTGAATACATATGGTTTCTCCTCATTCTTGATGAATCCAAATGATTTGATCACATTATTAAAATGAGCATTCTAGCTCCGAGATGCTTGCTTAAGTCCATAAATGGACCTTTGCAGCTTGCAGACCTTGTGATCAGCATCACTAGATGTGAAACCTAATGGCTATCTCATATAGATATCTTCCTCAAGATATCCATTTAAGAAGATCATTTTCACATCCATCTGTCATATTTCATAATCAAAATAGGCTGCAACAGCAAGCAATGTGCAGATGGATTTTAGCATGACTACTGGCGAGAAGGTATCCTGATAGTCAATACCTTCGTGCTGACTATACCCTTTCACCACTAACCTAGCCTTGAATATCTCCATATTTTCATCTGCACCTATCTTTCTCTTGTAGATCCATTTACACCCAATAGGTACTATACCTTCAGGTGGATCTATCAAGGTCCAGACTTGGTTTGAGCATATTGAGTCAATCTCTGACTTCATTATCTCTAGCCATTTTTTGGAGTCGATATCTAATATCACCTCATCATAGGTTTTGGGATCATCACCATGAACCCCATTTTTTATGAGGAATATTTTCTCTACATCCTCTAAAATAGTACCTAAGTACCTTTCAGGAGGATGAAAATCCTTTCTGATCTATGAGGTGGAAGAGGTAGTGATTGGACCGGCTCAATCTGATTAGATTTCATAGGATCCTTAGCTCGTTGCTCTTAGGAGACTTTCTCCTCGAGCCTAATCTGCCTTCTAATGCCATCATCTTGAATAAACTATTTTTCAAGGAAGATAGCATGTCGACTCACAAATATATTGTGACCTTTGGACTCTTTAGGATATCCTATGAATCGAGCTCTAAAGGACCTATACTCTAACTTATCCATCTGTTGTCTCTTGATATGAGCCGGACAATCCCAAATTCTGAGGTGACTTTGACTTGATTTCTTACCATGCCATATCTCATACGGTGTGGTAGGAACGATTTTAGAGAAAATCCTATTTGGTAAATATATAGCGGTCATTAGATTGTCTCCAAAAAAACTCAGGAAGGTTTGTGAAGCTTATCATAGATCGGACCATATCTAATAAGATTCAATTTCTCCATTCTAAAATCCCATTGAGTTGAGGTATTTCAGGTGGAGTCCATTGAGAGACTATACCATTTTGCTTAAGATAGTTTAGGAATTTTCGACTAAGATATTCACCTCCTCGATCTGATCGAAGAATCTTAGTAAATTTTTTAATTTATTTTTCTACTTCATGTCTGAATTCTTTAAATTTTTCAAAAGCTTCAGATTTATGTCGCATCAAATACATATACCAATATCGAGATAAATCATCGATAAAGATAATGAAGTAGACATAGTTGTCTCTAATCGGCACATCAAATGGGCCACACACATCAGTATGTACTAAGATAAGTAGGTTTGTGGCCCTTTTCCCATGTCCTATAAAAGAAAACTTGGTCATTTTGCCATGAAGGTATGATTCACAAATCGGATATGACTCAAAAGTCAACAGACTCAATAGTCCAAATTTTTTTAATTTGTTAATCCTATCTTCTGCTTTATGACCTAGTCTAAGATGCCATAGATACCTATCATTTAGACTATCCCTTGGTCATTTTGATCCTATGGCATTTACGTTTTGCTCGATATTAAAAATAGAAACATCAATATGTAATTGATAGAGACTATTTATAAGGTAACCACTTGCAATTTTATTTTTTTCATAAAGAATATTATAATGATCCTTAAGAAAACTAATTACATAGCCTTCCTGTGCTAAATATGAAACAGAAATCAAATTGCTACTTGCTGTAGGCACATAAAAACAGTCTCTAAGAACTAAATTTAATCTTAACGATAATCACAGAAGATAGGTTCCCATGGCCATTGTTGCAACTCTTGCTCTATTTTCGATGCATAGGATCATCTCACCATCTCTTAGCCTCCTACTATCTTCAAGATCCTGCATAGAAGTGCATAAGTGAGCACTAGAACTAGAGTCAAGCATCCAACTAGATGCAGAAGAAATCATAAGGTTAGATTCTATAATAAGCATACCTCCAGAAGGACCTGCCTTCTTCTTGTTCTTCAGGCTGGCCAGGTACAAGGGGCAGTTCCGCTTTCAATGATCGTCTGTGTTGCAATGAAAATATATTTTTTTATCAGTGGTCTTCTTCTTCAGCTCTGCTTTCTTCTTCTTCCCACCATCCACCTTTTGCTTCTTCATGGACTTCTTTTTCTTTCCAAAAGACTTTCTTTTGGAAGAAGTCCACTCCACAGCAAGTACTGAGTCTTTAGAACCTTTCATAGAAAGCTCAATAGTAACCAGCATATTTATAAGTTCTACCAGAGTATTCTATAATTTATGCATATAGTAGTTCATGATGAACTATCCATACGCATCAGTCAAGGATTACAGAATTATATCAATTTACAAATTTTTGTCCAACTTGACACCGAGCTTGAGGCTTCTCAAGCTCTTCTAAGTTCTTAATCATCATCAGACAATGATCTTAGACCGACTGTCCATCATGCATTTGAGCCTTAAAAAGTCTTCTAGTGACTTGATATTTAGCTGTGCAACTTTGTTCACCAAACAACTCTTGCAGGTGAGCCAATATTTGGCAGCTGGTCTTAATGTCTTCATGTTGGCACTGGAGCTCATCAGACATTGAGCCCAACATGTAATACCTGGCTTTGTTATCATCATCCATCCACTTCTCTAGGGATGCTCTCTGATCAGTGGATGGATGGGCTGATAAAGTGGAAGGGTCCTATTCCAATACATGAGTCAACTTCTCGAAACCCAAAATTATTTTGAAGTTCTGAAGCCAATCCTTGAAGTTGGGTCTGATCAGTCTATGGGTGTCCAGGATATGGATTAGTGGATTGGACGCAGATATTTTTCTATAGAGAGTCAAAGTTTCTAGTTAGATTTTATAATTAGACTTAATTAATTTATTTAAAAATTTTATTTTTAAATAAATTAAGCTTTTATTATTTTTTTGGATCTTTACACTCCCTGGGTAGAGATGCAAAAATCTTCACGATCAATTGATTTCTAGTGGGTGATGCAGTCCCATCGACTGGCTCACCATCTCACCTAACAGTTATTGATGATGGATCAATCGATGAGTGGACAACTCTTATCCAATAATTCTCTAATCATGGTACACCTAATTCTTATCTCTAATTCATGAATCTCACCATGTCTAGAATATTGATCCACTCCTTAGTTAAGTCAGATCCATCATTTGCATGAATTGGATTTCTGATTGGATCCCTCATCGTATTCAAAATATTGAGCTCAACCTATCCTCCAACCCACAGCATCCAATACCTAATAGATGTGGTTGCATCTTCCCAGTGCAATTGAGCCATTGTAACCAATCGAGAACAATCAACCTCGGAAAGGGTCCGCACATCTACAATGGTACAAACCAATTGACTTAATCTTTTCTTAGGAAGATTTAATTTAGATCTCTTAGACTTGACTCAGTCATAACAGTTATGACAAGTCTAGTGGCATGGGTTAGCTCGAACTGTTATCCACCTTAAAACAAAATTGGGTTGACACAAATGGCCATGTAAGTGAGATTGGTGGAAGGAATATGCCATTAACTTGATAAGAATACATTCAGGTCGAGTAGCTTTCAATTAAAAATCAATCGATCGTATCTACCAAATTTACCTTAGACACCAAATTATCGAATTAGAACTAATTGGATTAGCCTATAATCCAGGCTTGAACCATGGAGCCAAATAAGGTCTTAATTGGATCGATCACATATGGATGTGAGTCGATCTTGATCCAGACTTACAACTATTGGGCTGGTCAATTCTAAGCACTCTTGATCCCACCTAACCTACTCTTGATTCGATTTGATCAACTGCTAGGCCTAATTAAGCTACCCAAGTCCGAACCCAATTTTATGAAAATATCTTAGATCTGAAAATTCTTAGTTTTAGATCTAATTAGTTTCATAATCTTAATTCTTAATTAAGTTTGGATTCATAAACAAAAAAGCATGTATCAAAATTTTAGGATTTCAAGATCTAAGATTTTGCAAAAAATTAAGTTTTGATATTTGATTAAGGATGAACGCACAGCACCCCTACATGCCATAAGAACACCCCATTGAATGAAAGGAGAGGGCCTTTAAATCTTACTTTATTCTTATGACTGGATGGCCAAGGAGAATGCCTTAATCAAAAATATAATTGAAACTACAAAACTAGTTAGATCTAGATCATATATCACTATAATTAATGATCTAACTAATACATGCTTTGCATACATCTCATGTATCATCACTAAATTAAACATGCATATTTTTTAGATCTAAAATATCATATATAATATCTAAAAAATAGATTTAAATTTGATCATATCAAAATAAAACTATTCTAGATAATTTGTAGAACTATTCTACAACTAGTCTAAATATGCATCTTTTCATATCACATATGAATAAATCAAAAATTGAAAATTTTATTTTTTATTTTTTAGATCTGATTATAATAATTATAATATCAAAAAAATAAAAATTTAATAAATCTAAAATTATATTTAATTAAATTAATAATATGATTATACTAGACTATACATAGAACTATTCTATTTTCAGTCTAGTCATGCATCTCATATATATTAGATCTAAATAATTTAATTTTAATTTTCTAATTTTAAGTCTAATCATATATGATGTGATATCTAAAATTTTTTAATATCAAATCAAAAATAAAAATAAAATTAAATCTAAAATAGATCTGAAGAACCGCAACCTGGCTCTGATACCAGTTGAAGGAAAAATCTATTTTCCTAGCATAGGATCGTTCAGATTTGATTGAATCTGAAGAAATATTTTAAAATTTTTTTATAAAATTATAATCAGATCTAAAACTTCTCAGATCTAATCATAGAGATCTGATATTAAAAGTTAAAAATAAAATTAAATTAGATTTAATTTTAAGTGCCTAATTTGGTAATCAATTATCCTATGATGATCCTGTTGATTCCTGAGGTTCTGGAAGGAGCCATGTACGTGCCTGACCTCTATCGATATCTACTTGAATAGAATCTAAATATCTTCTCCTCATAAATCTTTTCTCTAAAAATTAGATCTTAATTTAATTTGAAAAGCCTTTAAAATGACTTCTGAGGGCAGCCTATTCGTCTCACGAACACCATCGCATAGATGCTGAATCTTATGCCAAAAACCTTGGATCTTCAATTCAAATTTTTGCCTAACTTTTTAGGCATATAGAAAAGAGGGAGAGAGAGGATAGAGGGGGCATGTATATTAGAGGGAAGGCTCCTTTGGGTGTGGAAAAAATAAATTACATTAAGACAATTTTGTGAGAAGAGTTCTTATACAAGACATAGCGCCATAAAGAATTCTTTTTTGACCAAAAGCCTTATTAATTTGACCATTGGGACTCTTGGACCTGATCTCCACGAAAACCCCCAGATCCCATCTAGTTTTTATGCCAAATATTCATCTAGAAGGTGGAGTTATGAAAGGATAAGGAAGAGTCCATGTGCGTCTAGGACTCTTCCCTCAAGAGTTTGTCCAAATCAAACTCTATCAAAACCTAGACTAGGCATCTCTAAAAATCACAAAATTTTGCATACCTAATGTATAACTCGTTCCCTATTACATATCCAAAAATTAGAATAAAATAATTTCTATAGAATTTTCTAAAATTCTTTGATCATGTGACCCTCAATTTTCTCAATTAGGTCAACTATTGACCCTAGTCCAATTGCACTACAAATAAATTTAATTTTCATAATAATCTAACCTAGACTTATTCTAGTCAGATGAAAATAAATCCATTTAATATACAAAAATGAGTCAAATCAAATTTAACTTAGTTGTGATGAATCAGAAAGATTACAGATGGAGAAAGTCAAGCTCAATCGTATGCTAGCATGATTACCTTGAACCTGATTGGATCTAATCCAAATCAAATGAACTAGGTTAGCTCAATTGATGACAGCCAGACCCAAATTCTTATTTGTGTGATCCTTCCATATGGTAATGAGACATGTTTGTGTGATCCAGTTAGATTTAGGTCAAAGAACCAGACACACTACTGCAACATCAAGCCAGTCATCGATGAGAAGGTAGACTTTCTTATGAATGCTCGAGGTGGTCACGCTCAGTGCCCTCATTCACTAACAAGTACCTATACTCTCACTCTAATATCTCCACACCATTGACTCAAGACTCATCTACTCAAAGTAAGTGATCGTACACTAACCTTCCGGATCAATCACTATCCTCACGATGATCCTACGGTCGGGAGCAGTTTATGAGTTTATTATGAAAATTCATATCTTAAATTTTTAACTCTTTGAAAATATGAATTGTCATTACCATTAACTCAAAGGATGTATCACATACACTTTAAATACATACTATGATAGAAAATAATTTTTTTATTAATTTATAGTCAAAATTATAAAATTGCTCTTAGAAGTGTATTGCAAGTGTTAGCCAATCTAGCTTCTAGGGCACACATCTAACACCAAACTCAATCATGTTAATGGTTTGACCTAACCAGACATTTTCAATGAATGCCATAGCCTATTGAATTGGCTTCTGGGATAAAATCAATTTACTAAAAATTATTTAGGAAAATAATTGGTTGTGAACGTACCTATAGATGCACATAGATTGGCCAGAGCTTTTCTCGGGCCCGTTTATAGCCTATGTAGATTTCAATATCCACTAAGGAGTTAGTGTAATTCCTTAAATTAGAGATAGAGATCACCAATTCATAAAATAGTGAAAGAATCTTTAGACTAAAGTTCAAGTCTTTAGGGTTAATAATTCAAGTACTAATATGGTCTTGTGTTTTTCTTTCAGTTAAATAGAATGGCTAATGTAAGTCTGCTTCATTCATTGTTGGATAGTGACAAGCTTATAGGACCTAATTTCAAGAAGTCTAGTATTGACCCTAATTTGGTAGACCCAAAGAGGAATGGTCTTCTTGACATTAAAAGGTTGAACAATGGAAAGCAACAAGAAGTTGCTGGGTAAGGCTGTTATATAATAATACCTTATAATTTTTCTATATGTGATATATCTACCTAGATATTAGATACTGAAAGTCTAGCTCACATATGTAATTCGTCGCATGGACTTCAAATTGATAGAAAGTTTGAGAACGATGATAGATTCCTAAATATTGGGGATGGAAGAAATATTTCAGTCTTAGTATTGAAAACTCTTGATCTAGTTTTCAAAATAAATAATATCATTTTAAGTGACTATTACTAATGTCCATCTTTTATGATGAACATAATATCTATTGGGCTTTTGGTCCAGGATGGTTATTATTTATCAATAAAAAAAATATTATGATATCATTATGAATGATGTTCAATAATGTAAGGATAATTAAGAAATAATATTTATGTTTTATCATAGCTTATTAGTATATTGTACATGTCAAACAAATATCTGAAACTAGATAATGTCATCGATGCCTATTTTTGGCACTATCGACTTGGTCATATAAATAAGAATAGGATCAATAAGTTAGTCAAGGAGTGTATCCTTGACATCGATGATTGTGAATCATTGATTACCTATGAGTATGAATTATCAAATAAAAGTAGTTATTTGGCTTATTCATCATAAAAGTTCTATCTTCCTTAAATAAATTTCTAAGTTATGATGAAGTTCTTAGAACCATACTCAATTGATAAAGAAGGATTTATCGGATGGTTCTTAAATTATTCATGATCAAATGATAAGTTATTAATAAGGACAATAACTTATTGAGTGTGGATCGCTGTATGTTATATGCATTAGTTATCCTCATAACCAAGTGGTGTAGAGACACTAGTATAGTATGCAAATGAGATGTTGGAGTACATCTACACTAAATATGATCAATATAGCACTCTAATGTCAAAAGTAGCTAGCTAAGGCCAATGGATATAAGTATCCCTTTGACCTAAGATCACAACGATGACTTGCAAGCAACTCACTGTACTTTGATGCTGGACTACCTATATTTTTAATACAAGATTGAAATATTTTTGGATACACTCAAGTACTTATAGAGTTAGTATGTGAGTTAAGATGGGATTGACTATTCTTGATTAAGTTTAGGAAGCGAATATCTCGCTGTGTTTCAATTAAGCAAAACCTAGACCTAGATAATCCTTGTGAGGAGTCACGAGATTTGCAAAATTTTGAGACATAATATGGATGACTTGTACGAGTATTGATAGCTAACTTGATGTCATTCTAAGCATTATTGGTCAAAGAGATGAATTATACGTTAACCATAGATCAGGGTTCTAAGAATGTTGCTTTGCATACATTTGATCTATCCGAACGTCGGGTATCATTGCTAGATGGTCATTTTGATTGATATAAAAATTGATTCCTATACTACCAGCTTAGATTTGAATCTATGGGATCACATACATTAGAGATTGTTACTGATCAGATGGTTGATCGATGATTGAGAATCGTTCAATGATCGAATCATCAATGCGATTGATGATCGATCAAGTGCAAGTATTGTAGGAGGATCAATTAGCAATTAGATTGCTAATTGACTTAATCTAATTAAAAAATTAGACTGAGATCAAGTCTAATTAAATTATATTTAATTAAAATTAGTTTGGATTTAACTAGGTTAAGTCTAATTGGTTTATTGGATAAGCCAATTTCAAGAAAAAAATAATTTCTTATTGGACTAGGACTTGAATGCACCTATTTTCTAATTGGGTTAGGATTTAAAATAGATTTAAATTTGATTTAACTAGGCTCCTAGTTGGACTAGGATCATCCTTAATTAGGTTGCATGTAATCTAATTTAAATGAGATTTAAATTGGGTTCAAAATTATTTTGACCAAGTTTAAATAGAAGAGTCCTAGTTAGACTAGGACTCCTCTTATTTCCTTGCACCAAGATCTCATCACCCCACACCCACTTTAGAATATTTTTTATATGAGATTTCCCATGCTTAATAAGGATTCCATGCCCCACATATTCTGGTTATTTGGACTAAAATTTGACTTGGTCAAATTTGTTAAGTGGTTATCCTTTTGAGAGAGTTTCAAATTCAAAAACCCTCCTTCTTTCGGAATTTCTCCCATGCCCACGTAATATTTATCACCCACTTTTCTCCTAATTTTTGGGCATTACTTTTTTTTTTCTCCATGCCAAAAATTGAAGGGGAGGCATCCAAGAGTTGGACGCCTCCTTAACATCCTTATTTGAATTGTTGTGACTAGGTCTTTTGACCTAGTCTTACATATACCTTGTGTTACCTCCTATTTTAGAGGTAGGTAGTTGGCATGATATCCCTAGTGTTTTTCATGTAGAAAACCTGAAAGAAAGAGAGAGGAACATGAGGGAATATGGTGCTCCAAGACTTAGGGCATGGTGGTTTTATTAGGATATGAAAGGTTCATATCCTGATGAGAATAAAGGAAGAGAAGATTGTCTTCTCTAGGATTTCTTTGCAAAATCTTTTCTTCTCCATCCTTTGAGGAATTATTCCATGAACAAAATTAGAGAGAAAGAGATGAGAGGCATGGAGGATGGGTGCTCCAAGCTATTGGGGCATTATGTGTTGGGAATTGTGTTCCAAAGTAATCGTTAGCCTGTTGACGGTTGAGATATTGTAAATGATTTATTAATTAATAAAAAATATTTTAGCATCTTTTTTTCATCATAAGTTTATATCTTCTAATGAACTCCATTGTTGTGATGAAGTCCTTAGGACTATTTAGTTACGATAAAGAGAGGATTTATCAATTAGTCTTTAAATTTGTTCATGACCAAATGATAGGTTGTTAATTAGGATGACAGCATCTATCGAGCATTGGTCGCTATATGCCATATAGGTTGGTTGTCCTCTTAACAAAGGTATGTGGAGACATTGGTATGGTATATAGGTGAGATGTATGGGTACATCGTCATTGAATGTGATCAACTTCAGAGCATTCTGCTATCAAGAATGTCTCTGATGGGATATATAGGTATAAGTATCCCTTAGACCTAAGATCACCTCAGTAACTTACAAGCAACTCACTGTGCTTTGGTATCGGACTAACTGAATTTTTAATTCAGCAATGGAAGGCTTCTGGGCATAGTCAAGTACTTGCAAAGTTGGAGTGTGATCAAGATGGAATTGACCACTCCAAGAGTTGGAGAAGAATGTATCACTATATTTCAATATAGCAAAACCTTGGCCAGGATAATCCATCAGATGGATTTGGTATTTTGAAATATAATATGGATAACTTGATCAAAGTTGACAGTTGAACTTTGATGTATCCTATGAGCATTATGGTCAAGGGGATGAATTATATGGAAACTATATCCGCATGGGTTCTAAGGATGGTGTTCTATACCTTCGATCTATCGGGCCGTCGGATATCATTGCTAGATGGTCACTTTGATTGGTATAAAAATTTATTTCTATGCTACCAACTTAGGTTTGGATCTATGAGATCACACACATTAGATCTTATGATCTGATCGGATGGTTGATCAATGATTAAGAATCATTCTAGGTTTAAACAATCAATACGATTGGTATTTAACCTAGTGCAAGTATTATAGGAGGAATAATTAGCAATTAGATTGCTAATTAATTTAATTTAATTAATCTAATAGGTTGAAATTGAGTCTCATTAAATATGATTTAATTAGATTTGGTTTGGGCTTGATTGGATCAAGTCCAATTGGTTTATTGAATAAGCCAAGTGCAAGGAAGAACTAGTCCTAGTCTAACTAGGACTCAGATTAACCTAATTTTTTAATTTAATTAGAAAATAAATTAAAATTAAATCTAATTTAATTAAGTTCCTAAATGGGTTAGGGTCTTATTTAATTAGGTTGATTTAATCTTTATTTTATTTGGTTAAAAGATCTTGTTTGACGAAGTCAAAATAGGAGTCCTAGTGTGACTAGGACTCCCTATCTCCTTGGACCACTTTGGTCCCAACGCCCCCCATACCTATTTTTTAAGTATTTTTCATGGAAAATATCTTTCTTCCTAATTTTTGTGCCCCCTCTCTCCCTCCAAGTCATATTTGGAAGTTAGGTGGAAGACCAAGTCAAAGGAGGAATTGGTTTTGCTTAGGATTCTATGAGATAGAATCCTTGTTGATCAAAACATCATCCCTTGAGTGCCACCCCCTCTTTTAATTAATTCTTCTCTTATTCCATGAAAATAATCTTTTTTTTGTGTGTGCCCTCCCTTGCTGGTCCATGCCAAAAATTATGAAGGAGGCGCCCCCAACAACTTTCCATGTTTGGATATTCCTAGTCTATGAATTTGACCTAACTTGGACTCTTCTTTTTTTCTATTTATTGGATGAATTTTATTCTAATTTTTTCATGGAATATAGAGCTTTGAGAGAGATTTCAGGTGTGCAAAAATCAGAGGAAGAAGATCCTTGGGCATGGGGGTTCCATAGGCACCTAACTAGATGTCTAGGTGAGAGAAAAGAGAAGAAGAAGAGGGTCTTCTTCTAGGCCTGTTTTATTTTCAATCTCTCCTCCTTTCTTTTGAGTTTTTTTTGAGAGAGTTTCAGATTAGCAAACCCTCATCTTTCTTCTCATATTTTGAAGTATCCAAATTTTGAAGAAGAAAGCATCAAATTGATCGTCGAAGAAGGATCAGCACAGTACTAGCATGCTGTGCTGATTTCCTACATCGGACTTCAGATCAGAGATTGTAGGCTCGTGTGGATGACTCCTAGAGGTTGGATGCATGTGTAGCTCGTGACTTCATTCTTGAGTCCAGATCAGTAAGTTAGAACATCTAAACTTGCTCAGATAATAGATCTGATCTATAAACTTCATACCTGCATTTGATGTAGTGTAGATCTAGGTTGATTTGATCAACCTTTTACTTTTTTATTTGATTTTAATTTTTAATTTAATAGCATGCCTTAATCATATAATAGATCTGAGATCTAGGTGTTTACATGGTTATTTAAATAAATTTTAAATTTATTTAAGTCTTCTACTGCAAGATCTTGAAAAAGTTTCAAGATCTACCTGTTAAATCCTAGATCTGGTTCCTTCATTATGATCTCTTTTGGAGGTGATATGATCTTGTCCTAATGAGAAGAAAAAGAGAAGATGATCTTCTCTTAGAGTTTCTTTGAGAGACCTTTTCTTCTCAATTTTTGTGAGATTTTTTGTTTCATGATAAAAATTAGAGAGAAATAGAGAAATAGCATGGAAAAATTCTAGAGGAGAAGGTCTCCTCTTGTCTAGGCTTTAAGATCATTTTAGGACATCAATGGTTGATGTCCTGAAGAGAAGATGTGTCTTCTCTTAAAGATCTTTCTTCAAGTTTTTTCTTTTTACTTTTTGGAAGATTCAAGCATTGGGCTTCTTCCTTAATCCTCCTCTTTATCTTCATCTTTTGTAGTGTCCAAGAGATCCAAAGATATTTTTATAGATCAACCATCAGGAGAGATCCATGAGAAGCTAGTACTTCGAGTGGATCTTTATTCAATGAACCTCCAATCAAAGTGATGAGTTCATGTGGATAACCTATAGAGGCCGGACGTGCTGTTCGACTCCAAGCAACAAAGGACAACATTGATTTTCAGCTGCGATGTTCTCAACCTGTGCAAAAGTAAGAGGTTCGATCTCTTCTTGACCTAGATATGATGTAGGGTATTTAGAATAGTTCTAGATCTATGGTATTCATATGATCAATACCAATCTAATTTATTTTTTAGATTTATGCTTGCATCTTGATATATCATAGGTCCTAGATATAGGGTTTAGTGATTAGATCATATGCATTATTAGATTAAATAGTTTAATCTATGTCTTCCACTACATCTAGTTTTTAAAAAGTTTTAAAATATATACATGAAATCTTGCATGTTTTTCAACATATTGTACACGTCAAAGAAATGCCCGAAACTAGATAATATCACTGATGTTTATCTTTGGCACTGTCAGCTTAGTCATATAAATAAGAATAAGATCAACAGGTTAGTCAAGGAGCATATCCTTGACATCGATGATTATGAATCATTGATTACTGGTGAGTCCTACCTTCTTCATAAGATGACCAAATCATCTTTTACTAGAAAGGGTGAATGTGCCACTGATCTTCTGGGTCTAGTACATAGTGATGTATGTAAACCTATGAATACATGTGTCAGAGATAGGTATTGCTACTTTATCATGTTTACTAACGATCTATCTAGGCATGGATACATCTATCTTATAAAGAATAAATCTGATTCGTTTAAAATATTTAAATGATATCATAATGAGGTAGAAAAATAACATGAAAAGAGTATTAAAATTCTTCAATCAGATCGAAGAGGTGAATACCTTTCTAATAAATTTTTGATATATCTAGGAGAGAATGAGATTCTCTTATAATGGACTCCTCCTAAAATATCACAGCATAATGGTGTATCTGAAATGAGGAATTGGACCTTATTAGACATGGTTCGATCCATGATGTGTTTGCAAGTCTGTCAATTTCTTTTTGGGTTATGCGCTTGAGATTGCTTGTTATATTTTGAATAATGTTTCAAGTAAGTCTATTACAAGAACTTCATATGAGATTCAGACTGGGCGTAGGCCGACATACTCTTATCTTAGGATTTGGGGATGTCTGGCTTATGTTAAACATTTGTAGGTAGAAAAGTTTAGACCTAGATTCGATAAATTCTTGTTTATAGAGTATCCCAAGAAAACTAGGGATTATTACTTCTACCTTTCTGAAGAGGAAAAAATGTTCGTCAGCAATATGACAGTCTTTTTAAAAAAGAAGTTCCTTAGGAAAGGAACTACTGCCTTTAATATTGAATTTGGTAAAGTTCAATAGGTGAAAGAATCGACACATTCTAGTGAATCTACAAAATTAGATTTGATAAGATCAAATCTAGAGCCTATTAAAGAGGCACTCTTAAGAAGATTCGATAGAGTATCACTTCGGTCAGATAGATACTATGGTTTCTTGGTTTGGGATGGTGATCTTATTGAACTCGATGAGAATGATGAGGATTTGATCACCTACATGGATGCCATATAAAGAGGTCCGACTTTGATAAGTGGCTAGAAGTCCGAAATGAAATCCATGAAGGTTAACAGTGTATGGACACTAGTTGATCCACCTGAAGGGGTAAAATTCATTGGGTGTAAGTAAATTTTTTTTTAAAAAAAGAGGCATAGATGGAAAGGTGAAGATTTTTTTCAGTAGCAATGCTCAAGTTCAATCGGATTATGCTTGTGATAGTAGCATACCTGAACCATGAGATCTAGCAAATGAATATAAAGACAGCTTTCCTAAATGGAGAGCTCGAAGAAGAGGTGTATATGATACAGCCTGAGGGATTCACATCCATAAATGAGTCCATGGTGTGCAAGCTTTAGAGATCCATTGATGAATTGAAGCAGGCATCTCAGAGTTAGAACATGCATTTTGATAAGATGATCAGAATGTATGGCTTCGTTAGAAATGGAGAGAAACCCTACATGTATAAATGAGCTAATGATTTCTGTAGTCATATTTCTTGTATTGTATGTGAATGATATTTTCTTAATTAGAAATGACATCCCTTCATTACAGAAAATAAAAGTTTTGCTGTCATTTCAATTCTCTATAAAAGACTTGGGAGAAACTTTCTACAGCCTAGGAATGAAGATCTATAGAGATAGATCTAAAATATTGCTTGGATTGTTCCAGTCCACGTACATCGATACTATACTGAAATGATTCAGCATGGTGAATTTTAAGAAAGACTCTCTTTCGATAGGCCATGGGATTACTCTCTCGAAGAGAGATTATCTGATAATTCCTCAAGAGAGAGAGCATATGAGTAGAATACTGATGCGTGCTAATCTATAGCTATGGCAAGTGCACCAGTTGATCAAGTAATAAAGTAAATGAGTAGAGTATCATCCCTAGAGAATTGAAAAATAAGTACTGAAAAACTCTTTTCGATGCTTTATTTAGAAGACCAATTTATGAGAATAAAAAATTAAAGAATAAAATAAAGAAATTAAAAATTTTAAGGAAATAGAGAGAGTGTAATTATTAGGGTTTTAAACTTAAGAGTAATGGGTTACTAAGACAATCGATTCACCAACTCAGTCAATACAATATTCAGGTTATTAGATTAATTTTATTTTATGTGATGGTGGAGTCTCCTAATTTATTCACTATCCTTTGGTCCAGGTGTAATTTAAATAAATATTAATGCATTAAGTTTTGTGAAATCCTCTAATTAAAATACGCTGTGTCCAAAGCGCACTAAAATTCTCGCATGCATATGAATTCTAATTTGATTCATAATAGAAAATATATAATCAAGAAGCAATAACATAGATGTACTTGGTCCGTAACATCTATGTTCATCAGATCAATTAGAAGATGACCAGTAATCTAAAAGCATTAAGATCGGATTTATATACTCCTCATTAATAAAATTTAAAATTAAAAATAAATCATACTGAATATTGCATCAAAAGAGTGGCTACACCCTAGCCTTAGTAAAAGAAAATTTAGTTCATGATAACAAGTTCAAAAATAGCAAATAAAATAAAAAATATAAAGAAATTAGACTGTTTGATTGGTGAAATTGATTGTTCGTCGCTCTTGGTGTGAGAACTTGGTGAACAAGAAGAGAAGCTCCTTGATCAATGTTTTGATTGTTGGAAGAAGAAAAGAAAAAAAAATTAAAAGCCCTTCCTTTTCTCTCAAAAATCTCTCTTCTCTTTCTACCTCTCTCCTCTCTTTCTTTTCTTTTTTTTTCTCTCACTTTTTTTCTCTTCTTTTTTTTTTACTATCTCTCCTCTCTCTTTCTTTTTTTCTATGACAACAGCAGACTTTATAGGCTCAGAGATGGATTTTCCCCCAAAATCCTTTGAAAATTAGGTTTAAAACTCTCAAAACAACTCAAATTTGGACCTTGGATGATTCTGACCATTGGATGTTGATCAAACGATCCAAAAATTGCTTAAAAATCCTTTAAAATATTCCAGATCAAGTCAAAATTCATGACAGCCATTGGATTAGTCGTTGGATTGAATCTAGGCCATCAAATCATGCACAGGAAAGCCTCTGATCTTTAGTTTTAAAGTCGGGATGAATCTCAGCTGTTGGATCTCGACCGGGAGCTATAGATGCCGTTCGTCAGTGCATGCATTTCGATCGTCCGATCAAATCCCAATGAAAGGCACCCATTGGATCAAACAAAATTCTCAAATTATCCTCTTTAGACCATGCGCGAGCCTAGTGTTGCATAGACCACTGCATTCTTCAGTCAATCGGAGCGCGCTTCTTCATATGAAATTTCCAAAATGCCCTTAAATTGGTCCACCGTGCGCCGTGAAAAATGCTGACGTTAGCTTAGCATCAGCGCTGCATCAACGGGTTGGTTTGCTGTGTGGTCGAACTGGGCGGTCTACTGAGCCAATTTTTCTGAATCGATTTGAATTGGACCAGCTCTCTTTTTTTTTGAAATTCAATTTCGAGCTCGTTTGAAGTCTGTTTTACCTGAAATTTATTTCATCTGAATCAAAAAAATAAGATCTTCATATTGATGGCTTTCCTGCATAAGATTAATAAAAGTATTAATTTTTAAAGAATAAATTAATTTATTTTATAATTTATTATTTTTATTAGTATATTTTTACCACTTATCACACCCTCCAACTTAATCATTGCTAGTCCTTTAGCAATATTTTATTTAATACCATGTTTTAATAAGATTATCTATCACAAAGATAAAATCTAGGACTAAAGGTCAAAAAGTTTAGAAAATACCACTAATTAAGCATTGAGTTTCAAAAGCAAATTTCCAGTCAATACAATTAAAAACTTTCTTAGAGTACATCAAAGATCTACAACACTTGTGTTCGTGATGACTAACTTTAGCATTTCAGTATTAAATTAAAAGAACAAAAGTATCCTCTCTTATCACCTATTTTGATCAATTTTCTATACATTCTCAATTTTATACTCATGAATTAAGGTAGCTTTCACACTGCCCTTTTTTTTTTTTTTTTTTTTTTTTTGCTGAGCATCCTGGCCTTTCCTTCACCATTTTACATAAATTTTCATACTTGACCTAGGTGCAGAGATCCAGTTACTAGGCTTTGGGCAATCCACATATACTCTATCTTTTGCACTTTATTTTTAGGCAGGTAGCTCTTTCCTTAAATTCAAGTTTCTTTGATTAGAATGTATATTAATTATCAATTTTTAGTGATAATTAAATCCTCAGTTGGCCTTATAATCAATACCTACTTTGCCTTGTTAGTGTGCATGTGCAATTAGAAGTGCTAATAGTCTTTTAATGACCTAAGTAGGCTGCTAAAAGTTGACCAACTAATCTACTTCTTTAACTCGTTACATTCATTAGCAAATAATTCTATCTTTTATCACTTGTCCAGTCTATCTTGCTCAAGATTTTCTTCTTGATACATGGTTTTTTTTTTACCTTATTCTACATTGTCTTAAAGGAGAAAGAAAAATAAAGGGTGTAATAAAGGATAGGATGGAATACACCTGATTTGATTCAGTCTGGTTCTTTGGAGCTTTGAAATTTTGCTTGATCTCTCATTGATTTTTCTGCAAAATTGAAAATACAGACTAAAGCAGTAAAAGAGCAATAATAAATTACTAAAAAATAAAAGAAAAGAAAATTGATGAAAACAAAAAAGAAAAGAAACAACCTATCTAGTAGTTCTGATTTATAGTCTTCAGCTTGACTTTCTTTGAGTTCTAAAGTGGATCAATCTGGTGCCACTTCAATTGGAATACTTTCATGTTTGATCGAGCCCTCTTTCATTTGGACATTGCTAGCTTTTATAGTCTCAAACCTGTTTTCTATAGAATTCTCATATAATGGATTGTCAATAATATCAATTAGAAAATAAGTTTGATTATCATCAGGATATTTAGTATTTTTAAAAACATTAAAAGTAACTTGTTCATTTTGGACTCTAAGAATTAATTTTCTTTGTTGAACATCTATTAAAGCTCCTTCAGTAGCTAAAAAGGGTCTCCCTAAAATAAGGGGTACATCATAATCTTCTTTCATATCAAGAACAATAAAATCAATAGAAAAAATAAACTTATTTACCTTTACCAAGACATCCTCCACTATACCTCTTGTATATTTAATAGATCTGTCAGCTAATTGAAGAGTAATAGTGGTAGGCTTCGATTCTCCTAGACCCAGCTTTCTGAAAATAGAAAAAGGCATGAGATTAATTCTTGCTCCTAAATCATATAAAACTTTATCAAAACTATAATCACTAATAATACAAGGGATAGTAAAACTCCCTGGATCTTTTAACTTTTGTGATAATTTATTTTGAAGTATTGCTGAGCATTCTTCATTCAAATTTATTCTCTCATGCTCCTTCAGCTTTTTCTTATTTGTTAGGATTTCTTTGAGAAACTTGGCATACCTGGGCATTTGAGTGATAGCATCTACAAAAGGAATATTAATATATAAATTCTTTAATATTTTAAAAAAGTTAGGAAATTTGTTATCTGGATGCTATATTTATCTCTCTAGGAATGGTAGTGGTGGCATGTAGGGCTTCACATTTGGGTTGACAAACTGTATACCTGGAGACCATCCATCTACTGGTTGTTTCTGTGACTGACGAATTTTAGTTGATGGTTCCTTATTTGTAGTTGGCTCTTCAGTCTCTTTCTTCTGATATGGCTCCTCCAGCTTTGTACCACTTCTTAGGGTGATAGCATTGACTTGCTCCCTTGGATTGGTCTCTGTGTTGCAGGGCAAGGATTCCTGAGATCTCTCAAAGATTATCTTAGCCATTTGACCTATTTGCATCTCCAAGTTTCGAATTACTGCTGCTTGGTCCTGTCTAAGTTTGGCTTCTAAATTTTTTATAGTTGCTTCTTGGTTTTGCATAAATTTGACCATCAGCTCTTCCATGTTGGACTTCTTTTTAGGTTCTTAGAATCCCGAGGGTGGCTGTTATGCTGCATTTTGATTACTCCATGAGAAATTTGGGTGTTGTCTGCACCCTTGATTATATGTGTTGGAGTAGGGATTGTTTTGTTACGGCCTAAAAAAATTATCAACATAATTAGCTGTATCAGTTGCTTTAGTAAAAGGATTATCTATCTAGCAATTGCTCGTATCGTATCCTCCTCCACACAGGTCACAAGTGATGCTCTAAATATGCATAGCTGATCCCTTTAAGTTGTTGACTTCGGCTCTAAGGGCTACAATTTCAGCTAGTAAGGTTGGCACGCAATCTACTCGCTACACAACTGCTAGTCTTTTTGGCATTATGCATTCTGTTAGCCATTGATAGCTATTTGATGCCATCTCATTGATCAGATCGAAGGCTTCTTCCTCCATTTTTTGATTAATTATTCCTCCTGCTACTGCATCAATCATAGAATGATTAGTAGGAGATAAACCATTATAGAAAGTTTGTACCTGAAGCCATACGGGTAGTTGATGATGTGGACATCTCCTCAGCAATTCCTTGAAATGCTCCCAAGCCTCATATAGTGTCTCCATGTCCATCTGCATGAAAGAAGTGATATCATTGCACATCTTGGTAGTCTTGAAAGGTGAAAAGTACTTGGCTAAGAATTTTTGGGCTAGGACATCCCAAGTTATGATAGAACCTATAGGAAGAGAATGAAGCCAACTTTTAGCTTTATCCCATAAAGAGAAAGAAAATAACCTTAATCTAATAGCATCATCCGACACCCCATTAATTTTAAAAGTATCACAAAGTTCAAGAAAGTTAGAAATATGGGCATTCGGATCATCATGCACATGTCCACTGAATTGGATAGTTGATTGAATCATCTGGATCATCACCGATTTTATTTTGAAGTTGTTTGCTCGTACAGGCGGTCTCCTGATGCTTGAAGCTGCATCGACTACAGATGGTGTGATGTAATCATTTAATGGATGATGTACTGATCGAATAGCTTCATGCTATCCTTCGATCGCCATATCCAATCCTAGATTGATGTCGTTAGGATCTTCAGCTGCCATGTTTCTTTCTTGTTGTAGTCTTCTAATGGTTCTTTCAATTTTTGGATCTAAAGGTAGTAAGTTACTATGTCCAGTACGTGTCATGCACTGAATAATTTTTTTTATAAAAATAATAAAAATTAATAATAAAATTCTAAAGTAAAGCTAGGATCAAAATTTCAATATTATTTTAGACACAATCTCCGACAACGGCACCAAAAACTTGATGCGTGCTAATCTATAGCTATGGCAAGTGCACCAGTCGATCAAGTAATAAAGTGAATGAGTAGAGTATCATCCCTAGAGGATTGAAAAATAAGTACTGAAAAGCTCTTTCCTATGCTTTATTTAGAAGACCAATTTATGAGAATAAGAAATTAAAGAACAAAATAAAGAAATAATTAAAAATTTTAAGAAAATAGAGAGAGTGTAATTATTAGGGTTTTAAACTTAAGAGCAATGGATTACTAAGGCAATCGGTTCACCAACTCAGTCAATACAATATTCAGGTTATTAGATTAATTTTATTTCATGTGATGGTGGAGTCTCCTAATTTATTCACTACCCTTTGGTCCAGGCATAGCAAAACTATCAATATTTATTAATTATCCTTTGGTCCAGGTGTAATTTAAATAAATATTAATGCATTAAGTTTTGTGAAACCCTCTAATTAAAATACGCTGCATCCAAAGCGCACTAAAATTTTCGCATGCATATGAATTCTAATTTGATTCATAATACAAGGTATATAATCAAGAAGCAATAACATAGATGTACTTGGTCCGTAACATCTATGTTCATCAGATCAATTAGAAGATGGCCAATAATCTAAAAGCATTAAGATCAGATTTATATACTCCTCATGAATAAAATTTAAAATTAAAAATAAATCACACTGAATATTGCATCAAAAGAGTGGCTACACCTTAGCCTTAGTAAAAGAAAATTTAGTTCATGATAACAAGTTCAAAAATAGTAAATAAAATAAAAAGCATAAAGAAATTAGATTATTTGATTATTGAAATTGATTGTCCGTCGCTCTTGGTGTGAGAACTTGGTGAAGAAGAAGAGAAGCTCCTTGATCAATATTCTGATTATCGAAAGAAGAAAAGAAAAAAAAAATTAAAAGCCCTTTCTGTTCTCTCAAAAATTTCTCTTCTCTTTCTACCTCTCTCCTCTCTTTCTTTTCTTTTTTTTAATTTCTCTCACTTTTTTTTCTTCTTTTTTTTACTGTCTCTCCTCTCTCTTTCTTTTTTTCTTCGACAATAGCAGACTTTATAGGCTTAGAGATGGATTTTCTCCTGAAATCCTTTGAAAATTAGATTTAAAACTCTCAAAATAAGTCAAATTAGGACCTTGGATGATTTTGACCATTGGATGTTGATCAAATGATCCAAAAATTACTTAAAAACCCTTTAAAATATCTCAGATCAAGTTGAAATTCATGGTAGCCATTGGATCGATCGTTGGATTGAATCTAGGCTGTCAGATCGTGCACAAGAAGCTTCTGATCTTTAGTTTTAAAGTCAGGATGAATCTTAGCCATTGGATCTTGATCGGGAGTTGCGGATGCCGTTCGTCTGCGCATACATTTTGGCTATCCGATCAAATCCCAGTGAAAGGTGCTCATCGGATTAGACAAAATTTTTAAATTATCCTCTATAGACCATGCGCGAGCCCAGTGTTGCATAGACCACCGCATTCTTCAGCCAATCGAAGCACGCTTCTTCATGTGAAATTTTCGAAATGCCCTTAAATCGGTCCACCATGTGCCACAAAAAATGCTGACGTCAGCCTAGCATCAGCGCTGCATCAGCGGGTCGGTCTGTTGGTGTGATCGAACCAGGCGGTCTGCTGAGCCAATTTTTCTAGGTCGGTTTAAATTAGATCGGCTCTTTTTTTTTTTTGAAATTCAATTTTGGGCTCGTTTGAAGTCCATTTTGCCTGAAATTTATTTCATCTGACCCAGAAAAATAAGATCTTCATATTGATGGCCTTCTTTCCTACATAAGATTAATAAAAGTATCAATTTCTAAAGGAATAAATTAATTTATTTTATAATTTAATACTTTTATTAGTATATTTTTACCACTTATCAAATACCATATATTTTGATAGTAGATTCTACTATGTACGCTATGTCGTGTACGAGATCAGATGTGGCATACTCATTAGGAATAGTAAGTAGATACCAATCTGATCCGAATGAGAATTATTGGAAGGTTGTAAAGACAATCCTGAAGTATTTAAGAAATATTAAAGACTAGTGACTTATCTATGGAGATGCTGACTTGAAACTTGTAGGATATACTGATTCTAATTTTCAATCAAATTATAATGATAGTATGAGTATGTCAGGTTATGTGTTTATCTTGAATGGTGGAGAGATCTATTAGAAGAGTTTCAAGCAGCACACTATGGCTGATTCTATGTATGAGGTGGAGTATGTCGTGACATCTAATGCTGCGAAGAAAGTTATGTAGTTGTGAAAATTCATCAGTAAGCTCAGAGTGGCACCCTCCTTGGATAGTCTGATTCTACTTTACTGTAACAGTACTGGAGGAATAGCTCAAGTGAAGGAGCCGAAGGCACATCAGTGCATCAAGTACATTCTGCATCGCTACCACCTTGCACGAGATGTCATGGAATGAGGTGACGTCGACCTTCAGAAGATCGATGGAAAGGAGAACATGGCCGATCCACTAACTAAAATCATTAGAATCAAAGAGTTTAACAATCATAAATGGAAGATGGGTATTCGATACTAGTCTAAATGGCTTTATTTTAAGTTGAAGTTATTGGGTATTATATCCTAAAGCCAATCATCTAGATTGTAGATGGTTGAACTGAATGTAAATAAATTATAAATGAATAATTTATTATTCTAGCATTTCATCACGTTTGTGCATCTTCATGTAATGAACTCTTCTGTGATGAAGTTCTTAGAATTATTTAAACTTAATAAAGGAAGATTTGCCATTTAGTCCGTAAACTTGATCGTAATCAAATGATATATTGTTACCATGGATGATAACGTTTATCAAGAGTAGGTTGTTGTGTGCCATATAGATTGGTTGTCCTCTTAACCAAAGAGTATAGAGATACTGGTATGGCATGTAGGTGAAATATAGGGATACATTTCACTGATTATGATCCAACTACGGAGCTCTCTGCTATCAAGAGTTGCTCGAGAAGGATATGGGTATAAGCATCCCTTAGACCTGAGATCACCAGGGTGACTTGCAAGCAACTCACTGTATTTTGATACTGGACTACTTGAATTTCTAATTCAGTGATTGAAAATTACTTGATGCAGTCAAGAACTTATCTAGTTGGTGCATGAGTGAAGATGAGATTGTCCCCTCCAAGTATTAGAGTAAATACATCACTATATTTTAATTTAGCAATATCTCGACTGAGATAGCCCATTCGATGAATACTAAATTTTGAAATATAATATAGATAATTTTTTAGGGTTGACAGTTAAATCCTAGATCATCTTTTGAGCATTTGGGTCTAGGGGATGAATTATACGGTAACCATATGCCACAAATTTATGAATGTTACATTGTGACTATTCGACCTATCCAGACATCGGGTACCATTGCTATATAGTCACATCGATTAGTACAAGAATTGGTTCTTATGCTACCTGAAGGAAAAATCCTGATTTTTTGGATCAGGTTCGTTCAGATCTGATTGGATCAAAAGAGATATTTCAAAAATTTTTCTCATATATCCAAATCAGATCTAAGATGTTTTGGATCTAATTTTATAGATCTAATAAAATAAAATAAAAATAAATTAAATCTAATTTAATTTGTATCTTTTATTGAATAATCAGATTATCCTATGATGATCCTACTGATTGCCTGAGGTTCTAGATCTAGCCACGCAAGCACCTAGCCTCTACCGGTATCCACTCAAGCTGGATCTGAAGATCTTCTTCTTCTTTATCACTTCTCCAAATATTAAATCAAGATCTAATTTGGAGGATATTCAAAACTCCTTCTAAAGATCAGCAGTCGTCTCTACAGCAATGCTGCCTTCTTCCTTTCTTGTCACCTTTCTCTTGCCTGGATCGCACCAAACTGGAGCCTAACTTCCCTTGGGCTTGGAGAGGAGAGAGAGAACTAGAAGATGGTCTGGAGGAGGGAGAGGGGTAGCCTTAGAGTGTGGGCTAAGAGAGAACTCTATGAAAGTGGGGTGCAGATAGGGTTTATATAAATCCTGCTGTGCCATGTAGTGCGACATCATTCTGGTCAATCACGTTGCTTTGTGCAATAAGAACTAAATCTGATTGGTGGGATGACATCACCTGATCCAATCAGATGAGAGCCCCCTCAATTCATCCTTTGGTGGCACCAAGACTGGTCAAAGCTGAGTCTTAGGCGCCTTCCTAAGTTGATTCAATGAAGCAACCTGGAGTTCCATTCGTGTGGGACTCCAGTCATCCCTATCCATGGGCACACGCCTCTCTAGGTATGCACCCCCTCCTTTTCAATTTCTAGCAAGGGGACAAGCCCCTATCTGCTCTCCTATGGGTGCATGACACATGGATAGATGTCCAAGGGTCAAAGGTCAATGTTTGACCAAAGTCAAAGACAAGAATTAGCAGGTGACGGAAAATGGTAGGTGTTGTCTCAAATTTATCTCATAAATTAAGATAACCCTTTTCTAACCTGGACAAGCTCCAGTCAGACCAAATAAAAGTACCTAAGTGAGCACAAACACATTTGGCTCAGTTGAGACAACTTTTAATGATAGTAGAAGGAGAACGTTAGGCTCAATCGTATGTTAGCATGATTTCCTTGAACCTAATTGAATCTTATTCAAATCAATTGAACTGGGTTAGTCCAATTGATGATATCCAGATCCAAACCATTGTTTGTGTGATTCAGTTAGGTTCAGTTCTATATGGTAATGGGATATATCGCGATCTCTATCATCGACATCATCGAAACTTCTTTCGATGGATCAAAACTCTTCTGATTCAGACAACTAGAATGATCGATCATCTAAATCATTCTAATTGCTTCCAAAATCCATCAGTGACACCTAGCAGTATATGGTGGCAACCCATCAAAACTAAAAATGAACCTCTCAATGTAGCTACCTATGTGATTAAGTTCTTCTATCTTGATCCCCGATCAGATTAGGGTTAAGGTGAACTCGTCAAACCCTAATTTCTATCATATGATTTAACCATTCGATTCAAGTTCAATGTGAAAACCTTAATAGAAACTCTTTCTATTATTTCACTCTGCTATGGCCATGGGCTTATGAACTTGATTCTCATGATTCTCATAGGACTGCTCTTCATCCACTGAGGTAGATAGATTTCTTCTTGGTACAATCCAATTCCTAAAATGAATATGTTATAGCCAACATACACCTTAGGATTCCAAATGGCTAGGAGATCGAGTCATGGTGTAGTCAAACTATAACACCCTCAAGGTGAACTATCGATGCTCCTCAGATCAAAGAACCAGACACACCACTATAGCTTCGAGTCAGTCATCGACGAGAAGGTAGACTTCCTTATGACTACTCGAGGTGGTCACGCTCAGTGCCCTCATTCTCTAATGAGTACCTGTACTCTCGCTCCAGTGTCTCTGCACTGTAGACTTAGGACTTATCTCCTATAAAGAAGCAATTGTACACCAATCTTTTTGGATTAATCACCATCCTCATGATGATCCTATGGTAAGGAGCATTTTATGAGTTAATAACGAAAATTCATGTCTTAAATTTTCAACTCTTGAAAATATGAATTATCATTACCATTAACTCAAGGGATGTATCACAGACACTAAATACACATTTATGATAGAAAAACCCATTTTATTATTTATAGTCAAAATTATAATTTTGCCCGTAGAAGTGTATTACAAGTGTCAGCCAATTTTGGCTTCAGCGAACACATATCTAACAAACTTTTACTTGACCTAAAGCCAATTGGATACAAATCTAAGTTCCATCTTCTCAAGGTGGGCTTTGATCTTTTGCTGGTCCAACGGTTTTGTAAGTGGATCCACCGCATTGTCTGCGGAGTCGACTCTCTTGACCTCGATGTAACCCTTCTCGAGGTGATCGTGGATGAGGTGGTATCGCCGCTTGATGTGCTTGGATTTTTGATAAGATCTTGGCTCTTTAGCTAAAGCTATGGTGCCATTATTATCGCAGTATAGAGGAATGGCATTTGATGGCATCACTACGATCTCTACGGCAAACTTCTTGAACCAAAATGCCTCCTTCATAGCTTCTGATACAGCAATATATTCTGCTTCCATGGTGGAATCCGCTATCATAGTTTGCTTGAAACTCTTCCAACTGACAGCACCACCATTACACACAAACAGACTCTGAGATGTCGACTTTCGATCATCTACATCAGACATAAAATCCGAGTCTGTATATCCTTAGACTTGGAGTTCTCCATTACCAAAGATCAACAACATATCCTTAGTTCTTCTTAAGTACTTAAGAATACATTTCACAGAAGTTTAGTGTTCTTCATCTGGATTCGACTGATATCTGCTCGTGACACTCACAGCATGGGCTATATCAGGTCGTGTACATAACATGGCATACATGAGGCTCCCTATTGCTGAAGCATAAGGGATCTTGCTCATGCATTCTATTTCCTCAGGTGTGCTAGGGCACATCTTCTTGGAAAGATGAATACCATGTCTGAAGGGTACTAAACCCCTCTTAGAGTTTTCCATACTAAACCTCTTTAGCACTTCCTCTATGTACATCTTCTGTGAAAGTCCTAGCATCCTATTCGGTCTATCTCTATAGACCTTAATTCCTAGAATAAAGGATGCTTCACTTAGGTCTTTCATGGAGAATTCTTTAGATAACCATATTTTAACTGTGGTCAACATGGGAATATCATTCCCAATAAGGAGGATGTCATCCACGTACAATACGAGGAAGACAACAGCGCTCCCACTGACCTTTTGAAGATACATGGCTCCTCCTCATTTTTGATGAAACCAAATAATTTGATCACATCATTAAAATGAGTGTTCCAGCTTCGAGATGCTTGCTTAAGTCCATATATGGACCTTTGCAGCTTGCATACCTTGTGATCATCATCACTGGATGTGAAACCTAGCGGCTGTTCCATATAGATATCTTCCTCAAGATATCCATTTAAGAATGCCATTTTCATATCCATTTGTCCATATTTCATAATCGAAATAGGCTGCAACAGCAAGCAATGTGCGATGGATTTTAGCATAGCTACTGACGAAAAGGTATCCTGATAGTCAATGCCTTCACGCTGACTATAACCTTTTGCCACTAATCTAGCCTTGAATGTCTCCACATTTCCATCTGCACCAATCTTTCTCTTGTAGATCCATTTACACCCAATAGGTACTATACCTTCTGGTGGATCTACCAAGGTCCAGACTTGGTTTGAGTGCATCGAGTCAATTTCTGACTTCATTGCCTCTAACCATTTCTTGGAGTCGATATCTGATATCGTCCTCGTTATAGGTTTTGGGATCATCACCATGAACCCCATTACCTACGAGGAATACTTTTTCTACTTCCTCTGAAATAGTACCTAAGTACCTCTCAAGGAGATGGAAAATCCTTTTCAATCTACAAGGTGGAGGAGGTAGTGATTGTATTGGCTTAACTTGATTTGGTTCCAATTGGTCCTTAGCTCATTGTTCTTGTGAGACTTTCTCATCGAGCTTGATCTACTTTCCAATGCCACCATCTTGAATAAACTATTTTTCAAGAAAGATGGCATGTCGACTCACAATCACATTGTGATCTTCTGGAATATAGAAATAATATCCTAATGATTCTTTAGGATATCCTATAAATCAAGCTCTAAAGGACCTGAAGTCTAACTTATCCACTTGTTGTCTTTTGACATGAGCCGGACAACCCCAAATTCTGATATGACTCAGACTTGGTTTCTTACCATGCCATGTCATACAGTATGGTAGGAACGATTTTAGAAGAAATCCTATTCAGTAAATATATTGCAGTTAACAAAGTGTGTCCCCAAAGATAATCAGGAAGGTCTGTGAAGCTCATCATGGATCGGACCATATCTAATAGGATCCGGTTCCTCTGTTGTAAAATCCCATTGAGTTAAGGTATTCCAGGTGGAGTCCATTGAGAGACTATGCCATTTTTCTTGAGATAGTCCAAGAATTTCTCGACTAAGGTATTCACCTCCTCGATCTGATCGAAGAATCTTAATGGATTTTCCAGTTTATTTTTCTACTTCATGTCTGAATTTCTTAAACTTTTCAAAAGCTTCAGACTTGTGTCTCATAAGATACACATACCCATACCTAGATAAATCATCGGTAAAGGTTATGAAGTAGATAAAGTTGCCTCTAGCCGGCACATCAAATGGGCCACACACATCAGTATGTACTAGGGCAAGAAGATCCATGGCCCTTTTCCCATGTCCTACAAAAGGGAGCTTAGTCATTTTGCCATGAAGACAAGATTCACAAATTGGATATGACTCGAAAGTCAATGGACTCAATAGCTCGATTTTCTCTAATTTGTTAATCCTATCTTCTGCTATATGACCTAGTCTTAGGTGCCATAGATACCTATCATTTGGACTATCCCTAGGTCATTTTATGGCATTCACATTTTGCTCGATATTAAAAATAGATACATCAATATGTAACTGGTAAAGATCGTTAATAAGAAAATCACTTGCAATTTTATTTCTTTTGTAAAGAATGTTACAATGGTCCTTAAGAAAACTAATTACATAGCCTTCTAGTGCTAGGCATGAAACAAAAATCAAATTCCTGCTTGCTGCAGGCACATAATAACAGTCTTTTAAAACTAAGTCTAAACCAGATGATAGTCGAAGAGGGTATGTTCCCACCACCACGGTAGCAACTTTTGCTCCATTTTTGATGCATAGGATCATCTCGCCATCTCTCAGACTCCTGCTATCCTCAAGATCCTATATGGAAGTGCACAAATGAGCACTAGAACCAGAGTCAAGCACTCAATTGGATGTAGAAGAAATCGTAAGGTTAGACTCAATAACGAGCATACCTCCAGAAGGACCTGCCTCCTTATTCTTCAGGGTGGGTCAGGTAAGTAGGGCAGTTTTGCTTTCCAGTAGGCCATCATTGTTGCAATAAAAATACTTTCCTTTGTCCGCGATCTTCTTTTTCAGCTCTGCCTTTTTCTTCTTTCCTCCTTTCCACCTTCTGCTTTTTCACAGACTTCTTCTTCTTTCCAAAAGACTTTCTCTTGGAAGAAGTCCGTTCCATAGCAAGCACTGAGCCTTTAGAATCTTTCATGGAAAGCTCAGCATAGTAACCAGCATATTCATAAGTTTGATCAGAGAATTTTGAAGTTTATGCATATGGTTGTTCATGATGAACTGTCCATATGCATCAGTCAAGGATTGCAGAATTATATCATTCTGTAGATCCAGGTCCAACTTCACTCCAAGCTTCTCAAGCTCTTCCAAGTTCTTGATCATCATTAGACAATGATCTTGGACTGACTGCCCATCATGCATTTTAGTTTTGAAAAGTCATTTAGTGACTTGATACTTGGTTGCGCGATTCTGTACACCAAACATCTCTTATAGGTGAACCAACATTTGATGGGCAGTCCTGATATCTTCATATTGGTGCTGAAGCTCATCAAACATTGAGCCCAACATGTAATATATGGGCTTGTTATCTTCATCTCTCTATTTTTCAAGAGATGCTCTTTCTTCAGCGGATGGACGAGCTGATAAGGTGGGAGGATTCTGGTCCAACACATAAGTTAACTTCTCAAAATCCAAAATAATTTTAAAGTTCTAGAGCCAATCTTTGTAATTGGGTCTGGTCAGTCTATGGGTGTCCAGGATACGTGCTAGTGGATTGGGTGCAGATATTTTTTCTATAGAGAGTCAAAGTTTCTAGTTAGATATTGTAATTAAGACTTGACCAATTTATTTAGGAATTTTATTTTTAAACAAATTAGCTCTCACTATTTTTTTGGATCCCTACACTCCCTCTATAGAGATATGAAAATCTTCATAATTAATGATTTCTAGTGGATGGTGCAGTCCCACCAACTGACTCATCACCTCACCTAGCAGTTATTGATGATGGGTTAGCCAATGAGTGAACAACTCTTGTTCAATGATTCTCTAATCATGGTGCACCCAAACTTGGTTTCTAATTCATGGATCTCACTGTGCTTGGAATATTGATCCATTTCTTAGTTAAGTCAGATCCACTATTTGCACTGATTGAATTCCTAATTGAGTCTCTCACCATGTCCGAAATATTGAGCCCAATCTATCCTCCAGCCCATAGCATCCAATGCCTAATATGCATGGTTGCATCTTCTTGGTGCAATCGAACCACTATAACCAGCCGAGAACAATCAATCCCGGGAAGGGCCCGCATAGCTACAATGGTGGAAGACCTTAGATTTAATCTTTTCTTAGGGAGATTTGATTTAGATCTCATTAAACTAGACTTGACATAGTCATAACCATTACGACTAATCTAGTGGCATGGGTTAGCTCGGATTATTGACCACCTCAGATCAGAACTGAGCCAACAAACATGGTTAGGTAAGTAAGAATAGTGGAAGGGATATGCCATTAACTCAACAAGAATGCATTCAAGTCGAGTAGCTCCTAATTAAAAATTAGTCGATCGTATCTGCCAAACTTATCTTAGACACCAAATTATTGAGCTAGAACCAATCAGATTAACCTACAATCCAGACTCTAACCATTGAGCCTAATTAGATCTTAGCTTAATCGATCACTCATGTGACTCGATCTTGATCTAGGCATAATCCTATTAGGCTAGTCAATTTAAGCGCTGTTGATCCCATCTAACCAACTCTTGATTTGGTTTGATCAATCGCTTAGACCTAATTGAGCTACCCAAGTCGAAATCTAATATTATGAATATGTCTTAGATCTAAAATTCTCAATTTTAAATCAAATTAATATTTTATAATCTTAATTCTTAATTAAGTTTAGGATTCATAAATAAAATATGTAAATAAAATTTTAGGATTTTAGGATCTAGGGTTTTGTAGAATGTAAGTTCTTGATTTCTCATTAAGAACAAACGTGCAGCACCCCTACACATCATAAGAACACCCCATCGAATGGAAGAAGAGGGCATTTAAATCCTACTTTGTTCTTATGATCGGATGGCCAAGAAAAATGCCTTAATCAGAAATATAGAAAACTACAAAACTAGTTAGATTTACATCATATATCTCATATACAAAAATTGATCTAACTATAAACATATTTTGCATACATCTCATATATCATATCATGCATGTTTTTAGATAAAAAATTAGATTTAAATTGATCGCATCAAAATAAATTCTAATCTAGATAATTATGTAGAACTATTCTACAACTAGTCTAAACATGCATTCATCATATCTCATATGATTCAAAAATTAAATAATTTTATTTACTATTTTTTAGATCTTTTTATAATATTTATAATATTAAAAAATAATAAATAAATAGATCTAAAATTATAACTTAATTAAATTAAATTATGAACATGCAAGACTATGTATAGAACTATTCTATTTTACAACTAGTCATGCATCTTGTAAAACTTAGATTTAAATAATTTAATTTTAATTTTTATAATTTAAGATCTAATCACATCTTATGTGACATCTAAAATTACCTAATTATTAGATCAAAAATAATTAAAATTAGATCTAAATAATTTTTAGAACCTGGCTCTGATACTAGTTGAAGGAGAAATCCTGATTTTCTGGATCAAGTTCGTTCAGATCTGATTGGATTAAGAGAGATATTTCAAAAAATTTTCTCATATATCTAAATTAAATCTAAGATATTTTAGATCTAATTTTATAGATCTAATAAAATAAAATAAAAATAAATTAAATCTAATTTAATTTGTACCTTTTGTTGGGTAATCAGATTACCCTGTGATGATTCCGCTGATTGCCTGAGGTTCTGGATCTAGCCACGCAAGTGCCTAGTCTCTTTCGGTATCCACTTAGGCTAGATCTGGAGATCTTCTACTTTTTTGTCACTTCTCCAAATATCAGATCTAGATCTGATTTGGAGAATCTTCAAAACTCCTTTTGAAGATCAGCAGTCGTCTCTATAATAGTGCTGCCTTCTTCCTTTTTGTCAGCCTTTCTCTTGCCTGGACTCACACCAATCTGGAAGGTCCAACATTTCCTTAGGGCATGGAGAGGAAGAGAGAGAACCAGATGGTGGCATGGAGAGGAAGAGGGGCAGCCTTGGGGCGTGGGCTAAAAGAGAACTCTATGAAAGTGGGGTGCAGACATGGTTTATATAAACCCTGCTGCGCCATGCAGTGCCACATCATCCCGACCAATCACGTTGCTTTGTGCAATCAGAACTAAATCTGATTGATGGGATGACATCATCTAATCCAATCAGATGAGAGCCCCCTCAATTCATCCTTAGGTGGTACCAAGACTGGTCAAAGCTGAGTCTTAGGTGCCTTCCTAAGTTGATTCAATGAAGCAACCTGGAGCCCCATCCATATGGGACTCCAGTCATCCCTATCCATGGACGCATGCCTCCCTAGGCATGCACCCCTTTCTTTTTAATTTCTAGCAAGGGGACCTATCTGCTCTCCTATGAATGCATGACACATGGGCAGATGTCCAAGGGTCAAAGGTCAACATTTGACTAAAGTCAAAGACAAGAATTAGAAGGTGACGAAAAATGGTAGGTGTTGTCTCAAATTTATCTCATAAATTAAGACAATCCTTTTTTGACCTGGACAAGCTCCACTCAGACCAAGTCAAAGTACTTGAGTGAGCAGAAATATATTTCGCTCAATCGAGACAACTTTTAATGATAGTAGAAGGAGAACGTTAGGCTCCATCGTTTGCTAGCACAATTTTCTTGAACCTAATTGAATCTTATTCAAATCAATTGAACTGGATTAGTCCAATTGATGATATCCAGATCCAAATCTTTGTTTGTGTGATCTAGTTAGGTTCAGTTCTATATGGTAATGGGATTTGTCGGGATCTCTTTCATCGACATCATCGAAACTCCTTTCGATGGATCAGAACTCTTTTGATTCAGACAACTAGAATGATCGATCATTTAAATCATTCTAATTGCTCCCAAAATCCATCAGTGACACCTAGCAGTATATGGTGGCAACCCATCAAAATTAAAAATGAACCTCTCGGTGCAGCTACCTGTGTGATTAAGTTCTTCTATCTTGAGCCCGATCAGATTAGGGTTAAGGTGAACTCATCAAACCCTAATTTCTATCATATGATTTAACCATTTAATTCAAGTCCGATGTGAAAAATTTAATAGAAACTCTTTCTATTATTTCACTCTACCATGGTCATGGGCTTATGGACTTGATTCTCATGATCCTCATGGGGCTGCTCCTCATTTACCGAGGTAGATAGATTTCTTTTTGGTGCAATCCAATTTCTACAATGAACATGCTATAGCCAACATACACCTCAGGGTTTCGAATGGCTAGGAGATCGAGTCATGGTGTGGTCAAACTATAACACCCTCAAGGTGAACTATTGATGCTCCTTAGATCAAAGAACCAGATACACCACTGCAGCTTCGAGTCAGTCATCGACAAGAAGGTAGACTTCCTTATGACTGCTCGAGGTGGTCATGCTCAGTACCCTCATTCTCTAACGAGTACCTATACTCTCACTCTAGTGTCTCTACACCATAGACTCAAGACTCATCTAATAAAGAAGTGATTGTACACCAACCTTTTTGGATCAATCACCATCCTCATAATGATCCTACGGTCGAAAGCATTTTATGAGTTAACAATAAAAATTCATGTCTTAAATTTTCAACTCTTGAAAATATGAATTATCATTAAATTAACTCAAGGGATGTATCACAGACACTAAATACACATTTATGATAGAAAAACTAATTTTATTATTTATAGTCAAAATTTTAATTTTGCCCCTAGAAGTGTATTACAAGTGTCAACCAATTCTGACTTCTAGGGCACACATATCTAACACTACCAACTTAAAGTATGAATCTATGGGATCACACACAATAGGAGTTCCTACCTGATCTTATGGCTGATCAAGAGTTTTAATGGTTTGGGACTCTATGATCAAGAATCCCACTAGATTGGGACTCTATGATAGGGAGTCCCACTGGACTGAAACTCTACCTTTGTAGATCCCACTAGACTAGAACTCTAATATTATTGGAGGATTAATTAGTAATTAGATTATTGATTAGCTTAATTTGATTGAGTAATGAGGATTCAATCAAATCTGATTGAATTTAATTCAATTGGGTTTGATCTGATTAGATTATGAGATGACCTAATCGTTATGGAAGATTCGATCCTGATTTAATCAGGGCATAAATTGAATTAATTTTTAATTTGATTAGGATCTAATTAAGTTGGTTTAAGTCTAAATTGGTTAGATTTAATTTAGTTTAAACTAGGTTTGGACAAATGAGTTTGGACAACACCTACTTGGACAAGTTTGAATTTCAAACTTGAATCTCCCTTGTGCCTTGCTTTGACTTTTCCATGCCATTCTCCATGCCCCTCTAGTTTTGCATGAGTTGTTCTCACATAAATGAGTGTGTGCATGCCTCCCCTATTTCTGCCTTTGACCTGATCCAAGCATTGGATCAGATTAGATTGCAATTGATTTTGAATTCAAAGCAATTTTGTTAGCCCTCTAACTTCTTCTCTCATCCACTCCCCATGCCCATATGAGTTTTGTTGCCCAATTTTGTATAGTTCAAAGTGAAGGCGCACTGGCGGGAGGTCCTCCTACGAGTTTCTCATATGATGTTGTCATTGGAAATGGATAAGTGGGTCTCTTGAATTTTGAATTCAAAGAGATTGGTTGAAACGAGTTCAACCACCTCATCCTAATCTTCTCCATGCGGTTTTCCCATCATCTACATGCCAATTTAAATGGAATTTTTTTGTGCGTGTATGAGAATGGAAGAACCTTCATGAGTGAGGATTCTTGAGAGAGTGGGCACAAGTCTTGGGCATGGAAAAGTCTAGAGAGAGAAAGGATTTCCTGCACCAACTTTTGTCTCATGCCACTTATTCAATTTTTCTTTCTTTCGGCCACCCACTTTAGATAGGATTTGAGTGAGGTTTGTATATATAGGAGAGTCCATCTATTGTGGAAAATTGTTTCATAAGAAGAATTCCACAAAGAGTGGGTGTGAGAGCATTTTCGGGCATTAGGGTATTTGGGTGTGCGAAACCCTAGGGTTTAGACCTTGGGTTTGGGTGGAGAGCTTGAGCGCTGTGAGTCCCCGATCACCACCAAATTTTCACCACCACCTCATCATCCTCCATGTAGCATCCTTTGATCTTTTATAGCATCTAGGAGTTTGGAAGAAGATCATCGATAGGATCGATGAAGATTGGCCATCGAAGGCTCGGGCGAGGAGTTAGTACTCCGATGGAGTTGGTCGGGACTAAGAGTTCTGTATGGACTGACTGTAGAGGTCGAACGACTATGCGGCCGTAGTGCAACATGAGAGGCTTCTTCCTATGATTTTGGATTATGGAGTTTAGCTACCCGTGCTCAGGTATAATATTCTAAATACAAATCGATCAGCAAATATGATTTGCTGATCGAATGCATTTAATTTTTCATTGTAAATATACATGTCTAGATCCTAGTATAGAATTTAATGATCTGATCATAGCATGCATGAAATTAATATTAGATTAATTTTAACTTTTGCTATATTTTAATTCAAAAACTTTAGAAAAGCATGCCTAAAATCCTGCACAATTTCCATCACCTTTGATATGTTGGCTTGGGATGCAGCCGAGCTAGCTCTTTTAGGATGATAGAAATGCTATTTTTTAAGTTTGTAGTTCGAGCTAGCTTGAGGCAAATCTGAGCCAGCTTAGGGTGATAGAAAATTTATTTTTTGAGTTTCACAGTTCAAGCCAGCTCAAAACCAGATCAGAGCTAGCTTGACGCTATTTGACAGGCATAACCACTAGTTCTGAAACTTATCCAGTTTTGCCTAGAACTTTTTTCAACGACTATTTTTGTCTCCAATGACTATAAATGGCTTGAAATGAGTTCAAAGGCCATAGAACTTATGGAAAATAAAATAAAGACACAAGAGAAGAAAATAAAAAGATGAAATGAATAAAAAATATTCAGATTTGAGTAAGTTTATTGAATATTCTTGAGAAGGAAAAAAAGAGGAATTAGTGCATAGTTTTTAGAGGACTTTCAAATGTGATCTTCTCTAACATCTTTCACATCCTCTTTAGTATAAATTGAAGAGAAGTGAAGCATCAAAAGAGCAATTCTTTAGCATCTTCTCTAAAGCTTTAAAGAGTTTACATTTTCTTTTTTTTTTATTTGAACTAAAATCTTCATCCTTGTATTTTGTTTCTTTACAAGTTTCTTTGAGGGAAAGAAACTTGAGGTTTAAGTCGGGCCAAGCCCATAATTAGATGTTGTATTGATTTTGGTTGGTTAGTCCAATAAACCAACTGGGTTGTTAGTGAAGTATAAGATTTTGGTTGGTGGTCCTATGAAAATCAACTAGATTTGTTTGTAAGTCTAAAAAAATAAACACACTATAATCAAGAAAAGATTATAGTGAAAATTTCAAGAAAAGCTTAAGGAGTGAATGTAGGAGCAGGTTGCTACAAACCACAATAAATTTTTGTTGACCCTATATTGATTTTGATGATAATAAAAGCATTTGAGTATAGATTATTAAATTACTAACGTTATTTATGAGGATGTATAGTTGTAAATTTTAAGAGCTCACAAACCCTAAGTGTTCTCATTTATCTAAATGAAGATTAATTATTCAAGATTTTAGAGAAGATATTTTAGATTGGATACATCTTTCAAGAAGTTAAAATAAAGATTAAATTAAGATAAAAGGATAAGTCTAGCCTACAAAAAAATTTAGAGAAGAAAGAATCGCAAATGGTCTTTGGAATGCATGGCACGCAAACTGAGCCGACCTAGTCTTAGATTGGGCCAACCTAGTCTTAGTGGAAGCAAAAGACAAAGAATAGAAAGCAAAATTTTTGATGACCCAGGAGACTGAGCCAACCTAGTTTTCAATTGAGCTGATCCAGTGACAATGATGCCGACCCATCAGAAAAGTAGCCATCCCAGTCTCAGAAAATAGAAGATGACAGAAACAGGTGTTTCGAGATCTTTGAGACTGAGCTAACCTAGCTGAAAACTGAGCCAACCCAATTTGAATTGAGCCGATTAAGTTAAAAACTAAGTTGGCTTAGTGTCTATAATGGCTAATTTCCAGTTTTACAGTTTTTTCACTCTACATGCCTCCTAATGGCTATTTTCGATCTTCCAATGGCTAGATCACTTCCAAAAACCCCCCTAGCTTACTTGTAATGATGGAAAATCTTATACTACTATAAAAAGAATTTACGGTAGTGCATACTATTATAGTAGTTTTCAAAATTGCTATAATAGAGTCAACGACAGTGGTTACAAAGAATCGTTGCTATAGCACCGACCTATAGCAACGGTTATAAGAAACCACTACCATAGTCTGACCTATGGCAGTGGTTCATTTTAACTGCTGTCATAGGTTCGATCTATGATAGTGGTTCATTATAACCGCTGTCATAGGTTCAATCTATAGCAGTAGTTAGAACAACCTCCACCATAGGTCGGACCTATAGTAGCGGTTCCTTATAACCGCTGCTATACGTTGATCTATGGCAGTGGTTATTTGTAACTACTGTAATATATATTTTTAAAATATTATATAAATTTAAAATTTAATGTTTATCTTCATCATTTATTATCTAAATAATTATCATTAGAGTATCTTCGCAAAAGATCACCTCGATCTGATGGTCCTAGCTTCATCGATAAAAAAAATTTGATTTCGATGAGCACGAACGATGATGTAATGATCTGATAGATGAAGATCTTCAATAGGTCCAAAAATCTGCAATGATGATCTTAGTTATTTTTGTAGCATACTATCAAAGTTTCACTTTAATCGAATATCATTATCTTGATCAATTTAATTAGTATATGTTAATTTTGATCGTTAAATGATAAACAAGTGATCAAAGGATCAGACGGTGTCCGATTATGAGATAATTTTTTTAATAAACGATCTTAGCTACTACTTTAATGATTTTTTATGGTGATGATTATAAAATTCAACTCGTGTGACTAAGAATGATCTAAAACTATACTTCACCTGATAACCATTCTTGAACTCCATTGGTTGTTATATGCATGTGCTCGTGCTTTTGCAATATCTGCTTAACGTGAATGGTTCATATGAAAATGATTTAAATTTTACTATCATCACCATATAAAATAATTAAAATTATAACAAAGATCATTTAACTAAAAAAATATCTCATAATCAGACTTCATTTAGCCCTTTGATCGCTTGTTTCTAATTTAACAGTTGAAATCATTCCGAACTAAATTGACATAATAACGATATCTGATTGAAGTAAAATATTGATAGTTTGCTACAAATATCACCAAAATCATCATTGTAGATTTTTGGATCGATCGAAGGTCTCCATCTATCAGTCATCACATCGTTGTTCGGAATCATCGAAATCAAATTTTTCTTATCGATGAAGCTAGGGACATCAGATTGAGGTGATTTTTTGTGATGATACTCTAATGATAATTATTTAGATAATGAATGATGAAGATGGATATTAAATTTTAAAATTATATAATATTTAAAAAAAATAAAAAAAATTATTTCCAACCTATGGTAGTAGTTACTGAAAATGGCTGCTATAAATCTATGGTAGCGGTTATGAAACCACTGCCATAGATCTATTGCATCGATTTCTAGTAACTGCTTCCATAGATCTATGGCAGTGGATTGAAAATCGTTATCATAGGTTAGATTAAAAATCCTCAATTTTTCTTTCCTCTCGTGCGCATGCTCTCTCTCTCTCCCCTCCTCTCCATCGTTAGTGAGACTCCATGCATCCCGCCGTCGCCCGCTCTCCGCATCCTCGACCATCGTCCGACCACCCACCACTTGCCCTTCCCGACTGCCGCCCCCCACCCTCCCATCCCCTACCATCGCTCGATCGCCCAACCTTCGCCCTCTCCATCCTCGATCGCCGCCGCCCCCCGCCCTCCCTCCTACGGCCACCCGCCTGCCCCCCGCCCCCTATCTTCGATCGTGGCCACCACCCCGCCCTCCCTATCCCCAATCTGGCCACCGCCCCCCCTCCATCCCGGCTACCCATCCCCTGCCTCCCCATTTTCGACTGCTGCCTGACCACCCACCCTTGCCTCTTCCCAACCATCGGCCCCGCCCTCCCCATCCCCGATCGTGCCGACCACCCACCCTTATCCTCCGGCTGCTGTGCCCCGCCTCCTATCCCTGGCCGTTGTCCCTCACCCTCCATCCTCGGCCATGGCCACCCGCCCCCCACCTCCCATCCCCGTCCGCCCATCGCCCACCCTCCCCATCACCGACCGCCACTCGATCGCCCATCCCTTGCCTCGCCGACGTCGACCCCGCCCTCCCATCCCGGCCGCACTCGACCGCCCCACCCTTGCCCTCCCCGGCCGTCGCCCTCACCCTCCCCTCCCCATCCCGATCGCCATCCTCACCCTTCCATCCTCGGTCGCTTGTCGCCCGCCTCCCCATCCCCAACCGCAAGCCCTGCCCTCCCAATCCCCGGCCGCCACCCCTACCCTCCCCATCTCTTGGCCTTCCCATCATGGCACCCCTCCAGGCCCCCTCTCCCTCTTTCTTTCCTCTTTCTCTTTCTCTCTCTTCTCTCTCTATCTCACTATCTTGCTCTTATTCGTAGGTTACCTCTAGTGTCATTGTCGGTGATCCTTGGAGCTTTCGGTGCGACCCCCTTTCTATGATCGTAGGTATATTTTTTATTTTAATTTTATAGTATTATTTATTAATCATTGGACTAGATGTATCAATGGATCAGATTCGGATTGGAACCTAGATATTCAAATCTGGATCCAATTTTAATTATTGATACCAAATCCAAATCCGAATACCCGATGGGTCCGTACTTGAAGTACCAAATCCAAACCCTAATGGATCTTGGATATCCAGACCCAATTTTGGGATCCAAAACTTTGAAAGAGAGAGGAAGAGAGGGAGCGAGGGGGTCCAACCTCGCCGTTGTCGTCGACGAGGAAGATCGAGAGAGAGACATGGAGGGCCGTGTCATGCCGGTAGGTTGTGCCGTGGGCCATACCGACCGTTAAGAGAAATCTCGATCGCTAAGAGAATTCCTATCTTATTGCTTTTTTTTATTGCATTGCATAGCGATTGACCTATCAATTGATTAGTGTACATAATCTTTGGCATCCGTATATTTATATATAATTGTATGGATGGTACCTAGGCAATATCTTTGATTATTGTTCAACATGTTATATTGGTTAATGTTCATTAACGTTGCAGGTCATGATGGCACCGAAATGCCATCTTGCTTCCACCCCTACCTCTCGATGGGTTATGCAGAGTTCAGCATCTGAGGAGCAGTCGGAGCATACTCTATCCACCTCCGCATCGGCTGCTTAGGGACCTCCATGACCAACATCTACTCTATGGATGGCATCTGAGCCTCCACCATCATCCACATCTCCGACACATGCTACTCCATCGACATCTAAGTGTATATTTTTATTATATTATTTATTTATTTTTTATATAATATTTATATACTTATATATTTGCATAATGTATTTTCATTGTAGGTGCATCATCCAATAGGATATTTCATGGTCCCACACGTATGGTGCATGTGTGGAACAACCAGCATTAGGTGATGGTATGGTATGATGCGGAGGGGAGGCCAGTTGGGGAGACTGCGCGTGAGATGCATTCCTTTTTTGGAGTTCTTATGAGGTGGTCAGACATTATTCCTATAGAGCTCAGAGACTAGTGATTGATGGATGATACTATCAGAGACCGAGTGTGGGAGGAGATATGGGTAAGTGCATCTTAATTATATTTATGCATTTTACATGTTTACACTATGTTTGATTAAAATAATTTTATAATTGACTTTTGATAATTTTGTGCAGAGGAGGTATGACTTTCTTGATTATGAAAGAACTCGAGATGCCTGACTGAAGAAGATCGTGAAGTTATACCGGGGCTACAAGGTCAAGCTCTATAGAAGATGGCTTGAGCACCGATGAGACACTCCAGAGGAGCTTGTTTCGTGGATACAGGACTGTCCTCCGATTTAGTAGGAGAGGATGATTACACATTGGAGGAGCCAGAAGTTTAAGGTAAAATTACTAACTTTTAAATTTTTCAATATGCTTAAAGTTATATTTAAATATTTTTTAAATATTTATTATTTATTTGAATACTTGTTAGGCTATCTTCCATTAGAACCGGAAGAACCAGACAGCCCAGGAGTATACGCACACTTTTGACTATGAGTCTATGGCCAATCATGTGCATAGAGAGGTATTGAATTCTAAATCTTAGTAGATACATTAAATTGATATTTTTTTCATATTTTTGATAAACTAATTCATTGTTATAGCTGATAAGAGATGGAGTGATGCCCAATTATAGTGAGATCTTTCGATCCAGTCATACGGACAAGAAGAGCAGGCCAATGAACGCCACGATCGAGAGGATTTTTATAAGTATTAAATATATTAGTATATATGATTAGTATTATAGCATTTGTTATAAAATTTTATTTGCACTTACAATTATAGGATCAGTTAGATGTGCTCGCGAGTGAGGGCCCAAATACCTCTGGCTTCCATGACCATCTGTATCAGGTCTCAAGGCCTGAGCACTTTAGGAGGATTTGATGTAGATGCAGGCCCGAACATACGCCGACCAGCTATTGATATGAGGTGGGTGTCTCTTCACAGGCTTTCGGTGTCGTCCATTGGGAGGAGCTTGAGGCAGCATTGGCATGGGCATATCATGTTGTGAAGCGGGCAGATCGGGCTGAGGAGCGTGCATCTCATCTGGAGGGTATCATGAGAGACATGATGTTGATGCTCAGCACACATTTTGGAGGTGCCTTCATGAGCTTTGAGGATATGTTGGCACGCATTCTAGCTCCAGCTCCTCCAGCTTTGGCTCTGACTCCAGCTTCGGCTTCGGCTCATGCTCCATATCTCGGAGATGATGATGATGTAGATTTAGAAAACTTTTGATGTATTTTTTTAAAAAATATTATAATAAATTTTATTCGATAATAAAATTTTAGCATTTTAAAAATATTTTTATGTTTATAATATATTTTTGTGTTATATATCTCTATATTTGTCAGGTAAAATATATAAAAAATTAAAAATTTTATATTTTTTAATTATTTAGAAGCTATAGTAGCGGTTTTACAACCGCTGTCGTAGACGTGCCAACCACTGCCATAGGCAATGTGTCAACTGCTGCTTTAGACCTATAGCAGTGGTTTCATAACCACTTTCATAGACAAGACTATAGCAGCAGTTTTATAACCGCTATCATAGACTATCTATAATAGTGGTTTTATAATCGCTGCCATAGACAAGCCTATGGCAGTATTTTAAAAACCGCTATAATAGGGTCTATATAGCAGCGATTTTAATAACCGCTGACATAGATCTTCGACGATGGCTGTAGTGACAGCAGTTAACTAACTGCTGCCATAGCCTATAGCAGCAGTTTTTTGGACTACGACAGCAGTTACAAACCGCTGCCATAGTCCGATTCTGTAGTAGTGTTAGAGATACTTAAAAAAAATATTTGGGATAAGAAAATAAACTTTTGAACTTGCAAAAAGAGCTTTCAAATAATTTTTCAATACATTCAAGTGTGTGAGCAATATTGTGAAAAGGAAGGAGTGACATCTAGACAAACATTTGCCCTTCCAACATCCTCAATCCGAGAGAAGTCAGGATATTGCTATTGAAGATTATTTCCTACTTTTCTCAAGCATTCAAGAGAACAAATCAACCCATCAAGCAAATTTGATCAAATTTTCTTCTCATAAGCTTCATTGAGTTTGTTTTAATTTTATTGTACTCTTCTTTTTATTTCAAGTTTTTTGGCATGAGAAACTTGGGTTGGTCCAAGCCTAGAGTTGGACGTTGTAAGGTTAGATTAGTGAACCTAGAATAAAACCAATCAGGATTAATTATTAGCTCAAAAAAATAATCATTGTATGATTGTGGTTGGTGAGCCAAGATCAAAATTAACTGGATTGGATTGTGAGCCTAAGCAAAATAATCGGATTATAATCAAGATAAGTGATCATAGTTGAGTTTCTAAATGGTTTACTTAAGAAGTGGATGTAGGTACTGAGTTTGTCACTGAACCACTATAAAATTATTGTGTTTATGATTATATGTTTCTATCTTATTACTTTCATTCACTACATATTACATAGCTTGTTTTATTTAAGCTCTTAATTACTTTAAATTGCTCATATCTTAAGCTAAATTTTAAAATATCTAATTCACCCTCCCTCTTGGAAAGCCATCCTTGGATAATAAGTGATATCGGAGCAGGTGCTCTAATATTAGTTGTTAATCAAACTATTAAAGAGCTAAAGATTAAATGGTAACCCCAATTACAACTTCATTGGTAGAGGGGTAATCAACCAATAGAACCCTGCTATTCAATGGGACTAACTATACCTATTGGAAAGCACGGATGAGAGTATTCATCCAAGCATAAGATTATGATGTATAAAATGTCATAATATTAGGACGTCGCATACCTACAATCATGATTGGTGGAGTGTCCATCCCATAATCTAAAAAGGATTTGGATGAACATGACAAGAAAGCTCAACTAAATGCCAAAGCAATGAATATTTTATATTGTGATTTGGACGCTAATGAGTTTAATAGAATATCAACATGTTCATCCGCTAAAAAAATTTGGAATAGACTTGAAGTCACCCATGAGGGTACTAATCAAGTCAAGGAATCAAAGATAAATATGTTGGTACATAAGTATGAGTTATTTAAAATGAAATCACATGAAACCATAACTAAAATATTCACTATATTCACTGATATTCTAAATGGTTTGAAAAGTCTTAGAAGAGATTATCCTAACAACGATGTTGTCAGCAAAATTCTTAGGTCTTTGCCAAAAAATTAGGAGCCAAAGGTGACTGCCATTCAAGAGGCAAAATACTTAAACACTCTTGCATTGGAGGAGTTAATTGGATCACTTATGACCCATGAGTTGAGCATGAACCAAAGACAAGAAGAGGAAGTGAAGAAAAAAAAAAGCATAGCACTCAAGGCTACTGCCATGTATGAAGAGAAAAGCAACTTCGAAGAAGACTCAGAGGATAATGAAGAAATGGCACTAATTACTAGAAAATTCAAGAAATTCATGAAAAGAAGGAAGAAGTTTGAACTAAGAAAAAAAAATTTTAGCGAGGATGAAGGTAACAAAGAAAGAGAAAGAGAAAAAGAGAAAGATTAAATCACTTGCTATGAATGTAAGAAGTCTGGACATTTTCGAATGGATTGTCTGTTGTTAAAGAAGAGCTCAAAGAAATTAAGGAAGAAAGTATTAAAAGTAACATGTATTGAAAATTGTGTTCTAAAGTCAATAGTCAGCCTGCTGACGGTTGAGATATTATAATTGATTTATTAATTAATAAAAAATTTTTGATAACTTTTTCATCATAAGTTTACATCTTCTAATGAACTTCATTATTGTGATGAAGTTCTTAGGACTATTTAGTTTTGATAAAGAGAAGATTTATCTATTAGTCCTTAAATTTGTTCACGATCAAATAATAGGCTATTAATTAGGACGACAACGTCTGTCGAGCATAGATCGCTATATGTCATATAGGTTGGTTGTCCTCTTAATCAAGGAGTGTGGAGACACTGGTATGGCATACAGGTGAGATGTATGGGTACATCGTCATTGAACGTGACCAACTCTAGAGCATTCTACTGTCGAGAATGTCTCTGATGGGATATAGGTATAACTATCCCTTAGACTTAAGATCACCTCAGTGACTTACAAGCGACTCAAAATGCTTAAGTGCCAGACTAACTAAATTTCTAATTCAACAATGGAAGACTTCTGGGCACAGTCAAGTATTTGCGAAGTCGGAGTGTGATTAAGATGGAATTGACCACTCCAAGAGTTGAAGAAGAATGTATCACTGTATTTCAATATAGGAAAACCTTGGCCAAGATAATCCATCAGATGGATTTGATATTTTGAAATACAATGTGGACAACCTGATCAGAGTTAACGGTTAAACTCTGAGGTATCCTATGAGCCTTATGGTCTAGAGGATGAATTATATGGAAACTATATCTGCATGGGTTCTAAGGATGGTTTTCTACACCTTCGACCTATCTAGCCGTCGGGTATCATTGCTAGATGGTCATTTTGATTGGCATAAAAATTTATTCTTATGCTACCGACTTAGGTTTGGATCTATGAGATCATGCACATTAGAGTTCACATTCCGATCGGATGGTTGATCAATGATTTAGAATCATTTTATGGTTAAACGATCAATACGGTTGATGTTTGACCTAGTGCAAATATTGCAGGAGGATCGATTAGCAATTTAATTACTAATTAACTTAATTTGATTAAACCAGTAAGTTGAGATTAAGTCTAATTAAATATAATTTAATTAGATTTGATTTGGGCTTGATTGGATCAAATTCAATTAGTTTATTGGATAAGCTAAGTACAAGGAAGAACTAGTCCTAGTCTAATTAGGACTTGGGTCAACCCAAGTTTCTAATTTGATTAAAAAATTAATTCAAACTTAAATCTAATTAAATCTAATTTAATTAAGTCTTCAAATGGATTAGAGTCTTATTTAATTGGGTTGGTTTACTCTTATTTTTATTTGGTTAAAAGATCTTGTTTGACCAGGTCAAAATAGGAGTTCTAGTGTGACTAGGACTCCCTATTCCTTATTCCACCTAATCCTCACACCCCACCCTTTTATTATCATCCATAATGTTCCAGGCATCACCTAGTTCTAATACTAAATTGTAGATCCATGATATCGCTCGAATGCCAATCATCCTTGACATCATAAGCATTGATATCATGTTGTGGAAGCTCCGGATCTTTAGTATGGACCTGAAGGAACCTATGACATTCTCTATGGGCAGCAAACTGAAGGAAAATCCTTATTTCCCGATCCAGGTTCGTCCAGATCTGATTAGATCAAGAGATATATTTCAAAAATTTTCTCTTGATCTCAATCAGATCTTGATATATTTCAGATCTGATTCTTATTATTTTAACAAATAAAATAAAATAAGATAAATTAAATCAAATTTAATTTACCTGATTTGGGTAATCCTATTATCCTGTAGATGATCCTGATTGCAGCAGAAGGTTCTGGATCTTAGCCACGCAAGCGCCTGGCCTCTACCGGTATCCACTCAGGTTGGATCTGGAGATCCTCTTCTTCTCTATCATACCTCCAAAAATCAGATCTGGATCTGATCTGGAGGATCTTCAAAACTCTTTTGAAGATCTGCAGTCGTCCTTTTGCAGCAGCGCAGCCTTCTTGATTTTGATCGTCTTTCCTTGATCTGAATCGCACCAACCTAAATCCAAAACACTTTTGGACGTGGAGAGCAAGGGGAGAAAGAGACTATGGCATGGAGAAGGAGGGGAGAGGCAGCCTTGGGGCGTGTCTAATAGCATTAGAATTAGGGTTGGGCGCAGGGTCTTATTTATAGACCTCTTGTGATCCAACTCATCTTCCTCTCAACCAATCACAACCCTTTGTGAAATCAGATCTAAATCTGATTGGTTGGAATAGAGACCCCTGGATTCCTCCTTAGAGGGTGCCTAAGACCAGTCAAACTGGATTCTTAGTAGAACTCTGATTGGAATCCAAAAGGGAGGTGGAGTCCTTGTGCAACAAGGACTCCTAGGCGCCTCCAACTTGGGCTCACGCCACCCTTGGCGTGCGCCTTCTCCTTGCCAGGTTCTGGCAGGGGGACAGGCCCCACCAGCCTTCTCCAATAGGTGCATGACATGTGGTCAAAAGTCAAAGGGTCAATGGTCAACATTTGACCAGCCAAAGGTAGACTTTTGACCAAAGTCAAAGAACAAGAAATGGCAGGTGACCAAAAATGGCAGGTAATGTCTTACAAATAAGACAACCTATTTTGACTTGGACAACCTTCAGTCAGACCATATGAAGGCCTCTGATTGAGCACAAACTCCTTTGGCTCAGTCAGGATAACTTATTTATGATAGTAAAAGAAGAACGTTAGGTTCAATCGAGTGCTAGCACGATTTCCTTGAACCTAATTGAATCTCATTCAGATCAATTGAACTAGATCAGTTCAATTGATGATCACCAGATTCAAACCCTTGTTTGTGTGACCCAGTTAGGTTCAGTTCTGTATGGTAATGGGATATGTCATGATCTCTATCATAGACATCTCATCGAAACTCCTTTCGATGGATCAGAACTCTTCTAATTCGAACAGCTAGAATGATCGATCATCTAAATCATTCTAATTGCTCCCAAAATCCACCAGTGACACCTAGCAGTATATGGTGGCAACCCATCAGAGCTGAATATGAACCTCTTGGTGCAGCTACCTGTGTGATTCAGTTTCTCTATCTTGAGCCCGATCAGATTAGGGTTAAGGTGAACTCGTCAAACCCTAGTCTCTGTCATATGATGTAATCATTCGATTCAAGTCCAATGTGAAAATCTAAATAGAAACTCTTTCTATTATTTCACTCTGCCATGGCCATGGACTTCTGGACTTGATTCTCATGATCATCATAGGGCTGCTCCTCTACCACCGAGGTAGATAGATTCCATCTTGATGCCATCCAGTTCCTACAATGAACATGCTATAGCCAACATACACCTCAGGTTCCATATGGCTAGGAGATCCGAGTAATGGTGTAGTCAAACTATAACACCCTCAAGGTGAACTGCCGATGCACCTCAGGTCAAAGAACCAGACACACTACTGCAGCATCGAGTCAGTCATTGACGAGAAGGTAGACTTCCCTAATGACTACTCGAGGTGGTCACGCTCAGTGCCCTCATTCTCTAACGAGTACCTATACTCTCGCTCCGGTGTCTCCACACCGTAGACTCAAGACTCATCTACTAAAGAGAAGCGATCGTACACCAACCTTCCGGATCAATCACCATCCTCGTGATGATCCTATGGTCAGGAGCTATTTATGAGTTAATAATGATTATTCATGTCTTAAATTTTCAACTCTTGAAAATATGAATTATCATTACCATTAACTCAAAGGATGTATCACAGACACTAAATACACAAGTGTGATAGAAAATAACCCATTTCATTAATTATAGTCAAAATTACAATTTTGCCCCTAGAAGTATATTACAAGTGTCAGCCAATTCTGGCTTCTAGGGCACATATATCTAACACAAACTACCAATCCTCCACTTGGATCTATGATGGGATACCTTGCTCCTTGGGCTTGAGGGAGATGCCCCCTTCTCTAGGCCTTCTTCAAGAATCCTAGGGCAGCAACTCTAGAGGAGAAGAAGAGAGTTGAGGGAGAAAAGTCTGTATTGATTGCAATCTTTAAAATCCTAATACAACCTATGTATTTATACATAACCATTAGGTCCGACCAAAAAAATTCTTTGATTAACCCAATACATGAAAGTACTCACCGAGCCCATATACACCCATGTCTCCTATGCTCTCATCCTTTGGATCTAGATCCGATCCATACATGAATTAGCCCCCTTAAGATCTCTCAAACTAGGCCTTAAGATCCCTAGGATCATCCTAGACCCTCGCCCAAAATAGACCCTCATGTAACTTTGCCCGCACACTGAGCCGGCTTAATCTCAGCACTGAGCTGACTAAGTTCCACTGGGTCGGCTCTGTCTGAAGCTGAGCCGGCCCAGTCCTGTGTCGTGCCAGTAGTCCTGAACGTGCAACTCTCTATGTTACCTATGCTCTGAGACTTAGCCGATCTAGTTTTGAACTGAACTGACTAACCTACAGAAAATGTCCTTTCTATAGTCTTGATTCTTTGGCTTTGGTTACTTGCTTCACCTTATGTCCTACGTCTCCGAAGCACCAACCAAGCCCCTGAAATCTTTGGAGCCAACACCCTGACTCCTCCCGTGGCTTCCCAAGGCTTGGGAGCACCACAAATCCTCACAATCTCTATCTTGGTGCCCCAAACCTTGGCAAACCCCTCGGCAATGATCTCCTACACGTTCCCGCTGTCCCTACGCACTTGACAGCACCCATGCAAACATCTTCTCCGCCAATCATCTTCAGCTATTCTACACCCTTAAGGCCTTTGGGATGACCACATCCACCGCTGAAGACCTATGCTTGCTTCTTGGCACCATGCTAGAATTATAGGATCCCTTCTGCTTAGCAGCTGCATCACTTTTTTTGAACTTTTCTGAAGAACCTATAGCATTTCTACACCAGCATATGCTGTACCATCTGACATAGTCTCCTCAGAGCTACGCCTATCCATCTGCATGCGCCGCTCCATCTGAAACTATGCATCATCGATGCTCTGAACTCATGCCAAATTTTCTCTCCACTTGTGAAGCCACCACAGTGGAGCTCCACCTATATCCAAAGTCCATCTGATGCCACAGAAGCTGACTTTATCCTCGAGTCCCTCGAGGCCAACCATCGAACGCTGCATTGCTGAGCCTGTTGTTGCACCTCGAACACCATAGCTGCCCCTTCGAACCCTCCTCACTCCATGGCCCTCTTTGAAGATATTTTGAATACCTCCACAATCTATGGACACCTCCAAAACTCAAGAGCTCATCCAACTCTTCTAAAATCAGTGACTGAATCCTAGAAAATTCCACCCTAGTCCTTCTCTTCTGCCCCTGCACCAACCATCACTTTAGTTGCACCCGGAGAACTATCCTCCACCTGAACCACAACTTTTTCTAATGCTCCTATAGAAGAAATCTGATCCATGATACTCTCGGCTGCTAGAGACCTCCTGGTGCTCCCTGAGACCTCCTAGCTCTTACTGAGACCTGCACCCGATCTTTCTAAGAAACCACTAACACTCTCTACTGAGATACACTCCTTGGCTGCTATACTGTTGAGCCTCTCTCAGCTTCTGTGCCTCCAAGAAAGCGCTCCTATAGCACTCCCATGCTCCCTGACTCATCTCTGCACCACTCTGCAGCCATCCAGTCCTAACCTGCTGGACCTCCATGGATCATCCATCTCCATCATGCCCAAGACTTTGCAAATTCATTCTCTGGTCGAACTACTAAATACATCTTCGACCACTTCCCCACCTTTTAGAGATACCGAAGGATGTGTAGTCGCTTCTTCAGCCTTTCTTTGATCATTACCTCTTAAAAAATCTCTCTTCAATAGCCCTACATTGTCCATCTTCCTAGAGAACCCTAATGCTTTTTATTGAGATACCTCCCTCGACTGCTGCACCATCAAGCCTCTCTCAACCCTGCATCTCTAGGAAAATGGTACTGCAGCACTCCATCACTTCCTGCCTATCACATAACCATCATATACCCCAATCTTTCCACCAAGATCGATCAGTAAATCATGCACCAAATCCTTTCACCCTAGAAAATTCCTTCCTGTTAATCCTCTCAATCTCCACCTTCACCCCGCTGCTCCGGTTGGCCAAACCATAGCAACAACAAGGTAGATTTGAGACATGCCATGGAATCCTTATGCAGATTTCTGATTTTACTGTGTGTGACTTCTATTTCCCTTTCATGCACCATCAAGCTCTGAAACTTGGCTTTTTTCACACACCATTAGGCTCTAAAACCTGGCTCTGATACCATATTATTGTCCACAATGTTTCAGGCATCACCTAGCTCTGAAACTAAGCTGATCCAGTCCTGTGCCATGCCAGCAGTCCCGAACGTGCAACTCTCTATTTTGTCTATGCTCTGAGACTTAGCCGACCCAATTCTGGACTGAGCTGGCTAATTTATAGAAAATCTTCTTTCTACAGTCTTGATTCTCTGGCTTTGGTTTCTTGCCTCACCTTATGTCCCAGGTCTTTGAAGCACCAACCAAACCCCTAAAATCTTCAGAGCCAATACCCTAACTCATCCCGTGGCCTCCCAAGGCTTAGGAGCACCATAAATCCTCACACCCATTCTCTTTATATTTTTATGTTAAAAATCTCCTTGCCCTAAGAAATCTCATGCCTCCCTACTCTCTTCCTTTTTTCTCATATGGAAATTTCTTTGATGACCAAGTCAAAAGGGGAGGTTGGTTTTGCTTTAGGATTCTATGAGATAAAATTCCTTGTCAACCAAAAGACTTGCTTCCTTTCATGCCACCACCTCCCTATTTTCTCTCTCTCTCTCACGACATTCTTTGGCATTTGTTGTGCTCTTCCTTGCTGGTCTATGGCAGAAAAGTAAGGTGGGGGTGACCAAGAGTTGGGCGCCCAAGAGTTGGGTGCCCCAATAACCTGCCATTTGGTGACTTTCCTATCTAGATTTTTGATCAATCTTGGACTCTATATATATCTTTATTTAAAGATAATTTTTTAATAAAATTTTTATGGATTGTAGATATTTGACAAACATTTTTGGTGTCAAAAAATAAGAAAAGAAATCATCTAGGTCATGGACATATTAAAAACACAAATCAGGGTGTCTAGAAAAAGAACAAAAAAGAAGAAGAGGGTCTTCTTCTAAGATTTTTGTTCCAGATCTCTTCCTCCCTTTTTGTGAACTTTTGAGAGGTGTCTCAGCATAAAAAATCTTCTTATTTTTCTTCTGATATTTTGGAGTATCTATGTTTCAAAGAAGAAAGCATCGGATCGATTGTCAAAGAGAGATCAGCACAGTGCTAGCATATAGTGTTGATTTCCTGCATCAGGATCTTTGATCGTATTCATGGGCTCGTGTGGATGACTCCTAGAGGTCGGACATATGTGTGGCTCCTAATTTCATCCTCAAGCTTGGATCAGGAAGTTAGAACATCTAATTTGCTCAGGTAACAGATCCGATCTGTTATTTTATAGTTGCATTAGATGTAGTATATATCTAGATTGATATGATCAACATTTTCTTTCTTGTTTAATTTTTAATTTTTAATTTAAATATTATGTAATAATCATATAATAAGATCTTAGATCTAGAATATTTTAGATTAATTTTAATTTATTTTAATCTTCTACTATCTGATCTTGAAAAAGTTTCAAGATCTAGTCCTAAAATCCTAGATCTGGTTCCTATAATTGGTATCAGAGCCTGGGTTCTTATTAAATAATTTTTATGCATATTTAGATTATTTTTTAGATTAGATCTAATTTATAATCTAATTATTAAATTTAAAATTAAAAAAAATTAGATCTTACGAACTGCCATAAGGTTGTCCTGCTATAAGGTTTACCCCTTACAGTAAAAAGATTATCCTAGTTCATGATGATCTGACTCTAATCATAAATTTATTAGATTTAATCTAATTTTATTTATAATTTAATAGATTTAAAATAATTTTATATCTAAAAATAAAATATTTTAGATTGCACGAACTGCCATAAGGTTGTCCTGCTGTAAGGTTTACCCCTTATAGTGGATAGGTTGTCCTAGTACGTGCTGATCTAAAATATTGATCATAAAATTTTAGATTAGATCTAAGAGATTTTATGATATGATTAAAAATATTTTAATCTAATTTCAATCATCATAAATGTGTTAGATTTGATCTAGGAAGATTTATGATTGATTATTATTGAAACTATTTCAATTACATGAACATATTTAGATTAGATCTAAAGTAGTTTTATGTTTATTTTACTCGCATATTGATTATAAATCAAATATGCAACTTGGATGATAGAATCATATTGTAAAAATGTTTTACTGATATGAAAATCATTTTGGAAAAGCCAAACTTCAACCCTCAGCCAAAAACTTAATTAAAAATTAAGAAGTTGTTTGATCAGGTTCTTGGATTGTAAATTGAAGATCCTATGACACGAATCATAACACATTGGATTAATGGATTAATGAAGATTAGATCCATTAATTGGGTTAGACCTAAGGTTAGATTAAAGAATAGACTTAATTAGAGAATTGACTAAATCTAATCAATTATTGTCTTAGATTAGGTCAAGGATTCTCTAGATCAATTATAGTAGTTGTAGTTGGTCAAGTCCATATCTTTAATAAGAACCAAATGGACTTGATTCTTGGCTAAGAGGTCTAGCTCAAACTATTAGGTTGATCTAATCAAGACTAATTAAATCAGTTGGTGTCTAAAGTAAGTTTGGCACATATGGTTGGTGGTTTTTAATTGGTAGCCCGCTTATCTAGCCATTTTCGATGGTGTCTAAGAAAAACTTTGGTAGACCCTTCCACCGATCTCACTTACCTAGCCTTCTTGGTGTGATTGAATTTTGATCAGATCACTTGATAATTTGAGTTAACCCATATCAGCTAGGTAAATTAGTGTGACTGATTTAGGTGCTCCTAGACCAGCCTATTAGTGATCTCCCTTAAGCTGACTTGGTGAAGCCAGTGGGAGGATCATGACAAGCTGGTTAATCTGACCTACTCACTTCTATAAATAAATTTTCTAAAATTATTAGCTCCCTAAAATAAAATAGTTATATGATAACTGGATCATAGTCTTTCATTAAAGTGGATGATTATGGATATATCATTTTGATAATTATTGGAGGCCCAAAAGCCTGGTGCTTATTGGTTGATGGAATTATCATTCATTATATGATCGCTTGGATACATCTTTCTAAATGGTGGTCAGATGGACCAACCAAAGTTGGGCTTGATCATTCATTGATTTGATCGGCTAAGTATGGTCATGTTAATGATTGGACCTAACTAGATCCTTTTCTAAGAAGGCCAAAGCCAACTGATCAGGGCCTGAGGCAAAATTTAATTACTAAAAATTATTTGGAGAAATAATTGGTTATAAACCTACCCTTAGATGTACATGGATGGATCAACTAAAATTGGGCTTATGTATAGTCTATGTGGATTCTAGTACCCACTAAGAAATTAGGATAATTCCTCAAATTGGAGGTAGTGGCTATCAATTCGAATAAAATAATAGAAGATCCTTTTGATTAAAGTCCAAATCTCTAGATTTAATAAATCAATTACTAATTAGGTTATATTTTTTCTTCATGCAGATATGGCCACTTCCTTATCGCTTCGATCATTATTGGACAATGATAAGTTGGTGGGACCCAACTTCGATACCTGGCACCGAAAGTTGAAGATTATCCTGGAGCATGAACGGATCCTATATGTGTTGACGAATCCTGCACCTGAGAAGCTAGCTGCCAATGCACATGGAACAGTCAAAGACATTTATCAAAAGTGGCTCAGTGACCAAATCATGATGTGCTGCATTATGCTGGCTACAATGAGCGACGAGTTCAGTCACAGGTTTGAGACAGCTCAGCCAAATGAAATGCTCTAAGTGTTGGAGAATTCTTTTGGCACATCGGATGATGTTGAGAGGCATAAGACTAGTTGCACCATCTTCAATGCCAGAATGCGGGATGGAGCCTCTGTCACTGATCATGTACTGTACATGATCGAGCAGGTAGAGTGCTTGAACAAGCTTGACTTTTTCTTGCGCAGACAACTTGGAAAAGATGCAAGACTGAACTCGCTGCCTAAGTCTTATCTCCCATTCCTTACACATTATAGAATATCAATGCCTGAAGTTGACTACCATGGGTTACTGGGGTTACTTTAGAACTTTGAGAAGGATCATCAGCTCCACAAAGAGTCGGTGAACTTAGTGGATGGTTCGTCTTCTCGTTCTCGACCCTTTGAAAAAGAAAAGAAGAAGAAGAAGAAGAATGCCAAGAAGGTGCATGTTCAGGCTAGGATATCTATGCAGGCTCAGATCCAACAAACCAAGCCCAATAAGAGTCAAGCTGAATGCTTCTTTTGTAAGAAGCGGGGGCACTGAAAGAAGAACTATCCTCAGAACATTGCCTCACTGGACCCGAACGGGTAGAGGAAGAAGCAACCTATTGTTGGGCAAGGTATTTATATAATAACTCCTTGCAATTTCTCTATGTGCGATATTACTGACTGGGTATTGGATACCGGTAGCTCTTACCATATTTGTAATTCATTGCAGGGGTTGCAGGTCAGTAAAAGATTCGAGCAAGATGAGAGATTCTAGAATGTTGGAGAGGAAAGACCAATTTCAGTTCTAGCTTTAGAAATTTTGAAACTTGTATTTGAATCTCATACCATTGTTCTTAGTGATTTTCATTTCTGTCCTAGTTTTTTTTTTAAATATCATTTTTATAGGCCTTTTGGCCTTGAATAATTATAAAATTTTAATAAAGAAATGAATTTATAATGTCATTATGAATGGTATTACTGCTTTCTATGGATAATTGAATAATTATGTATATATGTTATCATAATCTGTTAATGTAGTCTATTCAACTGACAAACATTCTAAATTAGATAATGTGATGGATATCTATTTATGGCACTGTAGGCTGGGTCATATAAACAAGAACAGGATAAGTAGGTTGGCTCAAGAGGATATCCTCGAACTTAGTTTTTGTGAATCGCTTCCAACCTATGAATCTTGTCTTCTTGGTAAAATGACTAAGTCACCTTTTACTAGAATAGGTGAGAGAGCCACTAAACTCTTAGGACTAGTACATACTGATATATGTGGACCAATGAGTACTAGTGCCAAAGGTGGATTTGTCTACTTCATCACTTTCATAGATAATCTATCCAGATTTGGATATGTCTATCTAATAAAACATAAGTTGGATTCATTTGAAATATTCAAATGATTCTGAAGTGAAGTAGAAAAATAAACTGAAAAGAGTGTTAAAACTTTTCAATCTGACCGAGGAGGGCAATACCTTTCTAATGAGTTTCTCATATATCTAGAAGAAAATGAGATTCTCTCCCAAGGGACTCCTCCAGAAACACCACAGCAAAATGGTGTATTTGAAAGAAGGAATCAGACTCTGTTAGACATGATCCGATCATGATGGGTTTTGCTAGCTTGCCAATATCTCTCCGGGAATATGCACTCAAATCGGCTTGCTTTCTTTTAAATAGGGTTCCAAGTAAATCTATGGTTAAAACTTCATATGAGATATGGATAGGACGTAAGTCAGCACTTTCATACCTCAGGATCTGGGGGTGCCCGACTTATGTCAAATGATTAATTACAGATAAACTTGGACCTAGGTCTGACAAGTGCACATTTATAGGGTACCCAAAAGAGACCAAAGGATATTATTTTTATCATGCTGATGAATAAAAGGTGTTTGTCAGCCATAGGGCAACCTTTTTGGAAAAGAAGTTCCTTAGTAAAGGAACTATTGCCTCTAAGGTTGAACTTGATGAAGTTCAATAGGTAGAAAGTTTGATATAGAATGTTGAACCTAAGTCGAATTTGATTAGATTAGATTCGAAGCCTAGTGAACCCGCACCATTAAAGTGATCCGGTAGAGTACCGCACCATCTAGATAGATACAATGGATTCTTGGTCCAGGATGGTGATCCTATCGAACTCGATGAGAACGATGAGGACCCGATCACTTATATGGATGCGATGTAGAGATCCGACTCTGAGAAAAGGCTAAAAGCCATGAGATCCGAAATGAATTCAATGAAGGTTAATGATGTATGGATATTAGTTGACCCACCTGAAGGGGTTAAATCTATTGGGTGTAAATGAATATTCAAAAGGAAAAGAGGCATAGACGAAAAGCTGGAGACCTATAAAGCCCATCTAGTTGCCAAGGAGTATCATCAACATTATGATATTGACTATGATGAGATGTTCTCCCCAGTGGCAATGCTCAAATCCATTCAGATAATGCTTGCAATAGTTGCCCTCCTAGACTATGAGATCTAGTAGATGGATGTGAAGATGGCTTTTCTAAATAGAGAGCTAACCGAAGAGGTGTATATGATACAACCTGAGGGGTTTATATCCACAGATGAGTCTAAGGTGTGCAGACTTTAGAGATTCATTTATGGATTAAAGCAAGCATCTCAGAGTTGGAACATGCATTTTGATAAAGTGATCAAAATATTTGGTTTCGTTAAGAACAGAGAAGAACCCTGCATTTACAAATGGACAAATGGTCCAGCAGTGGTATTTCTTTTTTTATACGTGGATGACATTCTCTTAATCGAAAATGACATCCCCGCACTATAAGGAATAAAAGTCTGGTTGTCATCATAGTTCTTCATGAAGGACTTGGGTGAAGCATCTTAAATCCTAAGTATGAAGATCTATAGGGATAGATCTAAAAGGATGCTTGGTATATCCTAGTCCACGTACATAGAAACTGTGCTGAAGAGGTTCAGCATGGATAATTCCAAAAATGGCTATCTCTCGATAGGCCAAGAAATTTCTCTCTCTAAGAAGGATTGTCCGACAACTCCTAAAGAGAGAGAGCATATGAGTACAATCCTATATGCTTTGGTACTGAGGTCTATTATGTATGTAATAATATGTACGAGATCAGACGTGGTATACTCACCAGAAGTAGTAAGTAGATACTAGTCTGACCCTAAAGAAAATTATTGGAAGGTGGTTAAAGTCATCCTTAAGTATTTGAGAAATACTAAGGATCAATGGTTGGTTTATGGTGAGTCAGATCTAAAACCTATGGGGTTTACAGACTCCCGCTTTCAATCTGACTATAATGATAGTAAAAGTATGTCGGAGTATATCTTTACTCTAAATGATGGAGCCATCTACTGAAAAAGTTTCAAGTAGCATATAGTGGCTGACTCTGTTTGTAAAGTAGAGTACATGGCAGCATCAAATGCAGCAAAGAAAGTTATGTGGCTGAGGAAGTTCATCACCAAGCTCGGAGTAGCACCCTCCATTGATGGTCCAGTCCTACTCTACTAGGATAGCACTAGCACCATAGCTCAAGCAAAGGAATCGAAGGCACACCAACGAATAAAGTACATTCTGCGTCACTTCCATTTGGTCCATGAGATCATGGATCATAGTGATGTCGACCTTCAGAAGATCGAGAAAAAGGAGAATCTTGTCGATCCCTTCACTAAAGCCCTGGCAATCAAGGAGTTCGACAACCATAAGTCGAAGATGGGTATTAGATACTATGCCGAGTGGCTTTAGGATAAGTGGAAGTTGTTGAAAATTGTGTTCCAAAGCCAATCGTCAGTCTATTGATGGTTGAGATATTATAATTGATTTATTAATTAATAAAATTTTTTTGGCATCTTTTTCATCATAAGTTTACATCTTCTAATGAACCTATTATTGTGATGAAGTCCTTAGGACTATTTAGTTTTGATGAGAGAGGATTTATCGATTAGTCATTAAATTTATTCTCAACTAAATGATAGACTGTTAATTAGGATGACAGCATCTATCGAGCATAGATCGCTATATGCCATATAGGTTAGTTGTCCTCTTAACCAAGGAGTGTGGAGACATTGGTATGGTATATAGGTAAGATGTATGGGTACATCATCATTGAACGTAACCAACTTTAGAGCATTCTACTGTCGAGAATGTCTTTGATGGGATACAGATATAACTATCCCTTAGACCTAAGATCACCTCAGTGACTTGCAAGCAACTCACTGTGCTTTGGTACCAAACTAACTGAATTTCTAATTTAACAATGGAAGGCTTTTGGGCATAGTCAAGTACTTGCAAAGTTGGAGTGTGATCAAGATGGAATTGACCATTCCAAGAGTTGGAGAAGAATGTATTACTGTATTTCAATTTAGCAAAACCTTTGCTAGGATGATCCATCAGATGGATTTGATATTTTGAAATATAATATGGACAACCTGATCAGAGTTGACAGTTGAACTCTGAGATATCCTACGAATATTATGGTCAAGTGGATGAATTATATGAAAACTATATCCGCATGGGTTCTAAGGATGGTGTTCTACACCTTCGACCTATCCGACTGTCGGATATCATTGCTAGGTGGTCACTTTGATTAGTACAAAAATTTATTTCTATGCTACCAGCTTAGGTTTGGACCTATGAGGTCACATATATTAGAGTTCACATTCTAATCGGATGGTTGATCAGCAATTTAGAATTATTTTAGGGTTAAATGATCAATACGGTTGATGTTTGAGCTAGTGCAAGTATTGTAGGAGGATTGATTAGCAATTCGATTGCTAATTGGCTTAATTTGATTAAGCCAATAGGCTGAGATTAAATCTAATTAAATATGATTTAATTAGATTTAGTTTGGGCTTGATTGGATCAAATTCAATTCATTTATTGGACAAGCCAAGTGCAAGGAAGAACTAGTCCTAGTCTAATTAGGACTTAAGTCAATCCAATTTTCTAATTTAACTAAAAAATTAAATTAAAATTAAATCTAATTTAATCTAATTTAATTAAGTTCTTAAATGGATTAGGGCTTTATTTAATTTGGTTGGTTTACTTTTATTTTTATTTGGTTAAAAGATCTTGTTTGACTAGGTCAAAATAGGAGTTATAGTATGATTAGGACTTCCTATTCCTTGCGCCACCTAATCCTCACACCCCACCCCTTTCTCTTTATGTTTTTATGTGAAAAATCTCCATGCCCCAAGCAATCTCACGCCTCACTTCTCTCTTTCTTTTTCTCATATAAAAATTTATTTGATGACCAAGTCAAAAGGGGAGGTTGGTTTTGCTATAGGATTCTATGAGATAGAATTCCTAGTCAACCAAAAGACTTCCTTCCTTTCATGCCGCCACCTCCCTATTTTTTCTCTCTCTCTCTCTCTCTCTCTCATAGCATTCTTTGGCATTTGTTGCACCCTCCCTTGCTGGTCCATGGTAGAAAAGTAAGATGGGGGCGCCCAAGAGTTGGGTGCCCCAACAACCTGTCATTTGGTGACTTTCTTATCTAGATTTTTGACCAATCTTAGACCCTGCGTATCTCTTTATTTTAAAAAAAGATTATTAAAATTTTTGTGGATTATGGACATTTAAGAGGTCTCTTTGGTGTACAAAAATTAGAGATAAATTCATCTGGGTTGTGGAGATATTAAAAACACAAATCGGGATGTCTAGAAAAAGAACTAAGAAGAAGAAGAGGGTCTTCTTCTAGGGTTTTTATTTCAGATCTCTTCCTTCATTTTTGTGAGCCTTTGAGAGGTGTCTCAACATCAAAAATCTTTTTTTTTTTCTTTTGGTATTTTGGAGTGTCCAAGTTTCGAAGAAGGAAGCATCGGATTGACCATCGAAGAGAGATCAGCATAGTACTAGCATACTGTGCTAATTTCCTGCATCAGAATCTCTGATCGTATTTATGAGCTTGTGTGGATGACTTCTAGAGATCAGATGCATGTGCGGCTCATGACTTCATCCTCAAGTCTGGATTAGCATGTTAGAATGTCTAATTTGCTCAGATAACAGATCCGATCTATTATTTTATAGCTGCATTAGATATAGTATAGATCTAAGTAGATATGATCAATCATTTTTTTCTTATTTAATTTTTAATTTTTGATTTAAATATCATGCAATAATCATATAATAAGATCTTAGATCTAGGATATTTTAGATTAATTTTAATTAATTTTAATCTTTCACTATTTGATCTTGAAAAAGTTTCGAGATCTAGTTCTGAAATCCTAGATCTGATTCCTACAACATGGAGCAATGATGAAGATTCATCCTCATGTGAAGAAGAATGTCTAAGAGAAGTAAAAGCCAATCTTTGTCTTATGGCATTGAAAGATGAGATAAACAATGATTCAATTTTTGAATTTATATTTGAGGAATTGTATAAAATTTTTAATGATTTACTTTTTGATTTTAAAAAGCTATCTCATAAGAACAAGAAACTAAGAAAAGAGAATCAATCCTTAAAAATAGATAAAGCTCAAATAGAAGAAAATATGAAGAAAATACAAAACAATCTACATGAATCAGTTGAAAAGATTGTATCATTATGAGATGAAGTGGTAAGATTAAGATCCATAGTAGATAGATATATGCTAAGCTTTAAAAATCTATAAAATATAATTGAAAATTAAAAAATAATCTTTGATAAAGCCAGTATAGGTTATGATCCATCAAGAAAGCAAAAATTACTAAAGAATATATATGCAAAATCTCATAATTATGGTAGAAGCATCACATATTACAAATGTAATAAAATTGGATATAAATTTATTGAATGCAAAATCTTTATTTCAAGTAAATCAAAAGTAAAATAAGTTTGGATTTCAAAAGGAACCATTTATGCTAATCTCAAAGGATCCAAGTTAGCTTGGGTACCTAAATTTGCTTAATTTTGTGTATAGCGCATCCATGAGAGCTAAAAGAAGATGGTACCTTGATAGCAGATGCTCAAAGCACATGACGAAAGGTAAATCATAATTTATCTCTCTTGAAGCTAAAGATGGAGGTGTTGTAATATTTGAAGATAATGATAAAGAAAAAATCATTGGTCTTGGTAATATATTGATAACACTCTCTACTAGCATAGAAAATTTTTTGTATGTTAAAGGATTAATGCATAACTTAGTATAAGTCAACTTTATGATAAAGATTTTAATATTTCCTTCAAATTATCTCATTGCATTGTAACTAGTTCTTTAGATGAAAGCATCAAATTCATAGGAAAAAGATATGAAAATTTTACATTTTTGATGTTGATGAACTTAAAAATTAGAATATTGAATGTCTTATAGCTATGAATGCTAAACTAAATGAATCAAGTTCAATTTGGCATAATAGATTAGATCATGCAAGTATAGACTCACTAGCAAGATTAATTTAACTTGATTTAGTAAAGGGATTATCCAAAATAAATTTTGAAAAGGACAAAATTTACAAAGCATGTCAACTTGGAAAATAAAAAATATCCTCTTTCAAATCCAAAAATATTATTTCAACTACTAGGCCTCTAGAACTACTTCATATGGATTTATTTGGATCTATCTCAACTACTAGTCTTGGAGAAAAAAGATATAGCTTTGTTATAATAGATGATTTTTCAAGATATACATGGATTTTATTTTTATCACATAAAGATAGTGCTTTTGATATGTTTGTTGATCTATTTAACAAAATAACAAAATAAAAAGAATGCAATATTTTATATATAATAAGTAATCATGGCACAAAATTTATAAATAAAAAATTTTAAAATTTTTGTTCTAAAAATGGAATCAATCATAACTTTTTAGCACCTAGAATATCCTAACAAAATGGTATGGTAGAAAGAAAGAATAGGACATTGATTGAAATGGCACGAACCATGCTTTATGAAAGCAACCTTCCAAAATATTTTGGGCTGAAACTATTAACACCGTATGCTATGTGCTAAATAGAGCTCTAATTAAACCAATCTTAAAAAAACTCCATATGAACTCTATAAAAAGAAGAAATCAACTATTTCATATTTTAAAATCTTTGAATGTAGATGTTTTATTCTTATAAATGGTAAAGATAAGCTAGGAATGTTTGATGCATAATCAGATGAAGAAATTTTTCTAGGATATTCATCACATAGTAGAGCATATAGAGTATTCAATAAAAGAACATTGATTTTGGAAGAATCCGTACATGTTATTTTTGATGAAACTAACTCTCTTAAAATAAGAGAAGAAGAGCTTGATGTGGATGCAGAAATTCTAGAAAAAAAAATAAAGGATATATCACTTGAAGATACCCCCTCTCAAGAAAAAGAAGGTAAAGAGCAGGAAGTTGAAAAAGTGTTGCCACAATCTCAAGATGATCAAGGTACATCCAACTTACCAAAAGGATGGAGGTATGATCATAATTATCCTAAGAAATTAATAATAGGTGATCCATCTCATGGAGTTAAAACTAGATTATCTCTTAGGAAAGCTATGAATCATATTGCATTTATATCTCATTTAGAACCTAAAAATATAATTGAAGCTGAAAAAGATCCAAATTGGATATTAGCAATGCAAGAGGAGTTAAATCAATTTAAAAGAAATAAAGTTTAGAAATTAGTTGAAAGACCTAAAAATATTATTATAATTGGTACAAAATGGGTCATTAGAAATAAACTTAATAAAAATGGTAATGTAATTAGATGCAAGGCTAGATTGGTTGCATAAGGATATAATTAGAAAAAGGATATTGATTTTGATGAGTCCTTTGCACCCGTAGCTTGACTTGAAACTATTAGATTGCTCTTAGCATTTGCATGCTTCATGAATTTTAAACTTTTTCAAATGATTGTAAAGAGTGCATTTTTAGATGGTTTAATTGAAGAAGAAGTTTATGTAGAGCAACCTCCATGATTTGAAGGTCAAGAGTTACCTAATCATGTATATAAACTTAAGAAAGCACTATATAGATTAAAACAAGCACCTAGGGCTTGGTATGATAGATTGAGTAAGTTCTTACTAAAGAATGATTTTAAAAGAGATAATGTAGATAAAATACTATTTATTTAAAGAAAATTAAGTGATCTATTGATTATCCAATTATATATTGATGATATAGTATTCGATGCTACTAATGAGATTTTGTGTAGAGAGTTTGCTAATCTCATGTAAGGTAAGTTCGAGATGAGTATGATGGGAGAGCTTAATTTAGTATTAATTTAGTATATGCATGTAGACCAACGCGCATACATACAGCTTAATTTAGTATTAATATACATGCAGTAGACCAGATATAATAGAGCTTAATTTAATATTTAATATATTAAACTGCAAGTAGGTCAGATCTAATATTTAGTATATGCATGTATGCACGTTATCAATCAATTTCTAAGGAATCACTTGTATTAGCAGTTAAAAGAATCTTTAAGTATTTAATAAATACTCAAGATGTTAGTTTATGGTACTCTAAATAATCTTCATTAAATTTAATTGGTTATAGTGATTCAGATTTTACTGATTATTGCTTAGATAGGAAGAGTATAAGTGGTACATATCAATTTTTAGGAGTGAATTTGATCTCTTGATTTAGCAAGAAATAAAGCTCAGTAGCCTTGTCCATGGTGGAAGCCGAATACATTGTTGCTAGAAGTTATTGTGCTCAACTATTATGGATCAAACTACAATTAGAAGATTATGGTATTACTTATAACAACACTCCTATTCAATATGACAACACAAGTGCCATAAATTTAACTAAAAATTCTATATTACATTCAAGAACAAAACATATAGAAGTAAGACATCATTTTATTAGAGAGCATGTTCAAAATAATGATATACTTCTTGAATATGTGCCTACTGAAAATTAAGTTGCTGATATCTTTACTAAACCCTTGAATGAAGAATATTTTTGCACAATTAGAAAGCAATTAGGTTTATTTGATCCAATTTATTAAATGAATATCTTATGATAATTGATTTTCATATGATGAAATGATTGATTTTGATATGGTTAGTTTTCTTGCATTTATTCAATTTTTATCTCATTTAGAAAAGAAAAATAAATGAATTTTTTTATTTGAAAATTAGAATATTCATGTCTGTGCCAAACTGAGCCATCCCATTACTTTCTTATAGAAAAACTTAGTCATCCTAGTATTGGGCCAACTCAATTTTTCTTCACAAAAAATTGGGTCAGCTAAGTTGTCGGGGGCTCTATTTTTTAAATGAATAGATCGACGGCTCTTTTATATTTTGTTTTTTAGCCATCTATAGAGAAAACCCTAGAACCTTAAAGACCTTCCCCTAGAAATTCTTTTCCATCAAATTTGAGTGGAGTTTTGGAATCATGCCATGCAAGAAACAAATCGTAACCCCTAGGATCAAGCATGCATGTCCAGTTCTGCCACCTAGAAGGGGGATTAGCGGTGGAGAATGGCAAACTAAGTTTTGTGAAGATCGTTCTTCGCCTTCTAGGTCATCTCAATCCGCCTCATCTCCTCCAAGACCATCCACTCAACTTCCTCAACCTCCTACTCTGATTTCCCCACCATCTCCTTCTTCCACACCCATTCCACTCTCCTCTAGGGCCTTCACAACTGGTAGAAGGGTGGATTTTGATTTTCTAGCAAGTTAGGGTTTTGAGTTTGAAGAGGGATTGAAGTATCAAGGATGAGAATATCTTTGCTCTAGGATCAATCTTCCAACCTATCCAAATCTAGTGAGAAAGTTCTATGGCAATGCTAGGGTTAGCCCAAGATTGTTTGAATCAAAAGTCAAGAAGGTTAAGATAATTTGACCATGGAAAAGCTAGGCAATTTACTTAGGGCACCCACTAAAGGAGCTGAGAGACTCGATGATCGAGCAAGTGGACTGCAATTGTTATTTGGTAGAGATGATGCCATGCACTTTGAGAAAATCCATGCTAGAGACCTGTCCATGGAAAATAGACTGCTTCACCATATTTCAGCCATGATTCTAGTACTCAAAGTAGGAAGGTTTGATTTTCTCAACAAAAATGACATAGCTGTAATGTATCATATCATAATGAGAGAAAAGTTTAACCTTCCAACTTTGATTTTGAGGGTGATGCCAGAAGCATCCCAAAGAGAAAACCTGCACTACCTTACGAGATGTTTTTGACATTTGTATTTCAAGACTTTGGAGTTAGTTTGGAAGGGGAACCTAGTAGGAAGCTTTAGCACTATGATACATACAATCTAAAATTGATGTATAGGATGAAGTTTAAGAAGGTTAATGGGATTTGGGTGAAGTTAGATGAAAAAGGGGAAGAGAGACATGAGCCAGAGCCCGTGCCACAACGTCCAACGCTTATTCCATCTTTGTCCACTGTCGGACTAGATGAGGATTAGATTGAGGAGATAGTATAGCACGTCTCGGCCAGAGTATATAATAGACTCTTCGATGGTCTTCCCTCATTGATGAAAAATGCTGTGAGGAGGGTGTTCACCGAACAGCATACTTCAGTACCCATGGATCCAGCCTCATTCGACCCTCTAGAGCCTAATGTTGATTAGGTTGCTTATAGGATCCATTTAGTCATACTTAGAGTATTTTGATTGTAAATGTTCATATTAGGTATCAATGATATGTAATGTTCAAACTTTAGCATTTTGTGCACTTGAAACTGTTTATATCTATGAATGAATAAAGTCTAACTTTTGGCTTGAATTATATCAAATTTCTCTAATGAATGAATGAAATTATCTCTTTTCATGCTTGATCAATGTAAGCGCACCAACTGGCATCATCTCTCCTTGATACCAATTGACATTCCATGATATCGCTCGAATGCCAATCATCCTTGGCATCACAAGCTCCGACACTATATTACGGAAGCTCCTGATCTTTAGCATGGACTTGGAGAAACCTATGATGTTCTCTATAGGTAGCAAATCACTGATCCTCCACCTGGATCTATGATGGGGTGCCTCCCTTTCTGAGCTTGAGGGAAATGCCCCGCTTCTCTAGGCCTTCTTCAAGAATCCTGGGGCGGCAACTCTAGAGAGAAGAGAAGAAGAGAGTTGAGGGAGAAAAGGTCTGTATTGATTTCAACCTTAAAAACCCTAATATAACATATGTATTTATACATAGCCATTAGGCCCAACCAAAAACTCCCCTGGCTAACCCAATACATGAAAGCACTCAACGAGCCCATGTACACCCATGTCTCCTATGCTCTCATCCTCTGAATCTAGACCCGACCCATACATGAATTAGTCCACTTAAGACCTCTCAAACTAGGCCTTAAGATCCCTAGGATCAACCAAGATCCTAGCCCAAAATAGACCCTCACATAACTTTGCCCGTGCATTGAGCTAGCTCACTCTGCCCGCGCACTGAGCTAGCTCAGTCTCAATACTGAGTCAGCTAAGTTCCATTGGGTTGGCTCAGTCTGAAACTGAGCTGGCCCAGTCTTGTGTCGTGCCAGTAGTCCCAAATGCGCAACTCTCTATTTTGCCTATGCTCTAAGACTTAGCCGATCTAGTTTTGGACTGAGTCGGCTAACCTACAGAAAATATTCTTTCTACAGTCTTGATTCTCCAGCTTTGGTTTCTTGCTTCATCTTGTGTCCCAGATCTTCGAAGCACCAACCAAGCCCCTAGAATCCTCAGAGCCAACACCATGACTCCTCCCAAGGCTTGGGAGTACCATAAATTCTCATAATCTCCACCTTGGTGCTCCCAAGCCTTGGCAAATCTCTCGGCAATGTCCTCCTGCATGATCATACTGTCACTATACACTCGATAGCACCTATGCAAATATCACCTCCGCCAATCCTTTTTAGCTGTTGTGCATCCTTGAGGCCTTTAGAATGACTGCCTCCATCGTTGAAGACCTACGCTTGCTTCTTGGCACTATCCTGAAATTGTAGGATCTCTTCTGCTTAGCAGCTGCATCACTTTCGCTGGACTTTTCTGGAGAATCTATAGCATTTCTACACCAGCACATGTTGTACCACCTAACACGATCTCTTCAGAGCTATGCCTGTCCACCTGCATGCACCACTCCACCTGGAACTATGCATCATCGACGCTCTGAACTCATGCCAAATTTTTTCTCCAATTATGGATCCACCACTATGGTGCTCCACCTATATCCAAAGTCCATCTAATGCCATAGAAGCTGACTCTATCACTGAGCCCCTCGAGGCCAACTACTCAATGCTGCACTGTTGAGCCTACCACTGCATCTCGAGCACCATCGCTATCCCTTCGAACCCTCCATGCTATGTGGATCCCTTCGAAGTCATCTCAGATACCTCTATAATCTGCGGGCACCTCCAAAATCCAAGAGCTTATCCAACTCTTCTGAATTCAGTGACTGAACCCTAGGAAATTTCACCCTAATCCTTCTCTTCTACCCCTACACTAGCCATCACTTTAGTTACACCTGGAGAACCATCCTCCACCTGAACCATGACTCTCCCTGATGCTTCTGTAGAAGAAATTTGATCCACGATACTTTCAACTGCCTGAGACCTCCTAGCACTTCCTGAGACCTCCTAACTCTCTCTGAGACCTGCTCTTGATCTTCCTAAGAAGCCCTTAACACCATCTACTAAGATACACTCCTCGACTGCTACACCATCGAGCCTCTCTCAACTCCTGTGCCTTCAGGGTAGCGCTCCTGTAGCACTCCAATACTTCCTGACTCATCTCTGCACCGTTCTACAGCCATCCAACCCTAACCTGCTGAACCTCCATGGATCATCCATCTCCATTACTCCCAAGGCTTTGCAAATCCATGCTCTGATCTGCTGAATACATCTCCGACAACTTTTCCACCTTCTTGACATTGAAGAACGTGTAGTCGCTTCTTCAGCCTTCCTACGATCATTACCCCTTAGAAAACCTCTCTTTAATAGCCCTACACTGCCCATCTTCCTAAAAAACTCTGATGCTCTCTATTGAGATACCTCCCTTGACTGCTGCATCATCGAGCCTTTCTTAGCCCTGCATCTTTAGGAAAGTGCTACTACAGCACTCCTGCACTTTCTGCCTGTTGCATAATCAACATACACCCCAACCTTTCTACCAAGAATGATCAGTAAATCATGCACCAAATCCTTCCACCCTAGAAAAATTTCTTTTCGTTAATCCTCTCAAGCTCCATCTTCAACTCGCTACTTTTGATTGGTCAAACCACAGCAATAACAAAGATAGATTTGAGACATACCGTGAAATTCTTGTGTAGATTTTTGATTTCACCTTGTATGACTTCTTCTTTCCTTTCATGCACCATCAGACTCTGAAACTTAACTCTGATACCATATTGCCATCCACAATATTTCAAGCATCACCTAGCTCTGATACCAGATGTAAGCACACCAACTGGCATCACCTCTCACTGATACCAATTGATATTCTATGATATCGCTCGAATGTCAATCATCCTTGGCATCATAAGCCCCAATATCATATTATGGAAGCCCCTGATCTTTAGCCTGAATCTGAAGAAATCTGTGACATTCTCGATGGGCGGCAAACCATCGATCTTTCACCAAGATCTGTGATAGGGTATCTCCCTCCCTAGGCTTGAGGGAGACGCCCTCCTTCTCTAGGCCTTCTTCAAGAACCCTGGGGTGGCAACTCTAGAGAGAAGAGAAGAAGAGAGTTGAGGGAGAAAAGGTTTGTATTGATTTCAACCTTGAAAATCCTAATACAACCTATGTATTTATATATAGCCATTAGGCCCGACCAAAAATTCTCCTAGCTAACCCAATACATGAAATCACTCACCGAACCCATGTACACCCATGTCTCCTATGCTCTCATCCTCTGGATCTAGACTCGATCCATACATGAATTAGCCCCCTTAAGATATCTCAAACCAGGCCTTAAGATCCCTAGGATCAGCTCAGATGCTAGCCTAAAATAGATCCTCGCATAACTCTATCGCGCACTAAGCCAGCTCAGTCTCAACACTGAACTGGCTAAGTTCCACTGGATTAGCTCAGTCTAAAATTGAGCCAGTCTAGTCCTATGCCATGCTAGCAGTTTCGAACGTGCAGCTCCCTATTTTGCCTATACTGTGAGACTTAGTCGATCCAATTTTGGACTGAGCCGACTAACCTACAGAAAATGTTCTTTCTGCAGTCTTGATTCCTCAACTTTGGTTCCATGCTTCATCTTGTATCTCAGATTTTTGAAGCACCAACCAAGCCCCTAAAATCTTTGGAGCCAACATTGTGACTCCTTCCATGGCCTCCCAAGGCTTGGGAGCACCACAAATCCTCACAATCAAATCTCTCCTTACATGATCCATATACTTTTTGATAATGACAAAAAAGAGGAGAAAATTGAGTATGAAATAAAAATTAAAAATATAATTAAATAAAGAATACACAAGCAAGTGAAATTTAATTGTAATTATAAGTATGAAAGAAATCAGAACTTGAATTGCTAAATTGAAAGCTTAGCACATAGTAAGGGGGAGCAATACACAATTTGACTTAAAATTGAATATACTTATCATATTCAGGGGAAGCATATATAAATAAATATGATGTATGCGTTAATTGGTAAGATTGAATGAAAATAGCATTTTGAAATATGATGAAAAAGTTCTACTTAAAAGATTTTGTTATCATCAAAAAGGGAAAGATTGTTGATCCTAGATTGATTTTGATGATAACAAAAGCATTTGAGTATAGATTATTAAATTACTAACGTTATTTATGAGGATGTGTAGTTATAAATTTCAAGAGCTCACAAATCTTAAGTGTTTCCATTTATCTAAATGAAGATTCATTATTTAAGATTTTAGAGAAGATATTTTAGATTGGATACATCTTTCAAGATGTTAAAATGAAGATTAAATCAAGGCAAAAGGATAAGTCTAGCCTACAAAAAAATTTGGAGAAGAAAGGGTCACAAATGATCTTTAGCATACATGGCATGCAAACTGAACTGACCTAGTCTTAGATTAGGCCGACCTAATCTCAGTGGAAGCAAAAGATAGAAAGGATAGAAAGCAAAATTTTTTATGACCTAGGAGATTAAGCTTACCCAATTTTCAATTGAGCCAACCTAGTGACAACTAGACTGAACTAGTCAGAAAAGTAGCCATCCCATTCTCAGAAAATATAAGATAATAGAAATAGATATTTTGGGATCTCTAAGACTGCACTGATCCAGCTAAAAACTGAGCCGGCCCAATGCCTGTAATGGCTAGTTTTCAATTTCGTAGCTTTTTCACTCCACATGCCTTCCAACGACTATTTTCAGTCTTTTATTGGCTAGATTACTTTTAGAAGTCCTCCTAGCTTACTTGTAATGGTGGAAAATCTCAGAGATACTTAAGAAAATATTTGAGACAAGAGAATAGACTTTTGAACTTACAAAAAAAACTTTCAAATAGTTTTTCAGTACATTCAAGTGTGTGAGTAATATTGTGAAAAGGAAGGAGTAACATCTAGACAAACATTTGTCCTTCCAACATCCTCAATCCGAAAGAAGTCAGGGCATTGCTATTGAAGATTACTTCCTTATTTTCTCAAGCATTCAAGAGAAGAAATCAACCCATCTAGCAAATCTACCAAGATTTTCTTCTCATAAGCTTCATTGAGTTTGTTTTAATTTTATTATACTCTTTTTTTTATTTCAAGTTTCTTGGGATGAGAAATTTGAGTTGGTCTAAGCCTAGAGTTGGATGTCGTAAGGTTAGATTGGTGAGCCTAGAACAAAACCAATCGAGATTGATTGTTAGTCCAAAAAATAATCATTGTATGGTTGTGGTTGGTGAGTTAAGATCAAAATCAACTAGGTTGGATTGTGAGCCCAAGTAAAAAAATCAGATTGTTATCAAGCTAAGTGATTATAGTTGAATTCCCAAGTGGTTTACTTAGAGAGTGGATGTAGGTGCTGAATTTATGTCGAACCACTATAAAATTATTGTGTTTGTGATTATGTATTTCTGGTTTATTACTTTCATTCTTTGCACATTACATAGCTTGTTTCATTTAAGCCCTTGATTAGTTTAAATTGCTCATATCTTAAGCTAAATTTTAAAATACCCAATTCACCCCCCTCTAAGAAAGCCATTCTTAGGCAATAAGTGGTATCAGAGCAGATGCTCTAATATTAGTTATTGATTAAACTATCAAAGAGCTAAAGATTAAATGGCAACCTCAATTAGAACTCCATTGGTTGAGGGGCAATCAACCAATAGACCCTCGCTATTCAATGGGACTAACTATACTTATTGAAAAGCACGAATGAGAATATTCATCTAAGCATAATATCATGACATGTGGAATATCATAATGTGAGGACCTCACACACCTACAATCATCATTGATGATTTATCCATCCCAAAATCTGAAAGAATTGGGATGAACATGACACGAAGAAAGCTCAACTTAATGCCAAAGAAATTAATGTTCTATATTATTCTTTAGACGTTAATGAGTTCAATAGAATATCAACATATTCATCCGCCAAAGAAATTTAGAATAGACTTGAAGTCACCCATGAGGGTACTAATCAAGTCAAAAAATTAAAGATAAATATGTCGGTATATAAGTATGAGTTATTTAAAATAGAACCACATAATTTACTGAAAATCATACATTCATGATTTCTAATGGTTAAGTTTAAAGTTTCCACACGTGTTTTTATTTAGGTATTTGAATATCTATTAATATATTATATTATTTAAGACTAGAAAAAAGGAGGGAATTGATAAGTGCTAAAAATATACTAATAAAAGTATTAAATTATAAAATAAATTAATCTATTTTATTAGAAATTGATACTTTTATTAATCTTATGTAGGAAAGAAGGCCACCAATGTGAAGATCTCATTTTTCTGGTTCAGATGAAAAAAATTTTAGGCAAAACGGACTTCAAACGAGCCCAGAATCGAATTTCAAAAAAAAAAAAAAAAAAAAAAAATCGCCGACGCAATGCTGACGTCAGGATGACGTCAGCATTTTTCGCGGCGCACGGTGGACCATCTGAAGGGTAATTCGGGAATTTCACAGCATAAAGAGCGCTGCTGATTGGTTGAAGAACGCGGCGGTCCATGCAACACCGGGCTCGCGCACGGTCCACGGAGGGCAATTTGGGAATTCTTGGTTGATCTAACGGGCGGTTTTCACTGAAGCTTGATCGGACGGACGAGAAGAAGGCGCTGATGGACGGCATCCGCAGCTCCCGATCGAGATCCAACGGCTGAGATTCATCCCGACGTTAAACTATAGATCTGAAGCCTTCTTTCAACGCGATCGGACGGCCCAGATTCGATCCAATGGATGATCCAACGGCTGATATTAAATCCGACTTGATCTGGGTTATTTTAAGGGCTTTTTGAGTGGTTTTTGGACCGTTTGATCAAGATCTAATGGGCAGAATTACCCAGATCTTAATTTGAGTTGATTTAGGAGTCCTAAACCTAATTTTTGATGGATTTTGGGGGAAATAAAACTCTTTACCTATAAAAGAACCTAGTGTTGTCGTGAGAAAAAAAAATCAGAGAGAGAGACGGGGAATCAAAAGAATTAGAGAGAGAGAAAAAGAGAGAGACGGGGAGAAAGAGAGAGAGGGAGAAAGAGAGAGAGAAAGAGAGAGGAGAGAGATAAAAAAAAAAGTGATTTGTGAGAAAATCAAAAAGGATTTTTGATTTTTCTTCGACGATCAAGACATCGATCAAGGAGCCTCTTCTTCTTCGCCAAGTTCTCCACATCAAGAGCAGCAGACAATCAATTTCAGCAATCAAACAGTCTAATTTCTTCATGCTTTTTATTTTATTTGCTATTTTTGAATTTATCATGAACTAAATTTTATTTTACTAAGGCTAAGGTGTAGCCACTCTTTTGATGCAATATTCAGTATGATTTATTTTTAAATTTTATTCATGAGGAGTATATAAATCTGATCTTAATGCTTTTAGATTACTGGCCATCTTCTAATTGATCTGATGAACATAGATGTTACGGACCAAGTACATCTATGTTAATGCTTCTTGATTATATACCTTGTATTATGAATCAAATTAGAATTCATATGCATGCGGAATTTTAGTGCGCTTTGGACGCAGCGTATTTTAATTAGAGGGTTTCACAAAACCTAATGCATTAATATTTATTTAAATTACACCTGGACCAAAGGGTATAATTAATAAATATTAATAGTTTTGCTATGCCTGGACCAAAGGGTAGTGAATAAATTAGGAGACTCCACCGTCACATGAAATAAAATTAATCTAAAAATCTGAATATTGTATTGACTGAGTTGGTGAACCGATTGCCTTAGTAATCCATTGCTCTTGAATTTAAAACCCTAATAATTTACACTCTCTCTATTTAATTAAAAACTTTTAATTATTTTTTTATTTTTTTTTAATTTCTTATTCTCATAAATCGATCTTCTAAATAAAGCATAGGAAAGAGCTTTTCAGTACTTATTTTTCCAATCCTCTAGGGACGATACTCTACTCATTCACTTTATTACTTGATCGACTGGTGCACTTGCCATAGCTATAAATTAGCCTTCTCCTTGAGGAAACGTCGACTGAAGGAAATAAAATTTAAAATCATAAAAAAAAATGAAAAAAAATTTCCAAAAGCAAGTCGACTGAAAAAAAAGATAATCACTTGTTGAGAGAGTCGATTTTGAATGGAACCTTAAGAGACTCGAAGAAATAAAAAAAGAAAGTATTAAAAGCAACATGGAGCAATGACGAAAATTCATCCTCAAGTGAAGAAGAATGTCTAAGAGAAAAAAAAGCCAATCTTTTATCTTATGGCAATGGAAGATGAGGAAAATAATGATTCAATTTCTGAATTTATATTTGAGAAATTATATGAAGCTTTTAATGATTTACTTTTTGATTTTAAAAAGTTATCTCATAAGAATAAGAAACTAAGGAAAGAGAATTAATCCTTAAAAATAGATAAAGCTCAAATAGAAGAAAATATGAAGAAAATATAAAGCAATCTAAATGAATCAAATAAAAAATTTATATCATTATAAGATGAAGTAGTAAGATTAAGATCCATAGTAGATAGATATATGCTAAGCTCTAAAAATCTGCAAACTATAATTAAAAATCAAAAAATGGTCTTTGATAAAGCCAGTATAGGGTATGATCCATCAGGAAAGCAAAAATTGGTAAAGAATGTATATGCAAAATCTCATAATTATGGTAGAAGCATCACATGTTACAAATGTAATAAAATTGGGTATAAATTTATTGAATGCAAAATCTTTATTTCAAGCAAATTAAAAATAAAACAAGTTTGGATTTCAAAAGGAATCATTTATGCTAATCACAAAGGACCCAAGGTCGCTTAGGTACCTAAATCTATTTGATTTCATGTATAGGTGTGCTTGGCATCCAAAAGAACTAAAAGAAGATGGTACCTTGATAGCGGATGCTCGAGGCACATGATGGAAGATAAATCATAATTTATCTCTCTTGAAGCTAAAGATGGAGGTGTTGTAACATTTGAAGACAATGATAAAGAAAAATCATTGATCTCGATAATATATTGATAACATCCTCTACTAGCACAGAAAATGTTTTGTATTTTGAAGGACTAATGCATAACTTAGTATAAGTCAACCTTGTGATAAGGGTTTTAATATTTCATTCAAATCATCTCATTGCATTGTAATTAGTTCTTTAGATGAAAGCATCAAATTCATAGGAAAAAGACATGAAAATATTTACATTGTTGATCTTGATAAACCTAAAAATGAGAATATTGAATGTCTTGTTGCTATGAATATTAAACTTAATGAATCGAGTTGGATTTGGCATAATAGATTAGGTCATGCAAGTATGAACTCACTAGCAAGATTAATTAAACTTGAATTAGTAAAAGGGTTACCCAAAATAAATTTTAAAAAGGACAAAATTTGCAAAGCATGCCAACTTGGAAAATAAACAACATCCTCTTTCAAATACAAAAATATTGTTTCAACTACTAGGCCTTTAGAACTACTTCATATGGATTTGTTTGGACCTATCTCAACTACTAATCTTAGAGAAAAAAGATATGGCTTTGTTATAATAGATGATTTTTTAAGATATACATGAATTTTATTTTTATTACATAAAGATAGTGCTTTTGATATATTTGTTAGTTTATTTAACTAAATAACAAAAGAAAAAGAATGCAATGTTTTATATATAAGAAGTGATCATGGCACAAAATTTGAAAATAAAAAATTTTAAAATTTTTGTTCTAAAAATGGAATCAATCATAACTTTTCATCACTTAGGATACTCCAACAAAATAATGTGGTAGAAAGAAAGAATAGGACATTGATTGAAATGACATAAACCATGCTTTATAAAAGCAACCTTCCAAAATATTTTTGGACGAAAGTTATTAACACCGCATGCTATGTGCTAAATAGAGCTCTAAAGAGCAATCTTAAAGAAAATTCCATATAAACTCTATAAAGAAAAGAAATCAAATATTTTATATTTTAAAATCTTTGGATATAGATATTTTATTCTTATAAATGGTAAAGATAAGCTTAAAAAGTTTGATGCAAAATTAGATGAAGAAATTTTTCTAGAATATTCATTACATAATAGAGCATATAGAGTATTCAATAAAAGAATATTGATTGTGGAAGAATCTGTACATATTATTTTTGATGAAACTAACTCTCTTAAAATAAGAGAAGAAGAGCTTGATGTAGATGAAGAAATTCTAAAAAAAAAATGAAGGATATATCGCTTAAAGATACTCCCTCTCAAGAAAAAGAAGACAAAAAGCAAGAAGTTGAAGAAGTGTTGCCATAATCTCAAGATAATCAAGGTATATCTAACTTACCAAAAAAATTGAGGTATGATCATAATCATCCTAAGAAATTAATAATAGATGATCCATCTCATAGAGTTAAAACTAGATCATCTCTTAGGGAAGCTATGAATCATATTACATTTATATCTCAGTTAGAACCTAAAAATGTAATTGAAGCTGAAAAAGATCCAAATTGTATATTGGCAATGCAAGAAGAGTAAAACCAATTTAAATTTAATAAAGTTTGGGAATTAGTTGAAAGACCTAAAAATTTTCTTATAATTGGTACAAAATGGTTCTTTAGAAATAAACTTGATGAAAAGAGCAATATAATTACAAACAAGGCGAGATTTGTTGCACAAAGATATAATCAAGAAGAGGGTATTGATTTTGATGAGTCCTTTTCACCCGTAGCTAGACTTGAAGCTATTAGATTGCTCCGAGCATTTGCATGCTTCGTGAATTTTAAACTTTTTAAATGGATGTAAAGAGTGCATTTTTAAATGGTTTAATTGAAGAAGAAGTTTATATAGAACAACCTCCAGGCTTTGAATGTCAAGAGTTACCTAATCATGTATATAAACTTAAAAAAGCACTATATGGATTAAAATAAGCACCTAAAGCTTGATATGATAGATTGAATAAGTTCTTACTAAATAATAATTTTAAAAGAGGTAATGTAGATAAAATACTATTTATTAAAAGAAATCAAGTGATCTATTGATTGTCCAATTATATGTTGATGATATAGTATTTGGTGCTACTAATAAGATTTTATGTAGAAAATTTGCTAATCTCATGCAAGGTGAGTTCGAGACGAGTATGATGGGAGAGCTCAACTTCTTCCTCGAACTCCAAATCAAGCAATCAAATGAGGGGATTTTCATCAACCAATGGATTATAGTAGCTCAGCATATGGCCCTTGCTAGCGGATTATGGTAGTTAGTATAATTTGATTTTGTCCCTATTATGGGTATAATAGTGTCCTTAGCATTTAGTCTAATAAAATTATTAAGAATTATGATATGGCAAAATAATAAATAATTTATGACTTTATCTATAAAGTTAACATGATGTTTATATTATGTATTAGAAATGATGATTATATAAATTACATTATTTATGCATATATGATTGATTTATAATATACTATTATTAAGAAAGTTTTGTTTTCTAATAATCATCATCTTCTCTAAATGATTTATTGATGGATGTATAAACTTATGCTTGATCTAGATAAGATAGTGCAAGGTTTACTTACTGAGCTAGTGTAATTCATATCTTTTTCTTTTTCTTTTTCTGTCTAGGTGCATAAGGTTAGAAATGAAGGATGATCCAGGTTTGAGGATCTACACTAGCAAGCTTAGAGATTTTATGATAAAAACTTAGTTTATTGGATGATCATTAACTTGTAGTCAATTATTTATGAATTTTGAGACATGAGATTAATGATATTTGATTTTGGATTTAAAGACTTTGGACTAATCTTGGTTTAATTACTTGATGAATGATAGAATTAAATCTTTTATTTTATTTTATTTATGAGTGATTTTTGTAGATTATGATTGATAGACTTCGTGTTATCAAGGATGGTACCTCTCGGTAGCATGATCATGTTATATCCTGGATTTAGGATATGATATTTTATGATATCAAAGCAATAGGTTTGATCATGGGTAGAACTTAAAATCTAGCAATGGATAATTAGAGCTTGTTTACCTAGATCATGTTTAATTGAATAAGAGTAGATAAATTTTTTTAGAGGTTTTGTTGCTCAATTAAGAAAGTTGATTGATGCAAGTATTTTTTGATAGATGATGATGAGTAAGAAGGACTATGAGAAGAGATATTAAATAGTCAATTGAGTAGCTTCTAATGCACCAGCCATTAAGACAGACATTAATAGAGTTTGTAAAGTGGTGGCTTAGTTTATTCAGCAACAACAACAAACACAAGCCACTCCTTGACCTACACTATCTGTGGAGTCATATCATGAGAGGTTTAGAAGGCTCAACTATTGAAAAATGTATCCTAAGCCAATCATCTAGGTTGTAGATAATTGAGCTGATTGTATATATACTTAAATTATTATAATAAATAAAATTATTATTTTGGTATTTTCATCACTTTGGTGCATCTTCCTGTAATAAATTCTTCTGTAATGAAGTTGTTAGGACTATTTAGACTCGACAAAAGAGAATTTATCATTTAGTTCTTAAACTTGTTCGTGATCAAATGATACGTTGTCACCTAGGATGACAACGTATTGAGTGTAGTGTTAGATATGTGTGCCCTAGAAGCTAGAATTGATTGACACTTGTAATACACTTTTAGGGATAAAATTATAATTTTGACTATAAATAATAAAATAGATTATTTTCTATCACATATGTGTATTTAGTGTCTGTGATACATCCCTTGAGTTAATGGTAATGATAATTCTTATTTTCAAGAGTTGAAAATTTAAGACAAGAATTTTCATTATTAACTCATAAAATGCTCCTGACCGTAGGATCATCATGAGGATGGTGATTGATCCAAAAGGTTAGTGTACAATCGCTTCTTTATAGTAAATGAGTCTTCAGTCTATGGTGTAGAGACATCGAAGTGAAAGTATAGATACTCGTTAGAGAATGAGGGCACCGAGCGTGACCCCCTTGAGTAGTCATAAGAAAGTCTACCTTCTCATCGATGACTGACTCGAAGCTGCAGTGGTGTGTCTGGTTCTTTGACCTGAGGTGCATCGGTAGTTCACCTTGAGGGTGTTATAGTTTGACTACACCATGACTCAGTCTCCTAGCCATTCAAAACCCTGAGGTGTATGTTGGCTATAGCATGTTCATTGTAGGAATTGGATTGCACCAAGATGGAATCTATCTACCTCGGTGGATGAGGAGAAGCCCTATGATAATCATGAGAATCAAGTTCATAAGCCCATGGCCATGGTAGAGAGTAAAATAATAGAAAGAGTTTCTATTAAGATTTTCACATCGGAAATCGAATGATTAAATCATAAGATAGAAATTAGGATTTGATGAGTTCACCTTAACCCTAATCTGATCGGGGCTCAAGATAGAAGAACTTAATCACACAAGTAGCTGCACTGAGAGGTTCATCTTTAGTTTTGATGGGTTGCCACCATATACTGTTAGATATCATTGGTGGATTTTGAGAGCAATTAGAATGATTCAGATGATCGATCATTCTAGTTGTCTGAATTAGAAGAGTTCTGATCCATCAGAAAGAGTTTCGATGATAGGAGATCACTACATATCTCATTACCATATAGAACTGAACCTAATTGGATCACACAAATAAGGGTTTGGATATAGATATCATCAATTGAACTAACCTAGTTCAATTGATTTGAATTAGATTCAATTAGGTTTAAGGAAATCGTGCTAGCGCATGATTGTGCCTAACATTCTCCTTTTTCTATCATTAAAAATTATCTCGACTGAGCCAAATGAGTTTGTGCTCACTCAGGTACCTTTACCTAGTCTGACTAGAGCTTGTTCAAATTAGAAAAGGGTTGTCTTAATTTATGAGATAAATTTGAGATAACATCTACAATTTTTCGTCATCTACTAATTCTTATCCTTTGACTTTGGTCAAACATTGACCTTTGACCCTTGGACATCTGCTCATGTGTTATGCACTTATTGGAGAGAAGATAGGGAATTGTTCCCTTACTAGATTTTGGAAAAGAGGGGGTGCATGCCTAGGATGGCGTGCGCCCATGGATAGGGATGCCTGGAGTCCCATACGGAAGGGACTCCAGGTTGCTTCTTGGATTCAAACTAGGTGACCCTCACCTATAGACTTTGATCAGTCTTAGATGCCACCTTAGGATGAATTTGTGGGTCTCTCATCTGATTGAATTAGATGATATCATCCCATCAATCAGATTTAGATCTGATTAATTGAAGCAATGTGATTGGCCGGGGTGATGTGGCACTGCATGGCGCAGTAGGGTCTATATAAAGACCTGTCTGCACCCAATTTTTAGAGACTCCTCTCCTAGCCATGCCCCAAGGCTATCCCTCTCTTTTCTCCATGCCATTTTTAGACCATCTCTCTCCTCTCCATGCCCAAGGATAGTAGGGCTTCAGATTTTATTGCGATTCAGGCAAGAAAAGGCTGACGAGAAAGGAAGAAGGCAGCACTGCTGTAGAGACGACTGCTGATCTTCGAAAGGAGTTTCGAAGATCCTCCAAATCAGATCCAGATCTAATTTTTGGAGATGAGATAAAGAAGGAGAAGATCTCTAGATCTAGCCCGAGTGGATACTAGTAGAGGCCAGGTGCTTACATGGCTAGATCCAGAACCTCAGGCTATCAGCAGATCATCAACGGATAATCAGATTACCCATATCAAGGTAAAATTAATTTAGATTTAATGTAATTTAATTTTTTTATTTATTAGATTATAAAATTAGATCTAGAAAATATCAGATCTGATTAGGATCTAAGAGAAAATTTTTGAAATATGCCTCTCGATCCAATCAGATCTGAACGAACCTGACCTCAAAAAATCACGATTTCCCCTTTAACTGGTATCAGAGCCAGGTTCTTATAAAATTTATTTATATCTAATTTAATTTGATAAATTAGTAATTTTAGATATTACATGAGATATGATTAGATCTAAAATTAAAAAATTAAAAAATTAAAATTAATTAATCTAGAACTAATATGTATAAGATACATAACTAGACTAGGAATAGAATTGTTCTATGTGTAGTCTAGTATAATCATAATTTTTATTTAATTAAATATGATTTTTTGATCTATTTATTTACTATTTTCTAGTCTTATAAATGTTATAATCAAATCTAAAAATAAAAAATAAATTAAAATTAATTTATTCATATGAGATATGATAGTTGCATGTTTAGACTAGTTGTAGAATAGTTCTACATAATTAGGTCTAGATTAGAATTTTATTTGATTAGATCAAATTTAAATCTAATTTTTTAGATTATTATGAGATAATTTAGATCTGAAAAAATATGCATGATTCGATACATGAGATGTATGCAAAATATGTTTCAATTAGATCTAATTTTTTTATATGAGATATATGATATAGATCTATTAACTTTTTGTAGATTATTGTATTTCCTGATTAAGGCATTTCCTCTTGGCCGTCCGGTCATAAGAACAAAGAAGGGTTTAAAGGCCCTCTCTTCCCATTCGATGGGGTGTTCTTATGATGTGTAGGGGTGCTGCGTGTTCGTCCTTAATCAGAAATTGAAAACTTACTTTCTGCAAAACCCTAGATCCTGAAACCTAGGATTTATTGTGCATATTTTATTTATGAACCCTAAACTTAATTAAGAATTAAGATTATGAAATATTAATTAGGTCTAAAATTGAGAATTTTTAGATCTAAGACATATTCATAATACTGGGTTCGGGCTTGGGTAGCTCAATTAGGTCTAAGCGGTTGATCAAACCGAATCAAGAGTTGGTTAGATGGGATCAACAATGCTTAAATTGACCAGCCTAATAGGATTAAGTCTGGGTCAAGATCGAGTCACGATGATCATCAGCAAGACCTAATTAGGCTCAGAGGTTAGAGTCTGGATTGTAGGCTAACCCAATTGGTTCTGACTCAATAATTTGGTGTCTAAGGTAAGTTTGGCACATACGATCCGACTGATTTTTAATTGAGAAGCTACTCGACTCTGAATGCATTCTTGTACGAGTTAATGGCATATTCCTTCCATCCGGTCTCACTTACCTGGCCATATCTGTTGACACAGTTCTGATCTGAGGTGGTCAATAATCCGAGCTAACCCATGCCACTAGGTTAGTCATAATTGTTATGACTATGTCAAGTCTAGTTTAATGAGACCTGAATCAATTCTTCCTAAGAAAAGATTAAGTCTGAGGTCTTCCACCATTGTAGATGTGCGGGCCCTTCCCGGAGGTTGATTGTTCTCGGCTGGATACAGTGGCTCAGTTGCACCGAAAAGATGCAACCATGTCTATTAGGCATTGGATGCTATGGGCTGGAGGATGAGAGTTGGGCTCAATATTTTGGATACGGTGAGAGACTCAATTAGGAACCCAGTCTATGCAAATGGTGGGTCTGACTTAACTAAGGAGTGGATCAATATTCCGGATACGGTGAGATTCATGAATTAGAGATCAAGTTTGGGTGCACCATGATTAGAGAATCATTGAACAAGAGTTGTTCACTCATTGGCTAACCCATCACCAATAACTGTTAGGTGAGGTGATGAGTCAGTTGGTGAGACCGCACCACCCACTAGAAATCATTAATCATGGAGATTTTTGCATCTCTACAGAGGGAGTGTAGGGATCCAAGAAAATAGTGGGAGCTAATTTATTTAAAAATAAAATTTCTAAATAAATTGGTCAAGTCATAATTACAGTATCTAACTAGAATCTTTGACTCTCTACAGAAAAAATGTCTGCGTCCAACCCATTAGGCACGTATCCTAGGACACACATAGACTGACTGGACCCAATTATAAAGATTGGCTCAGGAACTACAAAATATTTTGGGTTTCAAGAAGTTAACCCATGTATTGGACCAGGACCCTCCCACCTTACCAGCCCGTCCATCTATTGAACAGAGAGCATCTCTGGAAAAATGGATAGACGAAGATAATAAGGCCAGATATTACATGTTGGGCTCGATGTCTGATGAGCTCCAGCGCCAACATGAAGATATCAGGGACTGCTCGCCAAATGTTGGCTCACCTATAGGAGATGTTTGGTGAACAGAGTCGCGCAGCCAAATATCAAGTCACGAAATGACTTTTTAAGGCTAAGATGCATGATGGGCAGTCAGTCCAAGATCACTGTCTGACAATGATCAAGGACATGGAAGAGCTTGAGAAGCTCGGTGTGAAGTTAGACTTGGATCCTGCAGAATGATATTATTCTGCAATCCTTGACTGATGCATATGGGCAATTCATCATGAATTACCACATGCATAAACTTCAAAATTCCTTGGCCGAATTAATGAATATGCTGGTTACCGCTGAGCTTTCTATGAAAGGTTCTAAAGGCTCAGTTCTTGCTATGGAATGGACTTCTTCCAAAAGAAAGTCTTATGGAAAGAAAAAGAAGTCTGTGAAAAAGCAGAAGGTGGAAGGAGGAAAGAAGAAGAAGGCAGAGCTGAAGAAGAAGGCCGATGTCAAAGGAAAGTATTTCCATTGCAACAGCGACGGCCATTGGAAGCGGAACTGCCCTACTTACCTGGCCACCCTGAAGAACAAGAAGGAAGGTCCTTCTGGAGGTATGCTCGTTATTGAGTCTAACCTTACGATTTCTTCTGCATCCAGTTGGGTGCTTGACTCTGGTTCTAGTGCTCATCTGTGCACTTCCATGCAGGGTCTTGAGGATAGCAGGAGGCTGAGGGATGGAGACATGATCCTACGCATCGGTAATGGAGCAAGAGTTGCTGCAGTAGCCGTGATGGAAACATACCCTCTTCGATTACCATCTGGTTTAGACTTAGTTTTGAAAGACTGTTATTATGTGCCTGCAGCTAGCAGGAATTTGATTTCTGTTTCATGCTTAGCACAAGAAGGCTATGTGATTACCTTCTTTAAGGACCATTGTAACATTCTTTATGAAAGAAATAAAATTGCAAATGGTTTCCTTATTAATGGTCTTTATCAGCTACATATTGATGTACCTATTCTAACTATCGAGCAAAACGTGAATGCCAAACGACCTAGGGATAGTCCAAATGATAGATATCTATGGCACCTGAGATTAGGTCATATAGCAGAAGATAGGATCAACAAATTGGAGAAAAATGGGCTATTGAGTCCATTGACTTTTGAGTCATATCCAACTTGTGAATCTTGTCTTCAAGGCAAAATGACTAAACTCCCTTTTGTTGGACATGGGGAGAGGGCCACAGATCTCCTTGCCCTAGTACATACTGATGTGTGCGGCCCATTTGATGTGCCGGCTAGAGGCAATTTTGTCTACTTCATTACCTTTACCGATGATCTGTCTAGGTATGGGTATGTGTATCTTATGAGACACAAGTCTGAAGCTTTTGAAAAGTTCAAAGAATTCAGACATGAAGTAGAAAAAAAACTGAAAAACCCATTAAGGTTCTTCGATCAGATCGAGGAGGTGAATACCTTAGCCGAAATTCCTAGACTATCTCAAAGAAAAATGGCATAGTCTCTCAATGGACTCCACCAGGAACACCTCAACTCAACGGGGTTTCAGAATGGAGAAATCGGACTCTATTGGATATGGTCCGATCCATGATGAGCTTCACAGACCTCCCTGATTTTCTTTGGGGACACTTCATTGTTAACTTCAATTTATCTACTGAATAGGGTTCCCTCTAAAACCGTTCCTACCACACCGTATGAGATATGGCACGGTAAGAAACCAAGTCTGAGTCATCTCAGAATTTGGGGTTGTCCGGCTCATGTCAAAAGACAACAAGCGGACAAGTTAGAGTTTAGGTCCTTTAGAGCTCGATTCATAGGATATCCTAAAGAGTCATTAGGATACTATTTCTACATTCCAGAAGACCACAATGTGATTGTGAGTCGACATGCCATCTTTCTTGAAAAATAGTTTATTCAAGATAGCGGCATTGGAAAGCAGATTAAGCTTGATGAGAAAGTCTCACAAGTACAACGAGCTAAGGACCAATTGGAACCAAATCAGGTTGAGCCAATAAGAACACTACCTCCTCCACCTCGTAGATCGGAAAGAGTTTTTCCGTCCCCCTGAAAGATACTTAGGTATTATTTCAGAGGAAGTAGAGGAAAATGTTCCTCGTAGGTAATGGTGCTCATGGTGATGATCCCAAAACCTACAACGAGGCGATATCAGATATCGACTCCGAGAAATGGCTAGAGGCAATGCAGTCAGAAATTGACTCGATGCACTCAAACCAAGTCTGGACCTTGGTAGATCCACCAGAAGGTATAGTACCTATTGGGTGTAAATGGATCTTCAAGAGAAAGATTGGTGCAGATGGGAATGTGGAGACATTCAAGGCTAGACTAGTGGCAAAAGGTTATAGTCAACGCGAAGGCATTGACTATCAGGATACCTTTTCCCCAGTAGGCTATGCTAAAATCCATCCGCACATTGCTTGCCGTTGCAGCCTATTTCGATTATGAAATATGGCAAATGGACGTGAAAACGGCATTCTTAAATGGATATCTTGAGGAAGATATCTATATGGAACAGCCGCTAGGTTTCACATCCAGTGATACTGATCACAAGGTTTGCAAGCTGCAAAGGTCCATATATGGACTTAAGCAAGCATCTCGGAGCTGGAACACTCATTTCAATGATGTGATCAAAAAGTTTGGTTTCATCAAAAATGAAGAGGAACCATGTGTTTTCAAAAAGGTCAGTGGGAGCGCTGTTGTCTTCCTCGTATTGTACGTGGATGACATCCTCCTTATTGGGAATGATATTCCCATGTTGACATCAGTCAAATTATGGTTGTCCAAGGAATTCTCCATGAAAGACCTAGGTGAAGCATCCTTTATTCTAGGAATTAAGGTCTATAGGGATAGACCGAATAGGATGCTAGGACTTTCACAGAAGATGTACATAGAGGAAAGTACTAAAGAGGTTTAGTATGGAAAACTCTAAGAGGGGATTAATACCCTTCAGACATGGTATTCATCTTTCCAAGAAGATGTGCCCTAGCACACCTGAGGAAATAGAACGCATGAGCAAGATCCCTTATGCTTCTGCAATAGGGAGCCTCATGTATGCCATGCTATGTACACGACCTGATATAGCCCATGCTGTGAGTGTCACAAGCAGATATCAGTCAAATCCAGGTGAAGAACACTGGACTTCTGTGAAATGTATCCTTAAGTACTTGAGAAGAACTAAGGATATGATGTTGGTCTTTGGTAATGGAGAACTCCAAGTCCAGGGATACACAGACTCGGATTTCATGTCCGATATAGATGATCGAAAGTCGACATCTGGAAGTCTGTTTGTGTGCAATGGTGGTGCTGTCAGCTGGAAGAGTTCCAAGCAAACTGTGATAGCAGATTCCACCATGGAAGCAGAATATATCGCTGCATCAGAGGCTGCGAAGGAAGCATTCTGGTACAAGAAGTTTGCTGCAGAAATTGGAGTAATGCCATCAGATGCCATTCCTCTATACTGCGACAACAATGGCGCCATAGCCCTTGCTAAGGAGCCGAGGTCTCACCAGAAATCCAAGCACATTGAGCGGCGATACCACCTCATCCGCGATTACCTCGAGAAGGGTTACGTCGAGGTCAAGAGAGTCAACTCCACAGATAATGTGGCAGACCCACTTACAAAGCCGTTGGGCCAGCAGAAGATCGAAGCCCACCTTGAGAAGATGGGACTTAGACTTGTAGCCAATTGGCTTTAGGACAAGTGGGAGATTGTTAGATATATGTGCCCTAGAAGCCAGAATTGGCTGACACTTGTAATACACTTCTAGGGGCAAAATTATAATTTTGACTATAAATCAATAAAATGGGTTATTTTCTATCACATATGTGTATTTAGTGTCTGTGATACATCCTTTGAGTTAATGGTAATGATAATTCATATTTTCAAGAGTTGAAAATTTAAGACATGAATAATCATTATTAACTCATAAAATGCTCCCGACCATAGGATCATCACGAGGATGGTGATTGATCCGGAAGGTTGGTGTACAATCGCTTCTCTTTAGTAGATGAGTCTTGAGTCTACGGTGTGGAGACACCGGAGCGAGAGTACAGGTACTCGTTAGAGAACGAGGGCACTGAGCGTGACCACCTCGAGTAGTCATTAGGGAAGTCTACCTTCTCGTCAATGACTGACTCGATGCTGCAGTAGTGTGTCTGGTTCTTTGACCTGAGGTGCATCGGCAGTTCACCTTGAGGGTGTTATAGTTTGACTACACCATTACTCGGTCTCCTAGCCATATGGAACCTGAGGTGTATGTTGGCTATAGCATGTTCATTGTAGGAACTGGATTGCATCAAGATGGAATCTATCTACCTCGGTGGTAGAGGAGCAGCCCTATGATGATCATGAGAATCAAGTCCAGAAGCCCATGGCCATGGCAGAGTGAAATAATAGAAAGAGTTTCTATTTAGATTTTCACATTGGACTTGAATCGAATGATTACATCATATGACAGAGACTAGGGTTTGACGAGTTCACCTTAACCCTAATCTGATCGGGGCTCAAGATAGAAGAACTTAATCACACAGGTAGCTGCACCAAGAGGTTCGCATTCAGCTCTGATGGGTTGCCACCATATACTGCTAGGTGTCACTGGTGGATTTTGGGAGCAATTAGAATGATTTAGATGATCGATCATTCTAGCTGTTCGAATCAGAAGAGTTCTGATCCATCGAAAGGAGTTTCGATGATGTCGATGATAGAGATCATGACATATCCCATTACCATACAGAACTGAACCTAACTGGGTCACACAAACAAGGGTTTGAATCTGGTGATCATCAATTGAACTGATCTAGTTCAATTGATCTGAATGAGATTCAATTAGGTTCAAGAAAATCGTGCTAGCACTCGATTGAACCTAACGTTCTTCTTTTACTATCATAAATAAGTTGTCCTGACTGAGCCAAAGGAGTTTGTGCTCAATCAGAGGCCTTCATATGGTCTGACTGGAGGTTGTCCAAGTCAGAAAAGGTTGTCTTATTTTGTAAGACATTACCTGCCATTTTTGGTCACCTGCCATTTCTTGTTCTTTGACTTTGGTCAAAAGTTGACTTTGACCATTGACTTTGACCACATGTCATGCACCTATTGGAGAGCTGGTGGGGGCCTGTCCCCCTGAACCTGGCAAGGAGAGGGCGCACACCTAGGTGGCATGCACCCAAGGATAGGCGCCTGGAGTCCTAGGATGGGACTCCATTCCTTTTGGATTCAAATAGGTGACCCTCACCTAAGACTTTGACCAGTCTTAGGTGCCACCTTTGGACTGAATCTTAGGCACTCCTCTAAGGAGGAATCCAGGGGATCTCTATTCCCACCAATCAGATTTAGATCTGATTTCACAAGCAACGTGATTGGTTGGGGTGATGTGGCACTGCATGGCGCAGCAGGGTCTATATAAAGACCTATCTGCGCCCAACTTTTAGAGACTCCTCTCCTAGCCATGCCCCAAGGCTGTCCCTCTCTTTTCTCCATGCCACCTTCAAGCCATCTCTCTCCTCTCCATGCCCAAGGATAGTTGGGCTTCACGATTTGTTAGATATATGTGCCCTAGAAGCCAGAATTGGCTGACACTTGTAATACACTTCTAGGGGCAAAATTGTAATTTTGACTAAAATCAATAAATGGGTTATTTTCTATCACATATGTGTATTTAGTGTCTGTGATACATCCTTTGAGTTAATGGTAATGATAATTCATATTTTCAAGAGTTGAAAATTTAAGACATGAATAATCATTATTAACTCATAAATTGCTCCTGACCATAGGATCATCACGAGGATGGTGATTGATCCGAAAGGTTGGTGTACAATCGCTTCTCTTTAGTAGATGAGTCTTGAGTCTACGGTGTGGAGACACCGGAGCGAGAGTACAGGTACTCGTTAGAGAACGAGGGCACTGAGCGTGACCACCTCGAGTAGTCATTAGGGAGTCTACCTTCTCGTCAATGACTGACTCGATGCTGCAGTAGTGTGTCTGGTTCTTTGACCTGAGATGCATCGGCAGTTCACCTTGAGGGTGTTATAGTTTGACTACACCATTACTCGGTCTCCTAGCCATATGGAACCTGAGGTGTATGTTGGCTATGACATGTTCATTGTAGGAACTGGATTGCATCAAGATGGAATCTATCTACCTCGGTGGTAGAGGAGTAGCCCTATGATGATCATGAGAATCAAGTCCAGAAATCCATGGCCATGGTAGAGTGAAATAATAGAAAGAGTTTCTATTTAGATTTTCACATTGGACTCGAATCGAATGATTACATCATATGACAGAGACTAGGGTTTGACGAGTTCACCTTAACCCTAATCTGATCGGGGCTCAAGATAGAAGAACTGAATCACACAGGTAGCTGCACCAAGAGGTTCGCATTCAGCTCTGATGGGTTGCCACCATATACTGCTAGGTGTCACTGGTGGATTTTGGGAGCAATTAGAATGATTTAGATGATCGATCATTCTAGCTGTTCGAATCAGAAGAGTTCTGATCCATCGAAAGGAGTTTCGATGATGTCGATGATAGAGATCATGACATATCCCATTACCATACAGAACTGAACCTAACTGGGTCACACAAACAAGGGTTTGAATCTGGTGATCATCAATTGAACTGATCTAGTTCAATTGATCTGAATGAGATTCAATTAGGTTCAAGAAAATCGTGCTAGCACTCGATTGAACCTAACGTTCTTCTTTTGCTATCATAAATAAGTTGTCCTGTCTGAGCCAAAGGAGTTTGTGCTCAAACAGAGGCCTTCATATGGTCTGACAGGAGGTTGTCCAAGTCAGAAAAGGTTGTCTTATTTGTAAGACACTACCTGCCATTTTTGGTCACCTGCCATTTCTTGTTCTTTGACTTTGGTCAAAAGTCTACCTTTGACTGGTCAAACGTTGACCATTGACACTTTGACTTTTGACCACATGTCATGCACCTATTGGAGAGCTGGTGGGGGCCTGTCCCCCTGCCAGAACCTAGGCAAGGAGAAGGGCGCACGCCACCCTAGGCGTGTGCCCAAGTTGGAGGCGCCTAGGAGTCCTTGTTGGACAAGGACTCCATCTCCTTTTTGGATTCCAATTAGAGTTCTTCTAAGAACCAACTTTGACTGGTCTTAGGCGCCCTCTAAGGAGGAATCCAGGGGACTCTATTCCCACCAATCAGATTTAGATCTGATTTCACAAAGGGTTGTGATTGGTTGGGAAGAAGAGGAGTTGGATCACAGCTAGTCTATAAATAAGACCCTGTATCCAACTCAGATTGTATGAGATACAGAGATATGATGAGATCATAGTTTCTCCATGCCCCAAGGCTGCCTCTCCCCTCCTTCTCCATGCCATAGTCTCTTCTCCCCTTGCTCTCCACGTCCAAAAGGAGTTTTGGACCTTGGTTGGTGCGATTCAGATCAAAGAAAGGCGATCAAAAATAAGAAGGCTGCGCTGCTGCAAAGGACGACTGCTCATCTTCAAAAGAGTTTTGAAGATCCTCCAGATCAGATCCAGATCTGATTTTTGGAGGTGTGATAGAGAAGAAGAGGATCTCCAGATCCAACCCGAGTGGATACCGGTAGAGGCCAGGCGCTTGCGTGGCTAAGATCCAGAACCTTCCGCTGCAAATAGGATCATCAACAGGGTAATAGGATTACCCAGATCAGGTAAATTAAATTTGATTTAATTTATCTTTTAATTTTATTTTATTAAAATAATAAGAATCAGATCTGAAACATATCAAGATCTGATTGGGATCAAGAGAAAAAATTTTTAAAATATATCTCTTGATCTGATCAGATCTGAACGAACCTGAACCGGGAAATCAGGATTTTCCTTCACGATTTAGATAAGAAAAGGCTGACAAAAAAGGAAGAAGACAGCACTGCTGTAGAGACGACTGTTGATTTTTAAAAGAAGTTTCAAAGATCCTCCAAATCAGATCTAGATTTGATTTTTAGAGATGAGATAAAGGAGTAGATCTCGAGATCCAGCCCGAGTGGATATCAGTAGAGGCTAAGTGCTTGCGTGGCTAGATCTAGAACCTCAGGCTATCAGCAAATCATCAACGGATAATCGAATTACCCATATCAAGGTAAAATTAATTTAGATTTAATTTAATTTAATTTTTTTATTTATCAGATCATAAAATCAAATTTGGAAAATGTTAGATCTGATTAGGATCTAAGAGAAAATTTTTAAAATATGTCTCTCGATCAAATTAGATCTGAACGAACCTGATCCCGAGAAATCATGATTTCTCCTTCATGTAGGTTGTTGTGTGCCATATGCGTTGGTTGTCCTTTTAACCAAAAAATATGGTATACCGGTATGGTATGTAGATGAAGTATAGGGGTTTATTTCGCTAAACATGATCCAACTGCATAGCTTTCTGCTGTCAAGAGTTGCTCGTGAAGGATATGGATATAAGTGTTCCTTAGACCTGAGATCACCATGGTGACTTATAAGCAACTCACTGCACTTAGGTGCATGACTATCTAAATTTCTAATTCAGTGATGGAAGGCTTTTGGGTGTAGTAAAATACTTATTTTGTTAGTATGTGAGTCAAGATGGGATTTACCCCTTTAATTATTGGAGCAGATACATCATCGTATTTCAATTTAGCAAAATCTTGACTGGGGTAGTCCATTCGATGGACACTAAATTTTGAAATATAGTGTAGATAATTTTTCAGAGTTGACAGTTAAATCCTAGGTCATCTTTTGAGCATTGAGGTTAAGAAGATGAATTATACAGTAACCATATGTCATAGGTTCGTCGATGTTGTGTTGTGACTATTCGACTTATCCGGATGTTAGGTATAATTGCTAGATGGTCACATCGATTGGTATAAAAAGTTGGTTTATGTACTACTAGCTTAGGATTTGAACCTATGGGGTCACACACAATAGAAATTTCCACCTGATTTGATGGCTGATCTAGAGTCCTAATGGTCAGAGACTCTATGGTCAAGAGTCTCGCTGGACTGGGACTCTGTGACCAAAAGTCCCACTATACTGGGACTCTATCTTTATGGGTCCCTGATAAGATCGTGATGTTGTTGTTAAGACACCATGTTTATTAGTTATAATCAGATTTTTTTTAAATAATTAAAAATATGTAGATAGCAGTAAGTCGGATCGAATCCACAGGGAAGGTAGTGTTTTTATATTTTAAATCTTTAATTTTTTTAAAAGAAAAAAAAAATTAAAAATAAAATTTGAAGTTGAAAATTAAAAATTAAAATTATGAAGTAGAAATTAAATTATGTAGAAAAGTAAACTTGATACTAAGATCTACTAGTTAGATCTTAGCTTCTACTTATAGAAAAATAAAAAGCAATGATTAAAATATAAAAATTAAATTATAATAAAAATAAAAATATAAAATTAAAGAATATAAAAATAAATATTATATTAATTAAAATTTTAAAATTTAAATACATAAAAAAAGAAGAAAAAAAATTAAAATAGGTTGATCTCTAATCTTGGATCAGCATTGGCAGAAAGATGGTGTAGAAGCCCAGCTCTTCTTCTTGGCACCCGTTGCTTTGAAGCCTCTAATCTAAAACATTGCTCTATCCTATACCAAAGCTTCACCTTAATCGAAGATATTCATTTCTAGAGGACTAGGGTCTTTTCTATAGAGCAAGGAGGATTGGAGAGTTTTCTTCTAGGCAATGTAGGACTAAAGAGCTCTTTGATCATCAAAATATGAAAAAATTTGAGTGAAATTAGATTTAAAAGAGTTTTGGATGAATTCTATTGCTTTAGATGAAATCTGGTCATTGATAGAAATCCAATGGACCAAAAATCATCAAAATCGGATGTGTATCAGCCCAGATCAGGTCGGATTAAATTCTGGCCGTCCAATCATGTGTTGATGGAGAAAATCTGGCCGCTGATCATACATTGGGAGTTTTGATCATTGTTGGGAGCATTTTAGATGATCAAATCATCCCCTGGATAGAGCGCTGCCATTGGATGGCGATCCACGTGAAGTCTAAAGCTGAATCAAATCCAAAAATAACCACAGTCGTTCGATCTTGACTGCAAGCTACCATAGCCTTCGATGGCATAATTACTATTCCCATGGACTGCATGGACCAACCGCACCACACACCGTAACTAATCAGCGCTCCTGTCACCGAGTGAAAAGACCAAAATGCCCTTTGAGCCGCGATAGATTTTTTGTGAACCCTTTAAGGATCTAGGTCCACTACGTGTCGCTCCGTGATTCACTGGTTTCTGCTAAGCTAGCAGTCCATGCCTGGATCATGGATCAGTTGATGGCTTCTGCGGTTGAGTCGACTTGCATGGCTGGCTTGGCGCACCGGCTTGAGCCGACTGAGCCATTTTTCTTTTTTTATTTAATTTTTTTATCTTTAAAATTCATATCTTCTCCATTTTAGCTTTGTTTTACTTCAAATTTATTTTATTGTGATTAAAAAAATGAACTCTTTCTATTAATAATAAAATTTTATTTTTTAATTTTCATTATTTTTTAATTATTTTTTAATTAATAAAAATATTAATTTCTTAAATATATATAAATTGATCATTAATTCTTAAAAATTAATATAAATTAATTGATAAATTAATATTTTTATTGATGAATTTATGGTATTTATCACACCCCCCAACTTAAGCTTTGCTTGTCCTCGAGTAAAGAAAGAATTTAGTTTTAAATACCTTTTAATTTTAGAGTTTCGAATTTTATCTAAGCAGTTTTCAAAATAGCCATTGATATTTAGTAGAGCTTAAGTGAGATATATTATTAGGATATTAATACTTATTAATAGAAAAATTAAGTAAAAAATATTAAATTTTTTTGAACTTTTTCTAAATTATCCCATCTTTATCTCTGATTTGTCTAAACTTTCATATAGGCAAGTATATTGCTACTTCCGCTCTTCATTTATTGATTTTTATTTTCATATTATCTATTTTTTTATACGAATATCATTGCTAACTTAGGCAACGGGATTCGATTACTCAGTGAAAAATTAATATATATTTTTTTTAATATTATACCACTATTGAGTGTCTTAACCCATTAAGCTTTCTATTTGATCCATGTAGTGAGTCTTGGGCTAATGACTCCCAAACCAATTGGCTTTAGGGCACTAGGTATAGAATACCCCTTGGGCTTACTAGCTCGAATCAAATAGGCTACAAGTTAAGACTAGCTTTACAATGAGCTTCTTTGCCCTTCCCACCTTTTGACGTGAAACTCAATGCTTGCTTAGGCAAAGAGGCTCGATTACTCAGTGAGAAGTACTTGAAAACTATTTTATTAAAATAAAAATAATTTATATAAAAAAATGTACAGTTACCCTACACAAGCTTATAAAAAGTAGACTTTTCTTTGATGCTAGTAGAAATAATTAGAAATGCAAGAAACAACTTTTTATGTTCTAGACTTAACTCTTTATTAAATTTTTTTAATACTTGATTCCTTAATATCTCACAGATTCTCTGATCTGTGCGTCAATTTTCTTTTAAAAATGCTTAGTTTAATTCAATTTTTAAGCATAATTATGTGTCTAAATACTAAATACTAACTTTTTTGAGGACTTAAAATTTTTAAAATTTTTATTTTTCTTTCCTCCAACTTAAACGACATTATTCTCAATAGAGAAGAAAAAAATAAAAGATGTAATAAAGAACATGAAAGAATATATCTGACTATATTTTAGCACATGTCTTTAAAAATTTGAGCTCTCCCTCCAACTTATTCAACATGTCCTAAAAAGAAAATTAACTATAAAGATAAATTAAACTAAAGAAAACTAAATATTGGATTGCCTCCCAATAAGCGCTAAGTTTATCATTTTCAGCCAGACATAATGCAGTTTAACTATTCTATGTCGAATATTAGATTGACAAATTTCAATGATTTTGGATTGTCAATCTCAAAGAGTTGATTTATAACCTCATTATTGATATATTCATTGTTAATTAGGAGAACATAATTTATGACCCCATTCTCAGACCCATATTTATTAAGAATTTTTTCTATTTGTTCTTCTAAAATGCTCATGAATGGAGTTTTAGGAGTTAAGTTTGATTCAATGGATGCTGGAATGGTGTCTAAAGGCGATTTTAATTCTGGAGGTAAATTAATATAATCTTGTTTAAATAACTCCATTGATATTTCATTACATACCTCTTGATTTTTGTAAGAAGAACCGACTTCTAGGATTGAAGAAAATAGAACATTAGGTTTATAAGTCTCAAGTAAATAATCTATTCTCTTTTCTCCTTTTTCTATCTCATTTAAATTGGAACTAGTATCAGTACTAATTTCTGGCTCGGGTTCTTTTATGTGGTTAGTCTCAATACTAATCTGTTCCTCTAAATTTTTATTTTAGCTAGCATTAGTACTAGCCTCTCTCACCTGATCTTGGTATGGGTCCATAAGAATTCTATAGCTTTTAAGTTCAGAAATTACTTTGGCATTCTCAAATTGGAGATTCTTAAGTAAGACATTAAATTGATAACTTGGTCTAGGTGGTTGGTGGACATTAGATGGGTTGTTTGAAATTGGAGGTCGTAGTGATTTCCCCTCATTTAGATAACTAGTTGCAATTATCTCTGGAATCTATTTTAGTTGAAATTTCGTCTAGATTGCTTTTGATGGTATATGGTAATAATTTGCTTTTTGAAGAGAGGTTAAAGATTTGTTAGATATATGTGCCCTAGAAGCCAGAATTGGCTGACACTTGTAATACACTTCTAGGGGCAAAATTATAATTTTGACTATAATCAATAAAATGGGTTATTTTCTATCACATATGTGTATTTAGTGTCTGTGATACATCCTTTGAGTTAATGGTAATGATAATTCATATTTTCAAGAGTTGAAAATTTAAGACATGAATAATCATTATTAACTCATAAAATGCTCCCGACCATAGGATCATCACGAGGATGGTGATTGATCCGGAAGGTTGGTGTACAATCGCTTCTCTTTAGTAGATGAGTCTTGAGTCTACGGTGTGGAGACACCGGAGCGAGAGTACAGGTACTCGTTAGAGAACGAGGGCACTGAGCGTGACCACCTCGAGTAGTCATTAGGGAGTCTACCTTCTCGTCAATGACTGACTCGATGCTGCAGTAGTGTGTCTGGTTCTTTGACCTGAGGTGCATCGGCAGTTCACCTTGAGGGTGTTATAGTTTGACTACACCATTACTCGGTCTCCTAGCCATATGGAACCTGAGGTGTATGTTGGCTATAGCATGTTCATTGTAGGAACTGGATTGCATCAAGATGGAATCTATCTACCTCGGTGGTAGAGGAGCAGCCCTATGATGATCATGAGAATCAAGTCCAGAAGTCCCATGGCCATGGCAGAGTGAAATAATAGAAAGAGTTTCTATTTAGATTTTCACATTGGACTCGAATCGAATGATTACATCATATGACAGAGACTAGGGTTTGACGAGTTCACCTTAACCCTAATCTGATCGGGGCTCAAGATAGAAGAACTTAATCACACAGGTAGCTGCACCAAGAGGTTCGCATTCAGCTCTGATGGGTTGCCACCATATACTGCTAGGTGTCACTGGTGGATTTTGGGAGCAATTAGAATGATTTAGATGATCGATCATTCTAGCTGTTCGAATCAGAAGAGTTCTGATCCATCGAAAGGAGTTTCGATGATGTCGATGATAGAGATCATGACATATCCCATTACCATACAGAACTGAACCTAACTGGGTCACACAAACAAGGGTTTGAATCTGGTGATCATCAATTGAACTGATCTAGTTCAATTGATCTGAATGAGATTCAATTAGGTTCAAGGAAAATCGTGCTAGCACTCGATTGAACCTAACGTTCTTCTTTTACTATCATAAATAAGTTGTCCTGACTGAGCCAAAGGAGTTTGTGCTCAATCAGAGGCCTTCATATGGTCTGACTGGAGGTTGTCCAAGTCAGAAAAGGTTGTCTTATTTTGTAAGACATTACCTGCCATTTTTGGTCACCTGCCATTTCTTGTTCTTTGACTTTGGTCAAAAGTCTACCTTTGACTGGTCAAATGTTGACCATTGACACTTTGACTTTTGACCACATGTCATGCACCTATTGGAGAGCTGGTGGGGGCCTGTCCCCCTGCCAGAACCTGGCAAGGAGAAGGGCGCACGCCACCCTAGGCGTGTGCCCAAGTTGGAGGCGCCTAGGAGTCCTTGTTGGACAAGGACTCCATCTCCTTTTTGGATTCCAATTAGAGTTCTTCTAAGAACCAACTTTGACTGGTCTTAGGCACCCTCTAAGGAGGAATCCAGGGGACTCTATTCCCACCAATCAGATTTAGATCTGATTTCACAAAGGGTTGTGATTGGTTGGGAAGAAGAGGAGTTGGATCACAGCTTAGTCTATAAATAAGACCCTGCGCCCAACTCAATTCTAAGAATTCAATTGAGAACCACGCCCCAAGGCTGCCTCTCCCCTCCTTCCTCCATGCCAAACCTCTTCTCCCCTTGCTCTCCACGTCCAAAAGGAGTTTTGGACTTGGTTGGTGCGATTCAGATCAAAGAAAGGCGATCAAAAGCAAGAAGGCTGCGCTGCTGCAAAGGACGACTGCTGATCTTCAAAAGGAGTTTTGAAGATCCTCCAGATCAGATCCAGATCTGAATTTTTGGAGGTGTGATAGAGAAGAAGAGGATCTCCAGATCCAACCCGAGTGGATACCGGTAGAGGCCAGGCGCTTGCGTGGCTAGATCCAGAACCTTCCGCTGCAATCAGGATCATCAACAGGGTAATAGGATTACCCAAATCAGGTAAATTAAATTTGATTTAATTTATCTTATTTTATTTTATTTATTAAAATAATAAGAATCAGATCTGAAACATATCAAGATCTGATTGAGATCAAGAGAAAAATTTTTGAAATATATCTCTTGATCTGATCAGATCTGAACGAACCTGGACCGGGAAATCAGGATTTCCCTTCAACTGGTATCAGAGCCATGGTTCTAAATTATTTAGATCTGATTTTAAATTTATTTTAATTAGAAAATAAGTGATTTTAGATGTCACATGAGATGTGATCAGATCTGAAATCAGAAAAAATTAAAATTAAATGATTTGGATCTAAGATTAGAAGATATGCATGACTAGTTCTAGAATAGAATAGTTCTATAGAATAGTCTTGCATGTTTTTGATTTAATCTGATTAAATCATATTTTAGATCTTTTATTTACTATTTTTTGATATTATAAGTGTTATAATAACATCTAAAAAATAGTAAATAAAAATTATTTAATTTTAAATATCATATGAGATATGATTGATGCATGTCTAGACTAGTTGTAGAATAGTTCTACATAATTATCTAGATTAGAATTTATTTTGATTAGATCAATTTAAATCTAATTTTTTAGATTATTATGAGATAATTTAGATCTGAAAAATATGCATGATTCGATACATGAGATGTATGCAAAATATGCCATGATTAGATCTAATTTGTATATGAGATATATGATATAGATCTATAAACTTGTTTTGTAGTATTGAATGTTCCTGATTAAGGCGTTCCTCTTGGCCGTCCGGTCATAAGAACGAAGAAGGGTTTAAAGGCCCTCTCTTCCCATTCGATGGGGTGTTCTTATGATGTGTAGGGGTGCTGCGTGTTCGTCCTTAATCAGAAACCCAAAACTTACTTTCTGCAAAACCCTAGATCCTGAAACCCTAGGATTTATTGTGCATATTTTGTTTATGAACCCTACTTAATTAAGAATTAAGATTTATGGAATATTAATTAGGTCTAAAATTGAGAATTTCAGATCTAAGACATATTCATAATACTGGGTTCGGGCTTGGGTAGCTCAATTAGGTCTAAGCGGTTGATCAAACCGAATCAAGAGTTGGTTAGATGGGATCAACAATGCTTAAATTGACCAGCCTAATAGGATTAAGTCTGGGTCAAGATCGAGTCACGATCAAGCAAGACCTAATTAGGCTCAGAGGTTAGAGTCTGGATTGTAGGCTAACCCAATTGGTTCTGGCTCAACAATTTGGTGTCTAAGGTAAGTTTGGCACATACGACCGACTGGTTTTTAATTGGAAGCTACTCGACCTGAATGCGTTCTTGTACGAGTTAATGGCATATTCCTTCCACCGGTCTCACTTACCTGGCCATATCTGTTGACACAGTTCTGATCTGAGGTGGTCAATAATCCGAGCTAACCCATGCCACTAGGTTAGTCATAATTGTTATGACTATGCCAAGTCTAGTTTAATGAGACCTGAATCAATTCTCCCTAAGAAAAGATTAAGTCTGAGGTCTTCCACCATTGTAGATGTGCGGGCCCTTCCCGGGGTTGATTGTTCTCGGCTGGATACAGTGGCTCAGTTGCACCGGAAGATGCAACCATGTCTATTAGGCATTGGATGCTATGGGCTGGAGGATGAGTTGGGCTCAATATTTTGGATACGGTGAGAGACTCAATTAGGAACCCAGTCTATGCAAATGGTGGGTCTGACTTAACTAAGGAGTGGATCAATATTTCGGATACGGTGAGATTCATGAATTAGAGACCAAGTTTGGGTGCACCATGATTAGAGAATCATTGAACAAGAGTTGTTCACTCATTGGCTAACCCATCACCAATAACTGTTAGGTGAGGTGATGAGTCAGTTGGTGAGACCGCACCACCCACTAGAAATCATTAATCATGGAGATTTTTGCATCTCTACAGAGGGAGTGTAGGGATCCGAGAAAATAGTGGGAGCTAATTTGTTTAAAAATAAAATCCCTAAATAAATTGGTCAAGTCAAAATTACAGTATCTAACTAGAATCTTTGACTCTCTACAGGAAAATGTCTGCGTCCAACCCACTGGCACGTATCCTGGACACACATAGACTGACTGGACCCAATTATAAAGATTGGCTCAGGAACTACAAAATTATTTTGGGTTCCGAGAAGTTAACCCATGTTTTGGACCAGGACCCTCCCACCTTACCAGCCCGTCCATCTACTTGAACAGAGAGCGTCTCTGGAAAAATGGATAGACGAAGATAATAAGGCCAGATATTACATGTTGGGCTCGATGTCTGATGAGCTCCAGCGCCAACATGAAGATATCGGGACTGCTCGCCAAATGTTGGCTCACCTGCAGGAGATGTTTGGTGAACAGAGTCGCGCAGCCAAATATCAAGTCACGAAAATGACTTTTTAAGGCTAAGATGCGTGATGGGCAGTCAGTCCAAGATCACTGTCTGACAATGATCAAGGACATGGAAGAGCTTGAGAAGCTCGGTGTGAAGTTAGGACTTGGACCTGCAGAACGATATTATTCTGCAATCCTTGACTGATGCATATGGGCAATTCATCATGAATTACCACATGCATAAACTTCAAAATTCCTTGGCCGAATTAATGAATATGCTGGTTACCGCTGAGCTTTCTATGAAAGGTTCTAAAGGCTCAGTTCTTGCTATGGAACGGACTTCTTCCAAAAGAAAGTCTTATGGAAAGAAAAAGAAGTCTGTGAAAAAGCAAAAGGTGGAAGGATCAAAGAAGAAGAAGGCAGAGCCGAAGAAAAAGGCCGATGTCAAAGGAAAGTGTTTCCATTGCAACAGCGACGGCCATTGGAAGCGGAACTGCCCTACTTACCTGGCCACCCTGAAGAACAAGAAGGAAGGTCCTTCTGGAGGTATGCTCGTTATTGAGTCTAACCTTACGGTTTCTTCTGCATCCAGTTGGGTGCTTGACTCTGGTTCTAGTGCTCATCTGTGCACTTCTATGCAGGGTCTTGAGGATAGCAGGAGGCTGAGGGATGGAGACATGATCCTACGCATCGGTAATGGAGCAAGAGTTGCTGCAGTAGCCGTGGGAACATACCCTCTTCGATTACCATCTGGTTTAGACTTAGTTTTGAAAGACTGTTATTATGTGCCTGCAGCTAGCAGGAATTTGATTTCTGTTTCATGCTTAGCACAAGAAGGCTTATGTGATCACCTTCTTTAAGGACCATTGTAACATTCTTTATGAAAGAAATAAAATTGCAAATGGTTTCCTTATTAATGGTCTTTATCAGCTACATATTGATGTACCTATTCTAACTATCGAGCAAAACGTGAATGCCAAACGACCTAGGGATAGTCCAAACGACAGATATCTATGGCACCTGAGATTAGGTCATATAGCAGAAGATAGGATCAACAAATTGGAGAAAAATGGGCTATTGAGTCCATTGACTTTTGAGTCATATCCAACTTGTGAATCTTGTCTTCAAGGCAAAATGACTAAACTCCCTTTTGTTGGACATGGGGAGAGGGCCACAGATCTCCTTGCCCTAGTACATACTGATGTGTGCGGCCCATTTGATGTGCCGGCTAGAGGCAATTTTGTCTACTTCATTACCTTTACCGATGATCTGTCTAGGTATGGGTATGTGTATCTTATGAGACACAAGTCTGAAGCTTTTGAAAAGTTCAAAGAATTCAGACATGAAGTAGAAAAACAAACTGGAAAACCCATTAAGGTTCTTCGATCAGATCGAGGAGGTGAATACCTTAGCCGGGAATTCCTAGACTATCTCAAGGAAAATGGCATAGTCTCTCAATGGACTCCACCAGGAACACCTCAACTCAACGGGGTTTCAGAATGGAGAAATCGGACTCTATTGGATATGGTTCGATCCATGATGAGCTTCACAGACCTCCCTGATTTTCTTTGGGGACACTCATTGTTAACTTCAATCTTATCTACTGAATAGGGTTCCCTCTAAAACCGTTCCTACCACACCGTATGAGATATGGCACGGTAAGAAACCAAGTCTGAGTCATCTCAGAATTTGGGGTTGTCCGGCTCATGTCAAAAGACAACAAGCGGACAAGTTAGAGTTTAGGTCCTTTAGAGCTCGATTCATAGGATATCCTAAAGAGTCATTAGGATACTATTTCTACATTCCAGAAGACCACAATGTGATTGTGAGTCGACATGCCATCTTTCTTGAAAAATAGTTTATTCAAGATAGCGGCATTGGAAAGCAGATTAAGCTTGATGAGAAAGTCTCACAAGTACAACGAGCTAAGGACCAATTGGAACCAAATCAGGTTGAGCCAATAAGAACACTACCTCCTCCACCTCGTAGATCGGAAAGAGTTTTCCATCCCCCTGAAAGATACTTAGGTATTATTTCAGAGGAAGTAGAGGAAAATGTTCCTCGTAGGTAATGGTGCTCATGGTGATGATCCCAAAACCTACAACGAGGCGATATCAGATATCGACTCCGAGAAATGGCTAGAGGCAATGCAGTCAGAAATTGACTCGATGCACTCAAACCAAGTCTGGACCTTGGTAGATCCACCAGAAGGTATAGTACCTATTGGGTGTAAATGGATCTTCAAGAGAAAGATTGGTGCAGATGGGAATGTGGAGACATTCAAGGCTAGACTAGTGGCAAAAGGTTATAGTCAACGCGAAGGCATTGACTATCAGGATACCTTTTCCCCAGTAGGCTATGCTAAAATCCATCCGCACATTGCTTGCCGTTGCAGCCTATTTCGATTATGAAATATGGCAAATGGACGTGAAAACGGCATTCCTAAATGGATATCTTGAGGAAGATATCTATATGGAACAGCCGCTAGGTTTCACATCCAGTGATACTGATCACAAGGTTTGCAAGCTGCAAAGGTCCATATATGGACTTAAGCAAGCATCTCGGAGCTGGAACACTCGTTTCAATGATGTGATCAAAAAGTTTGGTTTCATCAAAAATGAAGAGGAACCATGTGTTTTCAAAAGGGTCAGTGGGAGCGCTGTTGTCTTCCTCGTATTGTACGTGGATGACATCCTCCTTATTGGGAATGATATTCCCATGTTGACATCAGTCAAGATGTGGTTGTCCAAGGAATTCTCCATGAAAGACCTAGGTGAAGCATCCTTTATTCTAGGAATTAAGGTCTATAGGGATAGACCGAATAGGATGCTAGGACTTTCACAGAAGATGTACATAGAGGAAGTACTAAAGAGGTTTAGTATGGAAAACTCTAAGAGGGGATTAATACCCTTCAGACATGGTATTCATCTTTCCAAGAAGATGTGCCCTAGCACACCTGAGGAAATAGAACGCATGAGCAAGATCCCTTATGCTTCTGCAATAGGGAGCCTCATGTATGCCATGCTATGTACACGACCTGATATAGCCCATGCTGTGA
>QRFJ01000340.1:850237-882679 GCA_006176705.1 Cocos nucifera | reverse complement strand
GGGGGAAGAATTCGAGAAGAGGAAGAAGGAGGAAGATCGAGAGATGAAAAGCTGGAGGGAGGGGTTTGGCTTCACCGCATCACCGCAAGAGAGACGAGGAGGGAGAGAGGGAGTGATCGAGAGATGGGCAACATCACAGCCGAGCCGAAGCTCAGATACATAGCCATGTCGGCAGAACCGTGATCCAAGCCGGCCTGGGGGAGATCCGAGTCGAATGTCTCAAGCAACGGCCGGCTCGGCTTCTGATGAATAGAATTTGATTAATGTCTCTCTAAGTTTCCAACTTTAAGCCCAAAGGTGCCACCATCATCTACTTTGTTCTTCTTTTCAGAATTTTTGGAATTTAACATCAAGGTTTCATGCAAAGAGTTGGATCTAAGACTGTTGCTCATCCTCAATTATTTATGAAATTAAATTCATAGTTGTAGATGTTTTGTGAATACATTTTCTGAAAGTTTATATCTTGTTGCTTTTGTTTAGTTATGATTGCATAACGATAACCCGTCAATTGAATTAGTGGATCATGCCCGATCCATATAATTGAATAGACTATATTGATTGATGCATACTAATATTATGTTCAACATGTTATTATTGATTAATGTTCATTAATATGTAGGTCCGATGGCAAATCGAAATGCCCATCTGCTTCACCCCTGTCCATCGACGGGTTATGCGTGCACAGTTCAGCATCTGAGGAGCAGTCGGAGCATACTCCATCCACCTCGACATTGGCTACTCAGGGACCTCCACCGCATCTACTCCACCAACATCTACTCCACCAATGGCATTTACTCCACTGGTAGTTGAGCCTCTACTATCACCCATATCTGAGATACATGCTATGACGCAGACATCTGAGTGTACGTTTTTATTATATTAGGACAACTTTAGTTTTTATATAGTATTTGTACGCTTATATATTTGCATAATGTATTTGCATTGCAGGTGCATCATCCAGTCGAATATTTCATGGTCCTACACATATGGCACATGTGTGGAACCGCCAGCATCAGGTGATGGTCTATTACGATGTAGAGGGGAGGCTAGTAGGGAAGACTGCATGGGAGATGCATTCCTTTTTTGGAGTGCTTGTGAGATAGTCGGACATCATTCCCGTAGAGCCTAAAGATTGGCGTTTGATGGATGCTGCCATCAAGGATCGGGTATGAAAGGAGATATGGGTAAGTGCACGCATCTTAGTTATATTTATGCATTTTATATGTTTACACTATATATATTTGATTAGAATAATTTTATAACTTATTTTTGATAACTTTGTACAGAGGAGGTACGACTTTTTCGATCACGAGAGGGCTTGAGATATCCGACTGAGGAAGATCGAAGAGTTGTACTAGGGTTACAAGGTCAAGCTCCATAGAGGATGGCTCGAGCACCGACAAGACACTCTGAAGGAGATTATTCCCTGGATACAGGACTATCCTCCGAGTCAGTGGAAGAGGATGGTTAAATACTGGAGGAGCCAAGAGTTTGAGGTAAAATTCCTAACTTTTGAATTTTTCAATATGCTTAAAATTTTATTTAAATATTTTTTAAATATTTATTATTTATTTGAATTTTTGTTAGGCTACCTTCTATCAGAACTAGGAGAACCGTGCAGCCCAGGAGTATACGCACACTCTAGAACACGAGTCTATGGCCAGTCGTGTGCATAGAGAGGTAATTAATTCTAAATCTTACTAGATAAATTAAATTCATATTTTTTATCATCTTTCTGATAAATTTATTCTTTGGTATAACTGATGAGAGATAGAGTGATGTCCAACCATAGCAAGATCTTTTGATCCAACCACATGCATAAGACGGACAGGCCGATGAATGCCACGATCGGACGTATTTTTATAAGTATTAAATATATTAGTATATATGATTAGTATTATAGCATTTCTTATAAAATTTTATTTTAATTTATAATTACAGGATCAGTTAGATGCGCTCGCTCATGAGGGCTCGAATACCTTTGGGCCCTATGACCATCTGTCTCAGGTCTTGGGCCCTGAGCACTTTGGGAGGATCCAAAATCCTATTCCCGAGCATAATCCACCACCATAGAATGTTGACAAAACCACCAAAAGCCTGTCCTATCCGAGTAATGCCTACACCGTTGGATGTCCGAGATGTTTACCTTAAATTCTATCCTCCAGGATATGTTCTACCCAAGTTCAACCCATTTGATGGCAGTTCCGAGTCAAAGTCATTGAGCATGCCCAGTGTGGACAAAATACTAAAATGTGTTCAGTTTCTAGCCAACGAAATGTATGTACTCAATGTAAGTACCTAGGGGAGTTTGTCCGTCTGTCCGATGCCATGCTGAGGACTTTGGCTTTGAGTTGCACTGAAGTTTTATTCTAGCAATCTTTAGAAGACACGCTTAGCTACCAAACTCTCATAAGTGTCTTTGGCATCATTACATGCATTGGGTATGGGTTTTATAGGTGCAGGATCCATAATAACATTCAAAATTCTTTCATGCTTTAGAATCAATTTCAACTTTCAATACCAGTTATCGAAGTTGGGTCTGATAAATTAATCACTATCTAATAGTGAATGGAGCGATGACTGACTAGACATATTTGAAAAGAGAACAACAAACCTATTAGTATATGAATTATTTGAGTCTAAAGACATGGACTTTAGTCTAAAAGTTCTTGCACTATTTTATATGAATTGGTAGTCTCTACCTTCAATTCAAGAAATTACTTTAATTTCTTAGTGAGTACTGAAATCCACATAGACTGTATACGGGTCCGAGGAAAGCTCTGGCTAACCCATGTACATCTATGAATAGGTTCTTCACCAATTATTTATCCAAACAATTTCTAATAATTGATTTTGTCTTAGGAGCCTTTTCAGCTAGCTTTAGCCATCTCTGCAAGGTCTAGTTAGGTCTAACCATTAACATGAACCTACTTAGTAGATCTAACAGGTGAATGATCAGGCCCAAGAAAAGTTTTGGCTAACCCAACCATTCAACAGCTAACCCAACAAAGTCATTATATAATGAATGACAATTCCAATATCCAGATGAACACCAGGTGTAAGGCACCTCCAATGTTTAACTAGATAATTGGACTCATTACCATCCACCTCAATGGAAAGCTATGAGCTTGTTATTTCCACAACAATTTTATTTTAAGAACCTAATAATTTAAAGAATTTAATTAAATTATTTAGAAAAGTAAAAAAATGATTAACCAGCAGTCAATAATCCTCTCACTGACTTCACCAAGTCTTAAAGAGGACTAACAGATAAGCCGATTAAAGAAAGCACATAAATTAGTTATACTGATCAATCTTAATAACATGGATCAGTATGAATCATTAAGTGATCTAATCAAAACATAATCCATTATGATGGCCAAGTAAGTAAGATTGGTGGGAGAGATATATCATTAACTCGTCAAAAACTCATTAATGCGAGTAGCTTCCAATTAAAAACTACTGGTCTAAACTACCAAACATACCTTAGATATCATCTAATTAATTAGTTTTAATTTGATCCACCTAATAATTCAGGCTCGGCCATTGAGCCATAATCAAGGTCCATTTTAGTCTAATTAAAGATATAGACTTGGCCAACTACAACTATTGTATTGGCTCTAGAGAACTTCTAATTTAATCTAATTCAACTTTTAGTTAGATTTAATCATTTTCTCTAAATAGTTCATTAACTCTTTGATTCTAACCTTAGGTCTTACCCAATTAAGAGGACTTGATTTGAGCTATCCCATGCCCCTATGATTTATGAAAAATATCATTAGATCTTTGATTCTCCAATCTAGATCTCTTAATTCTCAATTAAGTGCATTATTCAATTATGAGTTCAAAATAATTTTAATTTTGTAAAATAATTTTATAAGAATTTTTATGCAAAAATTTTCTGTTCAAAACATGGGATTGACACTTCCCTGAAAGGGGTCGACTCCTCATAGTGGGACAACTTGTGGGTGGGCCTCTGTGACAAAATAGAAAGCTAAAAAAATTCTGTCTGCAATAAACATGTCAACCCCAATAGAAAAGGGGTCAACCCCTCGGGGATATCAACAATAAATGGGTCAACCCTTGCAGGCATGCCAGAAACTATTGTAGAGCTTCAGCCTTTAAGATTTTTGCATAAACTGAAACAAAACCAATCATAAAATCTTTTTAGATCTCATCTAAACTTATTTTTGATTCTAGATTTTATTTTCAGTGATTAAAATAATTTTAATCTTTAAGATTAGATATTTATTACTTTTCAAACATTTGTATCTCATACAACAAAACCTAGAGTTTCAAGAGTCTAGGATTTTGTAGAAAAGTAAGTTTTTCTTTTTGCTTTTTTCATTAAAAGAAATAATCATATGACATCCCTACATGCCATAAGAGCACTCCATTAAATGAAAAGAGATGGCCTTTAAACCATACTTACTCTTATGACCGGACAGCCTGGTGACCAACCCAATCAAAGTACTTGCTACTTGGATCATCTAATCTATCAAAATATATCTAATCAATATTAGATCTAAGCACAAATATTATTTAGATCTAATCAAAACAATAAGAAATCAGATCTAAATAGCATATAAAATCATGTTATACAACCTAGGCTTTGATACGAATTGAAGGAAAAGTTGGGTAGTTCCATGCATGCAATTTTAAAATTTTACAGTAGAATAGGCTAGATTAAACTATTTAATCTAGATTATGTACAAGAGATCAAATCTAAACTACCTTACCTAGGATCTTTAGCATATGAATCTGAAAAACAAAATCTTATATCGATCACATCAATGCCCTATATCAGGTCTAACCTTTAGAACTGATCTAGTTCTAATCTAATAAATTCAGAACTCATTATCTTTACACGGGTTGATGAACACTGCTATTAATCTCAAAGATTCGAGGCTCTTGAGGGTTGCTCATAGCCTCATTGGGTGTCCGACCTCTATGAATCATCCACTCAAAGCTTCGATCTGATCCATCTTTCCTGGAGTGCTAGCTCACGTGAAAGCCTACTTTGTGGCTGATTCTTCTTCTTCAGAATCTTTGAATATCTTTAGATCTAAAGAAGAACTTGAAGGAGGATTTGATAGTGGAAGAAGAGGGAAGAGAACTATCTTCTCTCAAAGATTTTTCTCACTTAAAAATCTAGGTCGGATCTAGGTCTTTCTCTCACCCAAGAGGAACTAGTTTCCTCTAAAACTCACACCAAGGGAGAAGACCACCCAAGCCTCATCCCCAAAACCCTAGAAGCCCTCCTTTGGTCATCCAAAACTCTGAGATCACACTTCTCCCATGTCCAAGAGGGCCTTTATATAAAGAAGAGGATAGGGTTGATGAGTCATGGATTGATTTGAATCAAATTCAAACTATGACTCATCCCTATCTCAAATAGAATTCAAATTAAACTTGAATTCCCTTTAATCCTTATCCAACGGCTCTTAGAGTGTGTGATAACCAGGGCTTAGGCATGTGAATTCTTCATGCAAAAAACACTTTTTGCATTGAGAATTATTGGAGCACAAAATTAGGTAGCACAAGGTGCTACTCCAAACTTTTTGGACTCTATGTTTTAGTTATTTGGTTCCAATCCAATTTAGACCCAAATAAATAAAAGTAAACCTAATCTAATTAGGTACCTTATGGTCTTAATTAATCCCAATTAATTCGAGCCAAAGATCTAATCAAATTAGAAACTATACATCCTTAGTGATTAGATCATCTTATAACCTAATCGGGTCAAACCAAATTGAATTTAATTCAATTAGATTTGATCCAAACCTTATTGCTCAATCAAATTAAGCTAATTAATAATCTAATTGCTAACTAATACTTCTATTTATTCACTAATCCTTAGCATATTAATTCATTGCAATTTTTGCATAAGGTTAATTATCGATCGAATTGATGATTAAATCCTTAAATGGTTCTCAATCGTTTATCTATCACATGATCAGTTAAAAATTTCTTTTAAGTATGACCCCATAGGTACGAACTAAGTTGGTAGCATAGGAATAACTTTCTATACTAATCGAAATAATCATCTAGTAATGGTATCCAACGTCTGGATAGGCCGAATGAATGTTAAGCAACATCTAAGAACCTATAAACTTTCTTAGGCTAATCCAATACATGAAAGCACTTATCCAAACTCATGTACACCCATAGTTTCACATGCTCTCATCCTCTAAATCTAAACCTGACCCATACATGAATTAGCTCTCTTAAAATCTCTTAAATCAAGCCTTAAGATCCCTTGGATTAAACTAAATTCAAGACCAAATAGAAAATTCCATCCTATTCTATTCGCCACCACTGAGCCAGCTTGGTCAAAAGTCAAGCTGGCTTGACTGCATCTCGCTCAAGCACTATCTTCTTTTTGCCTGAAAAAGCTGGCTTGACTATAGTCCGAGCTGGCTTGACTGCATATTTGAGCCAGCCTGACTATGTGCCAGCCCCTTTTCTTGATTGACACATCTCCTGACTCTGATTCCTTGCCTCATCTTGTGTCCCAGGTCTTCGAAGCACCAATCAAGCTTTTCAAGATCCTCATAATTGAACCTCAAGTCTATGGAGGGCTACACACTGCATTCATTCTAGAATAACTCCTGTCCTAGCTTTAGGACCACCCCTTTTCTAGTCTTTTTCGAGCCAACACCCTGATTCCTTCCATAGCCTTCCAAGGCTTGGGAGCACCACTAATCCTTACAATCTCTATCTTGGTGCACTCAAGCATTGGCACATCCGACAATATCCTCCTGCACGATCCTGCTATTGATGCATGCCTTAATAGCTCCTCGTGCACACCTTGCCACTACTTTTTTTTTTTAGCTGCTGAGCATCCTTTGAGGCCTTTAAGATGACCACTTCCACCGCTGAAGATCTTGGCTTGCTCCTCTACACCATCCTTGGAGTTGTAGACATCCTTCAACTTGGCAGCCGCATCACTTGTCCTAGACTTTCCTAGAGAAACTACAATATTCCTGTACTGGCACTTGCTGCACCTGATGCTCCACCTAACATGATCCCCTCAGAGCCATGCCTATTTTCTTACATAATCTACTCCACCTGGATCTATTCAGTCCTGGCACTGATGCTAGGATTTAGCTCTTCCCTCTGCACACTTTTGCTCTGAACTTGTGTCATAGCTTCCTCCGCCTATAAAGCCACCTCTGCCTGGTGCTCCACCTGAAACTGAAGTTCTCTTGATAATGTAGAAGATTCTGACTCTATACCCGAGTCACCAAAGGCCAACCACTCAACGCTGCACTGCTGAACCTACTGCTGCATCTCGAATACTGTTGCTGTCCCTTCGAACCCTCCATACTTCATGGATCCCTTCAAAGCCATCTCGAATAAACCGCACCCCATGGGCTCCTCCAAAACAAACAAGAGTTCATCTGACTCTTCTCCTTTAGTGATTGTACTAATAGAATCTAACTTTTCTCCTTTCCTTACACTTCTTTCAAAATAGACACTCTCGCTTAAAGTGTCCTGCTTTACCACACTTGAAGCACTTCTTAGACCCCTTGCTACCTCTCTACTTGCCATTCTTCTTTCCTTTTCTGAGCCTCTTTGAGATCACAAGACCCTCCTTGAAGACCTTTCTCTTTGTCATCTATTCCTGCTGCTTGTTGGATCTGAGCACTGACACGATCTTCTCGTACACCAGTGTCTTCTTACCATACAGTAGCATAGTCACCAATGGATCGAAGCTCCCAAATAGCAAACACAACAGTAGCAGACTTTTATTCTTTTCTTCGAGATCCACCCCGATATTGAACAAATCTATGCTCATCCAGTCAAATCACTGAATATGCCCCATAACATTCCTAGATCCGAAAGCTATATAGTTGCTTCTTCAGCATCAACTTGTTGCACATATTTTTTTCATGTATAACTGATGTAACCTCGATCCTAAATTCTTGGATGTTCTCTCCTCCAACACGCCATACAAAATCTTATCTACCAGACAAGCTCTAATCATGACGTATGTTCTTTTTTCCAAGGTGTTGGTGCAAAATCTAGTTGTCGTCAGAGTCGAGGCTGGAGTCGAAGAAGATGAGGTCACCGTCAGTGATCTGCAAAATAAGTCTCATCTAGAGTCGGAGGTGGTGGCCTCGGCAAGATCCTCCGATGATCAAGTCAGCTCTTTCGGCCAATAGAAATGAAATGCTCAGTAGAGAAAGTAGTAGAGTTTTGAGAAGAAGAATGAGAGCTTGGAGAGAAAGTATCTGGAGGATTTCTTTTATAGATGGAGCCTATAATAAATTAATAGTGACAGTCGCAACCACCTGGTAGTGGGCCATTCGAGGCTAAGTGAAGTTTGTTACGGAGAGTAGTGTCCGTTGTCGCGATGCGTCTATTGTCATAACATGTAGGTGGTTGATATTTAATTATTGAAGCTTGGAGGAGGTAGGCACTGGCGGCGAAGAGCTTCAAGTTTCATCAATTTTAGAGGAGTTCAGACTCCTTCAGAATCATTCTATATATAACTAGGTTCATGTTGTGCAGATTGCTGGATCCACGTAGGTATGGAGGCCCTCCCGAAGCGACTGCATGGAGTTCAGTTGGAAGGGGTTTGATAGTCCACTGGAGGAATCCTGAAGGAAGTCCATCAGAGGAACCCAAAAGGAGGTCTGCTGGAATGATCTGCATGTAGATCCGCTGGAGGAGAAATCTAAAGGAGAATTCATCTGATGGAGGAATCCGACTGAAGAAGAAGTCTAGAAGAAGTTTGACGGATATAGAAGTTCGAAAGAAAATTGACTGATGGAGAAGTTCAGAAGTAGTCCAATTATAGAGAAGTCTGGAAGGAGTTTGGTTGATATAGAAGTTCGAAAGGAGATCGACTAATGGAGAAGTTTAGAAGGAGTCTGACTATAGAGAAGTTCAAAAGAAGATCAACTGATATAGAAGTCGAGAAGAAGATCGACTGATGGAGAAGTTCGAAAGGAGTTCGATTGTAGAGAAGTCTGGAAGGAGTTCGATTGATGGAAAAGTTCGAAAGGAGTCCGACTGTAGAGAAGTCCAAAAGAAGTTTGATTGATATAAAAGTCCTGAAGGAGATTGACTGATAGAGAAGTTCGAAAGAAGTCTGACTATAGAGAAGTCTAGAAGGAGATCGACTAATATGAAAGTTCGAAAGGAGATTGACTGATGGAGAGGTTCAGAAGGAGTCTGACTATAGAGAAGTTCGAAAGAAGTTCGACTGATGAAGAAGTTCAGAAGGAGTCTGACTGATGGAGAAATTTGGATGGAGATCGACTGATGGAGAAGTTCGAAAGAAAAAATTTGTGATTGAAGCTCTTCTACGATTACAAGTTACATTTAGCTAAGCATTAGATCGAACTTTGGCGAGAACAAGATTTACCCCCAATAATAGTTTTCCTACTTTCGAGTTCAAAATTCAAAGAAAAAAAGTAAAAAAGCAACTACTGAAGTTCTTTCCTAGGTTCCTACGCTCATTAGGATGAGATGTTTTGACATTTACCATGCTGGCGTTGAAGCTTTTTAAATCTAAAATAAGTTTGAGAAGATGATCCTTCATATTTTCTATCGAAACTCTACCCTAGGTACGGCACCATAAAGACTCCATCTGTTGCCACTTCTCTATCATGATGAGTGGGACATGCGGTACATGCTGATCAACCGAAGTCAATACACAATCATAATTGCCTTAGGTTGCCTCTGGCTATTTAAGGCTTTCTCCTCTCATCCAGAAGTCATTCTTGCCCAAGTCTTCTTCTTCCTCCGGTCCCCTTTCTTCTTCCTCCCTCATCTTCTTAGGTTTCGAACGTCCTTTCGACTGGTTCTCATTGCACCCAACGTCTTTTTGTCCTCCCTAAATAGCTTAGGTTAGTTTTCCAACCCTTTTCTTTAGGTATTCATGCTTTTTTTAGCTGTTTGCTCCTCTAATTTCTCTATAGTAGTATTAGCCCTGTATTTTTTCTTATTTTTTGAGGGTTTTCTTGGGAATTTTTTTTTGATCTGAATGTCTTTCGAAACCTCCCACTCCATCGATTCTTGGGGCTCGTCTGGACCGACCTTCCTAGACCCCGCACCCCTGACCGAGGTCGAACCTAGGAACATGTCTCACTCATTCCTTTGTTCTAGACACCATCCCATCTATTCTTACTCCGAATGATCTTTCTCTAATTAGAATTCAATACGGGATCCCCTAGGAGTACAACCTTGAACTCCCCACATCGAGTGATCGAGTAAGTTCCCCTTCAGTCGGCCGATTTTGCTTATATTTAGAAGCTTTGTGCGCCGAACTTTGACTTCCACTCTCCCCTTTCATGGTTGCTCTTTTTCGCTTCCTAAACATCTTCCTTGCTTCTATAGCATCAAATTTCTTTAGGTTCATGATAGGATACCTTTTCCTTTGCAGTCTAGCTGAGGTCCATTCGACTGTTTCTCTTCAAAAATTTCTACACCTTCAAACATCATTCTTCCATGAAGGACTGGTGGTACTTCTCCCCTCAGTTTGGTAAGAAAGGATTACTAAAAGGATGCCCCTTCTTTCATTCATAACTGAAAGAAAAAGTATTTTTTCATGCACTGTCTGACCTTGCTATTAGATCTTCCTCCTTGGGGTTATATTAGGAAGTCGGTTTGCCAAGCTCCTAGCTTAGATAGAGCCGACCTCAATTTCTCCAATAAACTTAAAGCATACCGAGCTCCTCTTCTTTCCATCCTTCTAAAAGAACGAACCTTGTTCAACCTGAGTTTGAGTTCCCTCGATCCTGCTGGTACACTTTTCTACTTTTTGAACTCTTCATATGGTTTTGCATATATGTATTGTCACTGATCGTGATTCCTTTTCTGTTGTTATGCTGAAATGCTCACCAAGGGGCTTTACGTCTAAGAAGAAGGAAAGAAAAAGCATCAGACGGTAGCTCAAAGAGGGTGAAGGTTGGTGCTTCGAGCTTCGTGGCCCCTACCACCACTGCTGCTACTTTTGAGATTGCCGCCAGTGTCGAGGTTGCCCTAACTACTGAGGTCAGCACCATTGGTGTGGGTTTCATGCCTCCCATGCCCTCGGACCCTTCCAGCAGAGATCAAACTCTGAAGTTTTCTGCTGAGGGAGAGATGGGGGAAGGTAAGAAGAAAAAGAAAGCTATCGTCAAGATGCCCCGCAAGGCTCGCCTTAGTGAGTCGAATGATGACAGCGATGAACGAGGAGAAGATCCTTTCGATAACTTGGACATCATCCAAGATTTAATCGACAAGTTTGCCATGCCGGAGGTGGTGGACCTCATGGCCGACCTTGACCCATGACAGCTCATTTGGGGTTCTCTCAGAACCATCCTCGAGGTGATTGCTCCGTTGCTCAACTTTTTCTCTTCTCTTCTGCTCTTTTCTTCTTCTTTATTTTTTTTTAACATTCAATCATTTATTACAGTTGGGTCACCAAATGCTCGCCTATATCAAGAGGGCACACCATCAAGGAGGCAGAAGCATAGAAGGTTCAGGAGGATCTTCGAGCCGAGATCGATCGTCTCTAGAAAAAGATCGTCGAGGTCGAGCACCTTATGGAGGAGAAGGCGGCAAAAATTGAAAGTCTCCATGGCACGCTTCGGAAAGAATAGTTTATCTCAGCCAGACTTAAGGCCACACTGGCCCTGGAGGAGGAGAAAAAGAAGGAAGCTAAGAATAAGGTCACCGAACTGAAAGTCTGAATGGCAAAGTCGATCCTAAAGGTGATGACCCAGGCCATGGAAGGGTTCAAGGCCTCTTCCAAAATGAGGAACTTGAATGTCAAATTTGGCAAACGGGATTCCTCAAGGATTTTGAGCTCTACGAAGGCAAGATGGCCCAGAGGTTCCCCGAGCTCGACCTCAAATTTCTAGAAGAGGAGGAGGATGATGCGAAAGTGGGACTGTCCAATGCCGCAGTCGATCCTTTCTTCATCGAGCCTACTTCTGGTCTATCCGATCCTATCGTGGAGGTGCCTAAGCCAGTTTAGGAACCCAAGGTAGCTAGGAGTGCTCTGGCTTCGTCTATCACCATCCCTCCCAAGGTCAAAATCCTCAATTAGTTGTACATGTTTTCTTTTTTTTTACTTTATACTCAAAGTTTCTGATTAAATGAAAGTGAATTTTCTTTTTATCTATACCTTTGAGCATTTTTCATACTTCGAATGCAGTCTTCCATCAATGCTGATCCACTTCCTCAGGAGGTTTTCCTAAAATCTTTAATAAAAAGTCTGAGGAAGGAAGTCCATCATCTAAAGAAGAAGCTAAAGAAGACAGAGGACAACCTTCAAGTTTCACGGAAGAATGCTTCGAAGGCAACCAAAGAGGTCACTCACCTCCAAAACTTGCACATGAAGGACTCCATGAGTTTTAGCATTAGGAAGGAGAGCTTCGAGAGGGAGCTGGTCCAACTCCAGAAGAATGCAAGCAATAAATCTTGGGCGTTGATGGTGAAGATCGGCTCCTTCGAGACTCAACTCAAGGTGACGAAGGAGAAGATTCAACTTCTGAAGGGGAGCTCGCCATGGTCCTCCAACAAGGTGCGATTTGAGTGAGATTGATTGACAAGGTTCTCTACACTTCAACAGCAGCTGTATGATGCTGAGCTTACATATGAGACTTACCGATTGAGCTGGAGTGATAGAATGTCCAAGCTAGAATAAAAGCTTCGTACCTATAACAACGAAATAGCCTGGCTCCAAGCGGCAACTTGATGATGGCTTTCGGGCTGATACAAGCAGGGAGGCTAAGGAGGTCGCCTCCTTAAAGAGGACCATTGGTTAACTCTAGAAGTCGGTCAGTGCGAAAAAGACTGAGGTGCAGTGGCTGAAGCTCAAGCTGACTTGTGAGCATCAGGCTGCCAAGGATGCAGAGATCGAGTTTGAGATTTTAAGGAGGAGGCTACGAAAGTCAGAGAAGAACTACCATCAAGCCAACAAGATGTTATGCGATAACATGATGAGACGGAGGGAGCTCGAGGAGGAGGTCGATCGTCTAAAGAAATCTTTGATAATGGCCACCAGCCCGAAGTCTGAGGAGTTCGACCCTTCTTAGAATTTCAGCAATCTTTCTCTTTCTCTCTTTTTTTGGTGTAATCAGTCTTATCGAGCTATGTTTTGCATGTAATGAACTTACTTTTATAATAAAATGATACCTTTTTTATATTTTTATTTCGTATGAATTCGAAGCTTGCTCATGGCTTTACTTTCTTCACTTTGTTTTTCTTTGCATTGTCTTCTAATGAGATGCTTATTGTGGATGCTGGGCTGGTGTTTCTTCTGTGAACCAAGATAGAGTTTCATTTTTTGTATTTGATGTAGTCAGATTGTCGTAGAAAGAACACGTGTAAGGGTTGTTGGCAAGGCTTCTTTCCCTCGTATTTGGTCAATGAGGTCCTGGCTTTTGCTCACATCAGGATTAGATTTTTCTTCTATTCCTAACGTGGCTTGTGGAGGCATATTAGGGCCATTGGAAGGGGCCTCTCCCTGCATCCTGATTTAAGTAACTAAGGTTTTTGCTTTAGCTCAACGTTGAAGAAGATCTTATCTCCTGTTGAGGTTGAAGCTTAAGAAAGATCTTATCTCCAGTCGAGATTGAAGAAAATCTGATCTCCTATTGAGGTTGAAGCTCAGAAAAGATTTTATCTTCAATCGAGATTGAAGAAGATCTTATCTTCTTTTGAAGTTGAAGCTCAGAAAAGATCTTATCTCTTGTTGAGATTGAAGGAGATCTTATCTCCTGTTGAAGTTGAAGCTCAGGAGAGATCTTATCTCCAGCCAAGATTGAAGGAGATCTTATCTCCTGTTGAAGTTGAAGCTCGGAGGAGATCTTATCTTCAACTGAGGTTGAAGAAGATCTTATCTCCTGTTGAGGTTGAAGCTCGGGGGAGATCTTATCTTCAGTCGAGGTTGAAGCTCGAAAAAGATCTTATCTCCAGTCGAGGTTGAAAGAGATCTTATCTCTTGTTGAAGTTGAAGCTCGGAGAAGATTTTATCTCCAACCGAGGTTGAAGAAGATCTTATCTCCTATTGAGGTTGAAGCTCGAAAGAGATCTTATCTTCAGTCGAGGTTGAAGGAGATCTTATCTCTCTTGTTGAGGTTGAAAGCTTGGGAGAGATCTTATCTCTAGCCGAGGTTGAATCTCCTGTTGAGGTTGAAGCTTTAGAGAGATCTTATCTCCAGTCGAGATTGAAGGAGATCTTATCTCCTGTTGAGGTTGAAGCTCGGAGGAGATCTTATCTCCTACCGAGGTTGAACAAGATCTTATCTTCTGTTGAGGTTGAAGCTTAGGAGAGATCTTATCTTCAGTCGAGGTTGAAGAAGATCTTATCTCCTATTAAGGTTGAAGCTCGAAGGAGATCTTATCTCCGATCGAGGTTAAAGGAGATCTTATCTTCTGTTGAAGTTGAAGCTCGGGGGAGATCTTATCTCCAATCGAGGTTGAAGGAGATCTTATCTCTTATATCAGAAGCCCTTTATCTAGCTTAAGAGAGAAGTCCAGCTTAATCTTTTTCTATTCTAGTTCACAAAAGATAGGAATGTTAAAATAAGAATTCTTTATTGAAAAATGGCTAACGATATTGCACATTGCAAGTTTTCAAAATTTTAATGTTGACATTATGTAGCTCCTCCATATCTTTTCTTGTTGAAGTCCCCCGACCATGCTGTTAATGCTTCCATGCAGGGATTGGTTTCCTTGAGACCCTTCCCCCTAGGTCTCCCTCGATTGCAAAAGAGCCCTTGGTTGCTCCCCTTTCCTCTTGGATCGATATCGCAAGAATTGGTTCAAACAACCCCACCTGACCAGTTCTTCAATTTCATCCGAAAGCTAAAAATATTTCTCAGTATCATGACCGTGATCACGATAATACAAATAGTACTTGCTTCAATTGTGCTTGTTTGGAGGAGATCGTAATTCTTCTGGTTTTGGTAGCTGATTCTTAATTTCTATCAGAACTTGAGTTTTAGGAGCATTAAATGGGGCATAGTTGTAAAACCTTCTAAGGATAGAACTTCTTCACGCCCTTCTATCAGGATTTCTTTGACGACGAGCTCAAGGGAGAGTTTGGGCTTGCCTATGCTCAAGGAGAGTTCATGAGCATAGCCAAACTTTCTTCGATTTTTCTTCAACTACGAGCTTACTAGATTTGCCCGCCTGTCGCTCTCTCATGGCTTCATCATCCTTTAGCTTGAAAGCTTTCTCAGCTCAGGCATAATCTTCTTCCCGGGTCAGCATATTAGCGAAGTCCTTAGGATACTTCTTCTCCAAGGAGAAAAGTAGATCATTCTTCTGGAGACCGCCCTTTAGTCTGGCCATTGCAATGGACTGGTCCAAGTTATGGACCTTCAGGGCAGTAGCGTTGAAGCAACTGACGTAAGCTCAAATGGATTATCCTTTCTTTTGCTTGATGTTGATAAGAAAGTCTAAACCTCACCTTGGACATTGGCTGCTTATGAAGTCAGCCGCAAACTGATGACTCATCTGATCGAAAGAGAAGATCATACCTGACTTCAATATTGAGTACTAGTTTCTTATTGCTCCTTTCAGAGTAGATAAAAAAGCTCGGTACAAGATGGCATCTGGTGCATCATGAAGCAACATCATGATCTGAAAGGCTTTCAGGTGGTCGATCAGATCAAAGGTTCCATCATAGCTTTCGAATTATGGAAGCTTGAAGTTCGGTGGGATCGATTCCTGCATGATTTGATGAGAGAAAGGAGGGTCGATGCAGATATCATTATCGTGAGAGAAGGGAGTCTGACGGAGTTTCTCAATTCGTCGGTTCATTTCTTACAGCTTATGGTCTAAGAGATTTTTGCGATCATGGATCTCCAAAATTTTCTTGCCGAATGGGGGTAGAGTCCCTCTAAGGGTAGAGTCCAGGTCGGAGCAGGGGCTCCCTGTCCTCTGCTTCCCTTTCTCGGAGGTGACCAGTTGACTCACCCAAGTCGATCATCCCTAGACTGGATCCTAGGGTTCCGAAGAAGCCTGCTCCAGTCGGGCCAGCATCGGAGGTTGCTGCTGCTGCATGGCCTGCACTGCTTCAGTGAGGCCCCTAACCTACTAAAATAGCAAGTTAAATTGTTCTACGTCCATCATTGCCACCGATGGAACTGGAGATGCTGAGGATGAGATGGGGGTAGGTAGATCTGGATGAGATCTGACCATGGAGGTGGTCGACCATCGAGTGGAAGCCTTTCTGAGAGGCATCCTCATGAGATCGATTGAGAAAGAGGAACTCTGAGGGGAAGGAGAGAGATCTCTACTGAGCACTTCTTTAAGAATAAAAACACCTCAAGAGAAAGAGGACCCTTCCTCCAATGCCAATTCTGTTGGTGCAAAATATAATTATCGTTGGAGTTGAAGCTGGAGTCGAAGAAGATGAGGTCTCCATCGGTGATCTGCAAAATAAGTCTCGTCCGGAGTTGGGGGTGGTGGCTCCGATAAGACCCTCCGATAATCAAGTTAGCTCTTTCAGCTAACAGAAATAGAATGCTCAGTAGAGAAAGTAGCAAAGTTTTGAGAAGAAGAACGAGAGCTTGGAGAAAATGAATTTAGAGGGTTCCTTTTATGGACGAAGCCTATAACAAACTAATAGTGACTGCTGCAGCCACCTGGTAGTAGGCCGTTCAGAATCACGTAAAGTTTGTTATGGAGAGTAGTGTCCATTATCGCGATGTGTCTATTATCATGACATGCAGGTGGCTTGAGATTTAATTATTGAAGTTCGGAGGAGGTAGGCACTGACGGCGAAGAGCTTCAAGTTTTATCAATTTCAAGAAGAGTACGGACTCCTTCAGGGTCGTCTGTGTGTAAGTGGGTTCATGCTATGCAAATTGCTGGATCCGCATAGGTGTGGAGGCCCTCCTAGGTGCATGAAGTTCGGCTGAAAGGGGTTCGAAAGTCCGCTGGAGAAATTCTGAAGGAAGTCCACCAGAGGAATTCGAAAGAAGGTCTGCCGTAAGGATCTAAATGTAGATCCACTGGAGGAGAAATCTGAAGGAGAATTTGTCAGATGGAGGAATCTAGCTAAAGAAGAAATCCGAAAGGAGTTCGACCGATATAAAAGTCTAGAAGGAGATCGACTAATGGAGAAGTTCGAAAGGAGTCCGACTGTAGAAAAGTTCAAAAGAAGTTCGGCTAATATAGAAGTCCAAAAGGAAATCGACTAATGAAGAAGTTCGGAAGGAGTCCGACCGTAGAGAAGTCCAAAAGAAGATCGACTGATATAAAAGTTCAAAAGAAGATTGACTAATGGAGAAGTTTGGAAGGAGTCTGATTGTAGAGAAGTCCAAAAAGAGTTTGATTGATGGAGAAGTTTGGAAGGAGTCTGACTATAGAGAAGTTCGGAAGGAGATCGACTGATGAAGAAGTTTGAAAGGAGTCTGACTATAAAAAAGTTCAAAAGGAGATCGACTGATATAAAAGTCCGAAAGAAGAATGAAAGGAGTCTGACTATAGAAAAGTTTGAAAAAAGTTCGACTGATGGAGAAGTTTGCAAGGAGTCCGACTGATGGAGAAGTTTGGATGGAGGTTGACTGATGGAGAAGTTTGGGAGGAAGAATTCGCGATTGAAGCTCTTCTACGATTATAAATTACATTTGACTGAGCATCAGACTGAACTTTGATGGGAGCGAGGTTTACCCCCAACATAAGAATATCCATATCTTGTCTGTCATCTCCTCCGACCTATCCTCCAAAGCCGAATCCAATCCTATCTGAACTAGTAGATTCTTCATCCTAATCTTTCACATCGTGAAACTTTCTTTACCATTAAACTTCTCAAAATTAATCTTGATGCTACTTTCCATGGTTGAATCCACACCATTAACATAGCACAAAATCCAAGATAGATATAAAAAGTACCTTGACTTCAGAGGGCAGACAGTAGCCTCCAGATCTCTTCCTTCCTTACAAAGTTTGGAGGAAACCTAGATCTGAAGCTCGCTGTTGATCCTCTACTGAAACATGATCTTCTTCGTCCTTCATGCTCAATCGAGCTCTGATATCAACTGTTGTGCCTATAGCTGCTCGGAGCTACAACCGTAGATCTAATCTCTTATGTGAAACTTGGGTGTTGATCCAACAAATCAAAAAAGATCTAAGAAAAAGAGAGAAAGAAGATGGTGCCTAGGATTTTGGCATTATAACTAGAGAGAAGAGAATAGAGTTAGGAAGAAAAGTTGAATTGTATTCTACTCACTTGAAAAAGTTACAATACCTAGGTTTATATACCTTAGGATTCTGCTACATCACATAAACCTTAATAAATCTAAACCCCAGCTGAAAAACTCTCTTAGGCTAATCCAATACATGAAAGCACTTACCCAAACCCATATACACCCATGGTTTCACATGCTCTCATCTCCTAGATCTAAATTCGACTCATACATGAATTAGCCCTCTTAAGACCTCTCAAACTAGGTCTTAAGACCTCTTAGATTAAACCCAATCTAAGATCAAATAGAAAACCCTATCCTATTCTATTCACCACCATCAAGTTGGCTCGGTCAGAAGTCGAGCTGGCTCGATTGTGGTCTGAGCTGGCTCAATAATGTATTCGAGCTAGCCTGATTGTGTGCCAGCCCTTTTTCTTGGCTTATACATTTTCTAGCTCTGATTCCTCGCTCCATCTTGTGTTGTAGATCCCTGGAGTGCCAACCAAGCCCCTCAAGATTTTTACAACTGAATCTTAAGCCCGTGGAGGGCTACACACTATCTTCACCCTAAGACAACTCCTGTCCTAGCCCTAGGACTACACCTATCCTAGTCATCCCAGAGCCAACATCCTGACTTCTCCTGTGGCCTTCAAGGCTTGGAAGCATCACCAATCCTTACAAATTATTAGCACGATGTGGAGAAGCTATTTTAAAATCTGGTTCATACCATCTTCTTTCAAAAATAGGATTATGTATCCTTTCTCTTGAGCTAATCTATTGCTGCATCTCTCTGACATGGATTATAGCTGGATCTTTCAAGTGAGCTAGAGCAAAGTGGAGGAGCTGGGCTCTTGAAGACCTGCAAAGAAAGCTCTTGACATCAGAGAAGAGGATGGGGGTTCTCCAGTGGAAAGCCCTTCGATGCTTAAGTTAGTGACAGTTAGAGAGAGAGAACAGAGGAAGAAAATGATAAGAACTAGGTGTTCCAAGAGCCCGAGAGAGAAGGAATCTCCTCTTCTCTTTCTTCTACCTTCTAATGAATGGAGGTCTACTAGAATTGTCAGGCCGTTAGCCCCCGGAGTTATGGAGCATCAGTGGATAGTTACAATGCCAGCTTTCTATGAGTGGGGAGAATATATGAGATCAGGTGTGGTGCTCTTAAGCCTAAAAATTAGGTAGAGAAAGATCAAGAAGTGAATGAAACTAACCATCAAAGAGTTTCAGCCAATACTTCAGTCGAGCCAGCTTGGCTCCTAATAAAGCTGGCTTGAGCAGAAGGTCAAAAAGTAGTGTATCAGACATATCAGGCTGGCACATTAGTTAAGCCAGCTTGATTTTTGAGAGAGCCAGCTCTAACTAGAGAATAGAGGACTGGCACGTCCATTGAGCTGGCTCAGACCCTAAGAGAGTCGACTTGAGCAACAGAATAGAGAGCTGCAAATCGAGCTCTCATAGTTGGCACTACGTCAAGCCAGCTAAAGTGGTGAACAGAACAGTTCATGATTTTTGTTCTGACCTATGATTGGGTTTAATCTAAGGAGCTTAGGGCCTCAATTTGTGAGGTCCTAAGAGGCTAATTTATGGATTGGACTGGGTTTAGTCCAATGGATGTATGCATATGAGACATGGATGTACATGGGCTTCAGGAGTGCATCACATTAGGTTAGCTAGGAGAGTTTTTGGGTTGGATCACTTTGATCAGGTATATATATACTCTATATTGAGTTTGTAGTTAACATGAATTGAATACAAATCATTTTTTTCTTGAAAATTCTCTCTTTTCATCTCTCATTCTCCCTCTCTTCTATTCTTCATGTCCTAGGATTTGCTAGGGTTTGACAAAATGCGACCATTGCTTTTCTAGGATCCTTGTTGCAATTTTTGTGATTATCAAGTAGCAAGGATAGATCCCAACAATCTAGTATTAGAGCAATCATTAGGAACAATAATTGGTATCAGAGCAGCCATTGAGAATAATAATTGGTATCAGAGCCTCGTTGTTAGATCTGCTGGAGGAAAGATCACAGCTTCACTGGGATTATGGTAAGGTGCTGAATAGATTTTTTTTTAACTCTATTTTATTTTTTGGTGTTTGGTTATTGAAGATTTGGTTGAGATGGCATTGACTGCCATTAAGATGAACTTTGAAAAGTTTGATAGCAAGGATAACTTCAGCCTTTGGCAGCAAAGAATGAAGGATCTGCTGATGCAGAATAAAATCTATAAGATCTTGACTCAGAAAAGACTAGGAAAGATTTTTGTTAAAAATTAGGAGGAGCTAGAAGAGATAGCTTTTAGCACAATTTGGATGTATCTTGCTAATGAAGTTTTGCCAGAGATCAATATGGAAACTACACCAAAGGAGCTTTGGTAGGAATTGAAGAATACGTACATAAGTAAGAACATGACAAACAAGCTATGATCGAAGAAGCAGCTGTATAGTTTACGGATGTTCGAAGAAAGAGATCTAGTTTTTCACATCCAGAAGTTTAATCAAATTTGCTCGGATGTTATAAGCCTTGATGTAAGGATCGATGAGGAGGATAGTTCTCTCCTATTATTATGTTCGTTGCCAACAGCTTATGATGATCTCAGTACTACTTTGGTGTATAGAGAAGAGACTTCGAACTTCAAAGAAGTGGTTGTGATTCTCAGATTTAATGAGTAGCAAGAGAAGCTAGTCAAAGAAAGTCCTAGTTCAGAGGTGCTTTCTGTCAATGAGAGGTAAGGTAGACTAAAAGAGAGAACTCGAGACAAATCAAAGGGCATATTAAAGTTTCGAAAAAATTAGAAGGCTTGAAAATGCTATAAGTATCATCAACTTGGTCATATTGGAAGAAATTGCCCATTTTTGAAGAATGGAAAGGAGAAGGGCACTTCTAAGGATTGATCGACTAACGGGAGTGATGCTCTATCATCTGAGGATGGTGGAGATGATATATTAATTGTATTAGATGGAATTATGGAGTTGCACTATTACAAAAATGGCCTATGGCAATGCATACTATGGCAGCAGTTATCGAAACTACTGCCATAGCTCCTACAACAGTAGTTTTCATTAACCACCGCTATAGGTTAGACCTATGGCAGTGATTTTTATAATCGCTGTCATAGGTCCGACATATAGCAGCGGTTAACGAAAATCGCTGCCTATAGGTCGGACCTATAGCAGCAGTTATAAAAAATCGCTGCCATAGGTCGACCTATAGCAGTGGTTCATTATAACCACTACTATAAGTTGGACCTATAGCAGCGGTTAGTAAAACTACTGCCATAAGTCAGACCTATAGCAGCGGTTAGTAGGAACCATTGCTATAATCTGATTTATGGCAGCGGTTAATTGTAACCGCTGTCATTTATTTTTTTTAAATATTATATAATTTTAAAATTTAATGTTTATCTTCATCATTCATTATCTAAATAATTATCATTAGAGTGTTGTTGCAAAAGGTCACCTCGATCCGCTGGCCCTAGCTTCATCGATTAGAAAAATTTGATTTCGATGATCATGAATGATGATGCAATGATCTGATAGATGGAGACCTCCGATGGATCCAAAAATCTGCAACGATGATTTTAGTGATGTTTATAGCGTACTATCAAAGTTTTACTTCAATCGGATATCATTATCTTAGTCAATTTAGTATAGATTAGTTTCGACCGTTAAATGATAAACGAGTGATCAAAGGACCAAACGATGTTCGATTATGAGATAATTTTTTTTATAAATAATCTTGGCTACTACTTTAATTATTTTTATGATGGTGATTATAAAATTTCAACTCGTGAGATGAAGAATGATCTAAAACTATATGTCTCTTAATAACCATTCTAAAACTTCACCGGTTGTTATGCTCGTGCTTTTGCAATATCTGCTTAACATGAACAGTTTATACGAAAATAATTTAAATTTTTCTATCATCATCGTATAAAATAATTAAAATTATAACAAAGATCATTTAAATAAAAAATTATCTCATAATCGGATGCCGTTTAATCCTTTGATCGCATATTTCTAATTTAACGGTCGAAATCATTCCATACTAAATTGACCATGATAATGATATCTGATTGAAGTCAAATTTTGATAGTATGCTACAAATATCATCGAGATCATCATTTTAAGTTTTTAGATCCATTGAAGGTCTCCATCTATCAAATCATCACATCATCGTTCTTGATCATCGAAATCAAATTTTTCTAATCGATGAAGCTAGGGCCATCGAATCGAGGCGACCTTTTGTGATGACACTCTAATGATATTTATTTAGATAATAAATGATGAAGATGGACATTAAATTTTAAAATTATATAATATTTTAAAAAAATAAAAAAAATTATTTCCAACCTACGGCAGCGGTAATCAAAAATCGCTGATATAGATCTACAGTAGTGGTTATAGAACCGCTACCATAGATCTATGACAGCGGTTTTGGATAACTGCTACTGTAGATCTATGATAGCAGTTTGATAATCGCTACCGTAGATTAGGTTAAAAATTTCTAAATTTTTTCTGCTTTCCTTCCATGCATGCTCGATCTCTCTTTCTCTCTCTCCCCCTCCTCTCCATCATCGGTGAGGCTCCTTTCCCCGCAGTCAGTGCCGCCCCTCCTTCCTCCTCGGTCGGTGCCACCCCTCCTTCCCCCTCTGTCGGTGCCTCCCCTCCTTCCCCCTCGGCCGGTGCCGCCCCTCCTTCCCCATCCCCCTTCGGCCCCCCCTCCCCGCCACCCCACCCTCCCCCGACCGTCCCTCCTTCCCCATCTTCGGCCGCTCCTCCACGCCACCCACCACCCCCCATCCAACCCCCCCATCCCCATTCCCCAGCCGCCCCTCCCCCCCCCCCCCCCCGCCCCTCTCCCCTCTCGTCACTCTCCCGCACCCGCCCCCCACCTCCCGGCCCCTTCCCCTCCCCCGATTCCTCCCCAGCCTCCCGGCCTCTCACGCCCCCCCCCGCCCCCCCCCCTGCTCTCTCTCTCTTTTCTCTTTCTCTCTCTTCTCTATCTCACTATCTTGCTTTTGTTTCGTAGGTTACCTCTAGTGCTGTCGTCCTCCTCTAGCATCATCGCCAGCGACCTTCGAAACTTTCGGTATGACCCACTCTCTATAGCCACAGCTATAATTTTTTTTAATTTTATAGTATTATTTATTAATCATATATATTTATAATAATTTATAAAATATTTATAATAAATATTATAAATATTTATTATAAATATTATAATTATCTGCATGCCATAATTTTTGGGTCATGCCGTGGTGGTAGTCTTGGAATGTGTCATATCGACGACTGTGGATTAGATCTATCAATGGATTGGGTTTGGATTAAAATCTAGATATTTAGATCCGGATCTAATTTTAATTACTGGTACCGAATTCGAATCCGAATATCTGATGGATCTGTACTTGAAGTACCAGATCCGGATCCTAATGGATCCCGAAAGGTCGGACCCGATTTTGGGATCCGAAACTAAGAAACAGAGAGACTGAGAGGGAGACCGACAGATTGAGAGAGGGAGGGCCGGTCGCTCGGCAAGGGAGATCGAGAGTGGGAGGGAGGGAGGGAGGGAGGGGGTCGGCCTCGTCGGCGAGGGAGATCGAGAGAGGGAGAGAGGAAGGGAGGGATCCGGCCTCGCCGCCATCATTGGGAGGGAGGGGGTCTCGGGAGATCGAGAGAGGGAGAGTGGGAGATCGAGAGAGCGAGAGAGGGAGGGAGGGGGTTCGGCCTTGTCGCATCACTGGGAGGGATGGGGTCCGGCCTTGCCGATGAGGGAGATTGAGAGAGTGAGAGAGGGAGGGATGAGGTATGACCTTACCGATGAAGGAGATCGAGAGAGGAAGAGAGGAAGATCGAGAGATGAAAAAGCTGGGAGGGAGGGGTTTGGCTTCACCGCCATCACCGGCAAGAGAGATCGAGAGAGGGAGAGAGGGAGTGATCGAGGAGATGGCACACAGCCGAGCCGACTCAGATACATAGCCATGTCAGCTCAGACCGTGATCAAGCCGGCTGGGGGAGGATCCGAGTCGAATGTCTCAAGCACGGAGCCGGCTCGGCTTCTGAGTGAATAGAATTTGATATGTCTCTCTAAGTTTCCAACTTTAAGCCCTAAGGTGCCACCATCATCTACTTTGTTCTTCTTTCAGATTTTTGGATTAACATCAAGGTTCATGCAAGAGATTGGATCTACGACTGTTGCTCATCCTCAATTATTTATGAATATAATTCATGTTGTAGAATTTATTGTATAACATTTTTTGAATGTTTATATCTTGTTGCTTTTGTTTATTATATTGCATAACGATAGACCCGTCAATTGATTAGTATACATATTAGAGACTATTTATTGATGCTATACTAATATTATTGTTCAACATGTTATATTGATTAATGTTCATTAATATTGTAGGTCACGATGGCATCGAAATGCCATCTAGCTTTCACCCCTGTCCATCGACGGGTTATGCGTAGTTCAGCTTTCGAGGAACAGTCGAAGCATATTCCACCTCAGCATCGACTGCTCAGGGACCTCCACCATTGGCATCTACTCTACCGACGGCATCTACTCCATCGATAGCTGAGTCTCTACCGTCGCCCATATCTGAGACATATGCTACTACGCAAGTATCTGAGTATACATTTTTATTATATTAGCATAACTTTATTTTTTATATAGTATTTATATACTTATATATTTACATAACGTATTTGCATTGCAGGTGCATCATCTAGTCGGATATTTTATGATCCCACACGTATGGCACACGTGTGAAACCGCCAGCATCAGATGATGGTCTCTTACGATGCGGAGGGGAGGCCAATAGGGTAGACCGTACGGAAGATGCATTCCTTTCTTGGAGTACTTGTGAGATGGTCGGACATCATTTCCATAGAGCTCAGAGATTGGCATTTGATGGATGCTGCCATCAAGGATCGGGTATGAAAGGAGATATGGGTAAGTGCACGCATCTTAGTTATATTTATGTATTTTATATGTTTACACTATATATGTTTGATTAGAATAACTTTGTAACTGATTTTTGATAATTTTGTGCAGAAGAGGTATGACTTCTTCGATTATGAGAGGGCTCGAGATGCCCGAATGAGGAAGATCGAAGAGTTGTATCAAGGTTACAAGGTCAAGCTCCACAGAGGATGGCTCGAGCACCGACGTGACACTCTGAAGGAGATTATTCCCTAGATACAGGACTGTCCTCCGAGTCAGTGGAAGAGGATGGTTAGACACTGAAGGAGTCAGAAGTTCGAGGTAAAATTCCTAACTTTTGAATTTTTCAATATGCTTAAAATTTTATTTAAATATTTATTATTTATTTGAATACTTGTTAGGCTACCTCCTATCAAAATTGGAAGAATCGTGCAGCCCAAGAGTATACGCACACTCTAGGTCGCGAGTCTATGGCTAGTCGTGTGCATAGAGAGGTAATTAATTCTAAATCTTATGAGATAAATTAAATTCATATTTTTTATCATCTTTCTGATAAATTTATTCTTTGGTATAACTGATGAGAGATAGAGTGATGTCCAACCATAGCAAGATCTTTTGATCCAACCACATGCATAAGACGGACAGGCCGATGAATGCCACGATCGGACGTATTTTTATAAGTATTAAATATATTAGTATATATGATTAGTATTATAGCATTTCTTATAAAATTTTATTTTAATTTATAATTACAGGATCAGTTAGATGCGCTCGCTCATGAGGGCTCGAATACCTTTGGGCCCTATGACCATCTGTCTCAGGTCTTGGGCCCTGAGCACTTTGGGAGGATCCAAAATCCTATTCCCGAGCATAATCCACCACCATAGAATGTTGACAAAACCACCAAAAGCCTGTCCTATCCGAGTAATGCCTACACCGTTGGATGTCCGAGATGTTTACCTTAAATTCTATCCTCCAGGATATGTTCTACCCAAGTTCAACCCATTTGATGGCAGTTCCGAGTCAAAGTCATTGAGCATGCCCAGTGTGGACAAAATACTAAAATGTGTTCAGTTTCTAGCCAACGAAATGTATGTACTCAATGTAAGTACCTAGGGGAGTTTGTCCGTCTGTCCGATGCCATGCTGAGGACTTTGGCTTTGAGTTGCACTGAAGTTTTATTCTAGCAATCTTTAGAAGACACGCTTAGCTAAAACTATCATAAGTGTCTTTGGCATCATTACATGCATTGGGTATGGGTTTTATAGGTGCAGGATCCATAATAACATTCAAAATTCTTTCATGCTTTAGAATCAATTTCAACTTTCAATACCAGTTATCGAAGTTGGGTCCGATAAATTAATCACTATCTAATAGTGAATAGACATATTTGAATAGAGAACAACAAACCTATTAGTATATGAATTATTTGAGTCTAAAGACATGGACTTTAGTCTAAAAGTTCTTGCACTATTTTATATGAATTGGTAGTCTCTACCTTCAATTCAAGAAATTACTTTAATTTCTTAGTGAGTACTGGAATCCACATAGACTGTATACGGGTCCGAGGAAAGCTCTGGCTAACCCATGTACATCTATGAATAGGTTCTTCACCAATTATTTATCCAAACAATTTCTAATAATTGATTTTGTCTTAGGAGCCTTTTCAGCTAGCTTTAGCCATCTCTGCAAGGTCTAGTTAGGTCTAACCATTAACATGAACCTACTTAGTAGATCTAACAGGTGAATGATCAGGCCCAAGAAAAGTTTTGGCTAACCCAACCATTCAACAGCTAGCCCAACAAAGTCATTATATAATGAATGACAATTCCAATATCCAGATGAACACCAGGTGTAAGGCACCTCCAATGTTTAACTAGATAATTGGACTCATTACCATCCACCTCAATGGAAAGCTATGAGCTTGTTATTTCCACAACAATTTTATTTTAATAACCTAATAATTTAGAGAATTTAATTAAATTATTTAGAAAAGTAAAAAAATGATTAACCAGCAGTCAATAATCCTCTCACTGACTTCGCCAAGTCTTAAAGAGGACTAACAGATAAGCCGATTAAAGAAAGCACATAAATTAGTTATACTGATCAATCTTAATAACATGGATCAGTATGAATCATTAAGTGATCTAATCAAAACATAATCCATTATGATGGCCAAGTAAGTAAGATTGGTGGGAGAGATATATCATTAACTCGTCAAAAACTCATTAATGCGAGTAGCTTCCAATTAAAAACTACTGGTCTAAACTACCAAACATACCTTAGATATCATCTAATTAATTAGTTTTAATTTGATTCACCTAATAATTCAGGCTCGACCATTGAGCCATAATCAAGGTCCATTTTAGTCTAATTAAAGATATAGACTTGACCAACTACAACTATTGTATTGGCTCTAGAGAACTTCTAATTTAATCTAATTCAACTTTTAGTTAGATTTAATCATTTTCTCTAAATAGTTCATTAACTCTTTGATTCTAACCTTAGGTCTTACCCAATTAAGAGGACTTGATTTGAGCTATCCCATGCCCCTATGATTTATGAAAAATATCATTAGATCTTTGATTCTCCAATCTAGATCTCTTAATTCTCAATTAAGTGCATTATTCAATTATGAGTTCAAAATAATTTTAATTTTGTAAAATAATTTTATAAGAATTTTTATGCAAAAAATTTTCTGTTCAAAACATGGGATTGACACTTCCCTGAAAGGGGTCGACTCCTCATAGTGGGACAACTTGTGGGTGGGCCTCTGTGACAAAATAGAAAGCTAAAAAAATTCTGTCTGCAATAAATAGGTCAACCCCAATAGAAAAGGGGTCAACCCCTCGGGGATATCAACAATAAATGGGTCAACCCTTGCAGGCATGCCAGAAACTATTGTAGAGCTTCAGCCTTTAAGATTTTTGCATAAACTGAAACAAAACCAATCATAAAATCTTTTTAGATCTCATCTAAACTTATTTTTGATTCTAGATTTTATTTTCAGTGATTAAAATAATTTTAATCTTTAAGATTAGATATTTATTACTTTTCAAACATTTGTATCTCATACAACAAAACCTAGAGTTTCAAGAGTCTAGGATTTTGTAGAAAAGTAAGTTTTTCTTTTTGCTTTTTTCATTAAAAGAAATAATCATATGACATCCCTACATGCCATAAGAGCACTCCATTAAATGAAAAGAGATGGCCTTTAAACCATACTTACTCTTATGATCGGACAGCCTGGTGACCAACCCAATCAAAGTACTTGCTACTTGGATCATCTAATCTATCAAAATATATCTAATCAATATTAGATCTAAGCACAAATATTATTTAGATCTAATCAAAACAATAAGAAATCAGATCTAAATAGCATATAAAATCATGTTATACAACCTAGGCTTTGATACGAATTGAAGGAAAAGTTGGGTAGTTCCATGCATGCAATTTTAAAATTTTACAGTAGAATAGGCTAGATTAAACTATTTAATCTAGATTATGTACAAGAGATCAAATCTAAACTACCTTACCTAGGATCTTTAGCATATGAATCTGAAAAACAAAATCTTATATCGATCACATCAATGCCCTATATCAGGTCTAACCTTTAGAACTGATCTAGTTCTAATCTAATAAATTCAGAACTCATTATCTTTACACGGGTTGATGAACACTGCTATTAATCTCAAAGATTCGAGGCTCTTGAGGGTTGCTCATAGCCTCATTGGGTGTCCGACCTCTATGAATCATCCACTCAAAGCTTCGATCTGATCCATCTTTCCTGGAGTGCTAGCTCACGTGAAAGCCTACTTTGTGGCTGATTCTTCTTCTTCAGAATCTTTGAATATCTTTAGATCTAAAGAAGAACTTGAAGGAGGATTTGATAGTGGAAGAAGAGGGAAGAGAACTATCTTCTCTCAGTGGTTATTGAACCGCTGTGTAGCCCTTATTTTTATTGAGTAGTGTGGAAGCCACTAGACACTAAATTCCGATGTGTTGCCATCATTATACTGCAATCAAAAGTTGCTTTCTATCTTTGAGACGATCCGATGGAGGGAGTGTTGGTCTTTGGAGACTAATCATCCAATGTAGAATTGCTGGTTATGGGGTATAGTTAGGAATGAGAAATATATGATGGAGTTATATGGATACTCACCAATGTTAAGCATGTGCCAAAGACTTTTAAAAAAGAACCTATATCCTTGGGTTACTTTAGAAAATAGGGATATGGCTTTCAGTTATCAGCCAGGGCAGAGTGCTGAGAATTTTCAGAGGGTGGCATTGGTGGTAATGAATGGCGGAGGGAAGACTAAGCAACAAACTATACAGGATGAGGGCTCAGTGAGTTACTGATGGTATGGAGGGTGTCGGTAGTGTACAATAGGAGTAGCTAATCTTAAAGCTGTGGCACTATCATATGGGTCCCCACTTGAATAATAGGGGCTTTGAGAGTTGAAGTAGGAGAGGTCTAATTCAAATATTGAAAAAGAAAGATATTGATCTATGTGAGCCTTGCTATCTACAGCAAACAATACATAAGTTATACTTGTCAGTAGCACCAAGCAGAGTTGAAGCTATCTTTGGAGCTAGATTCACTTAGACAAATGGGGAATCGAAGGTACTAATGCATTCTCGAGGTAAGAGCTTGTCACCTTTATAGATGGAACTTCTCTAGGAAGTATGAATTTACTTCTGAATAGGAGAAGTTTATTTTGCTCAGATTTCAAATTCTTGGAAAAGCTTGAGATGGGAGAAGAAGATAGGTAAAAGCCAGTAAAATAATTTGAGGTCTAATAATGGAGGAAAATACACCAGCCTAGGAGTTTCAAAAGATAGTGTGAAGGAAAATAGCATCAAACCACCATTACATAGTGAAGGATGATCCTCAACGAAACAATATCGTTGAAGTAGAATGAATCGGACACTGATGGAGAAGGCCAGGAGCGATGAGAGTGTGTGTATAGGCTCATTGCCCAAGTCATTTTGAGGTTGGTGTGGGTACTATGCTTATTTTTTGTGTAGATAGGTCTTCTATTTAAAATTAAATAGAAGGGATTTGCTAGAGGCTCTTGTGTGGGAGTAGGAAGAAGTGGAGCTTTGCCACCTAAAGGTTGTTAGCTGTTCCTACATATGCTTTGGGATAGAAAAAGCCGATAGGAGCAAGCTGGATTCCAATAACATTAAGAAGTTGGTTATTCATTGAAGGTTTTTCATGAGGTATGAAGGGTTACTTGCATACTGTGATTCATATTTTCAGGAGATGTGTCAATCAACAAAATATGATTTTGATGAGCAAGAGTATTGATGAGCCAAATAACGTGCAGATAAAATTTTGAAGTCAACACAGCACAGCATTGAGGACAACTCTCGGATATAGGTGATTGCATTCAGCAGATCAAGCCTCAGATCGTGGTCAATTTAAATAGGAGTCGGGCAGGGCATGGTTGATACACCTATGAAGGACCAGTTAAAAGAGAGGCGAGCTTATTCAGAGGAGGTGCAAAGGTTAGTTACAGGTAGCAGACTTGTAGAGGTTAACTAAAAGAGTGGCACTTCATAAGCCAAAGTGCACTGTTTCGTAAAAAAGTGTGATTATGGTATTGATGAGGACTATCTTCTATACTTCTCATCACTATCAATGAAGATACCAGAGAGCTTTTAAAGGAGGTCATGGAGAGTCTAGATCGACGAGTCATATGCAGGCTATATAATGGAGGAGATGAATCTTCCAGAAGAACACATATATGAACAACTGGTGGATCTATCAGATCGATGCTCGATCCATTGCGTCCAAATGAATTTTCACTAAAAAGGAAGCCTTTCAGAGTAAGATGAAGTGAGGTCCAAGCTAGGCTAGCAGCCACAATGGAGTACTCATAGAAGAGAAGGTATGGGACTATTCAGAGATCTTCTCTCCTATTGTTAGGATACGTTTCATGTAGGATGCTGATGAGCCATAGTTGTACTTGGGATTTAAGAGCTAGAGCAAATAGATATCAAGACAGTATTCCTCCATGAAAATTTGGAGGAGAACATATACATGGAGCAGCCATAGGACTTCAAGGAGCCTGGGTCAGAGGGAGAGATATGTTTACTGAAAAAATTGCTATATGGGTTGAAGTAGTCTCCAAGATAGTGGTACAAGTGATTTGACACTTATGTGAGAAGTATTGGCTTTTTTAGGTATGATCATGATCCATATGTATATGTAAGATCTCTAGAGGATAGATCTTGGATATACTAACTCTTGTATGTGGATGATATGTTGATAGCATGCAAGAGTAAGAATATTGTACTGGAGTTGAAAGAAGCTTTGTCTCGGGAGTTTGAGATGAAAAACTTGGGGCCTGCGAAGAAAATCCTAAGTATGAAAATTGTAAAAGGCAGAACTAAGAGACTGCTACATCTATCTCAGGAAGGATACATAAAAAAGATCTTGAAAAGATTTGGCATGAAGGAGGCCAAATCGGCAAAGTTGCCACTTGCCGGGCATGTCAGACTTTCTAAAATCATGTCACCACAGACTGAGATGGAGGTTCAGGAGATGAAAAAGATTCCATATGCTTTTGGTGTATGGAGCATTATATACTCTATGGTATGTTATAGACTGAACTTAACCCATGCAATGAGTCAGGTGAGCAGGTTTATGGCCCAGCCTAATAAGGAATACTAAAGAGCACTAAAGGGTATCTTCAAGTACTTGGTAGTTGGGATTGACATCTACTATGGTCAGCAAGAAGGTACTGAGAAACATCCTAACATATCCAAAGAGGCTCGAGAGCTAATAGAGGGGTTTATGGATGCAGATTTTGGTGGAGATATAGACACTCGGCATTCTATGATAGATTTTGTGTTCAGCCTGTATGGAGGTTCGGTCTCATAGAGATCTTATTTGTAGCCTATTATGGCCCTATCCACTACTAAAATGGAGTACATCGGCATCACTGAGGCAGCAAAGGAGGCCCTTATGGCTAAAGGTTGGTGTAGAGATGGGCTTCCGCATAGGATTGCAAATCAAGAATGCATTGTGTAGCTGAGTGCTTTGCTTGCTCTGTACAAATTTTATTTATCATGCGAGAACTAAGCATATTGACATCAGATACCACCGGATTAGAGAGCTTGTGGAAGATGGTAAAGTACAGCTGGTGAAGGTTCACACCAAGAAAAATTCAGTTGATGTGCTCACAAAGATACTTCCATGGAATAGCTTTCATAATTATATGGTATTTGCATTGAAGACTAATGGATAGATCTGGTTTCATAAGACTTGGAAGCACCAAGACTGGGAGATTGTAGAGCCTCAGGTGTGGTGCCAGTCTTAAAAATAAAGGAGAGAGATCAGAAGGAATGAA
>QRFJ01000340.1:745094-850227 GCA_006176705.1 Cocos nucifera | reverse complement strand
TTGTACAAAATTTTATTTATCATGCGAGAACTAAGCATATTGACATCAGATACCACCGGATTAGAGAGCTTGTGGAAGATGGTAAAGTACAGCTGGTGAAGGTTCACACCAAGAAAAATTCAGTTGATGTGCTCACAAAGATACTTCCATGGAATAGCTTTCATAATTATATGGTATTGATGAGACTAATGGATAGATCTGAGTTCATAAGGACTTGGAAGCACCAAGATGGAGATTGTGAGCTCAGGTGTGGTGCTCTCAAGTCTTAAAAATAAATGGAGAGAGATCAAGGAATGAATGAAACCAACCATCGAAGAGTTTCAGCTAATGCTTCAATCGAGCCGGCTCAGCTCCTGATAGAGCTGGCTCGAGCAGAAGGTCAGAAAATAGCGTATCAGATATATAGGGCTAGAATGCTAGTTGAGTCAGCTCAATTCTTAAGAGAGATGGCTCGAGTTGGAGAGTAGAGGACTGGCACGTCCATTGAGCCAGCTCGGATCTTAAGAGAGCCGACTCGATTAGTGGAATAGAGAACTATGAATCAGGCTCTCATGACTGGCACTATAGTTGAGCCGGCTTGATCAGAGTAGTTGAATAGAGAACTATGAATCAGGCTCTCATGACTGGCACTATAATTGAGTCGGCTCGATCTCTGATCGAGCCAGCTCAAGTGGCAAATAGAATAGTTCATAATTTCTATTCTGACCTGAGATTGGATTTAATCCTAGGAGCTTAGGGCCTCGATTTATGAGATCCTAAGGGGCTAATCTATGAATTGGACTGGATTTAGTCCAATGGTTGTATGCATATGAGACATGCATAGATATATATGAGCTCAAGGAGTGCATCACATTAGGTTAGCCAAAAAATTTTTTGGGTTAGATCACTTTGACCAGGTATATATAATCTATATTGAATTTATAATTAACACGAATTGAATACAAGTCATTTTCTCCCTAAAAATTGTCACTCTTCCTCTCTTATTCTCCCTCTTTTCTATTCTCCATGCCCTAAGATTTGCTAGGGTTTGATAGAACACCGCCATTACTTTTCTAGGATCCTTGTTGCTATTTTCATGATTGTCAAATAGCAAGGATAGATCCTAACAATTTGGTATCAAAGTAGCCATTGAGAACAACAGAATATTCGCTACCATAACAATCTACCAATTTAGCAAGATCTACATGCCAGGGGCTTCTTGTAGCTTCTATATCATAGAATGGCCTACGGAGAAGTGGAGCATATTTTATATGGTCGGCTGAGAGATGATGTCTAAGCCTTATTCAAGAGCTGATCTGATGGTGATCAGTAAATGTCTGATGCCTTTGGTGCTATGCTATCATGGATTTTGGATGTTCATCATCTAGTGATGTGGATGCTATTTGAAGGCCGATTGAAAGTGATTGGCAAATAACTGAGGTCCTTACCCTGAGTCTCCCATGTCATCTAGTGTGGTGTTTGCCATGTCGTCGAAGGTTGGACTCATCACTAGATCGGTCAATCACCATCCAACACAAACTAATATCCATCGATTTATTATAAATATGAGACAAAGTATCATTTCCTAATACTATTATTAAAAATGCAACCACTACAAGAAATAGGGGCTTTGCCAATGCAAAATTTATTTATGCAAAATTTTGTTATGGTGATAGCTGAAATTGCACTGCAACTCAAATCTTTACAATAATTAACTTCTAACAAAGCTCATTTCTTATGTTTGGATGGGAGTTTCAGAAAAAGAAACATATTGTTGATAGATATTCTATTCAACATTTTATGAGTAGATGCTAGATATTCTATAGATCGGCTATAAAAAGGCCCCATTTGGGACCTAATCCAGCAGGCCATCTGAAATTCTCCTAAGCATCTTCTTTATTCTCCCAAAAGTTCTCTTTAATCTTTTTCATTATAATATTTCTTTTTCATTTCATCTTTATAGGTGCTAAAAGAATCTTCATCAACCTCCTCCACGGTCGTGCTCACAAGTAGAGGATTCTATAGGTCATATCCTGTAATGGTATTTCTAGGTTTCCTACAAGAGAGATGAAAATACATCTTAGGACAGTGCTATGCATGCTTTTGGATTTTCAATTTTGATTTTGCTATCTTTTGCAGATCAATTTTTTAATTTTCTATGAAGAAAAAACTAAATTTTATTAGCGAATAAGGCTTAAAGAATTACTGATGTAATTTAAAAGACTAAACAAAACTTTATTATAGAAAAATTATAAATGACTTATAGAACATTAAAAAAAAAAAATAAGAACATACTCGGAAACATGTGAGGCACTATCCTAAGGCATATTTCCATCTCCCATGCAAAAAAAATTAGAAAAATCATCTTAATATATGATCGAAATCCTCCGTCTATGAGCACGACCATGGAGGAGGTTGATGGAGATTCTTTCAGTATCCAAAAAAATAATCATGAAGATAAAAATTTGAAGAGAAAAAAATAGAAGGAAGAGAGGGGAGGCTTAGATGGGGTATGTTAAATCAAGTCTCAAGATGGCCCTTTTATAGCCATCTAATATAATCATTGATAATCGTTTGGATTTTTATTGACCTATTAAGGTCTTCCATAAAGAGCCTAATGATCAAAAAATAAAAATAAGATTAAATACATATAATCGTTACTGACTCATTAAGGCCTGTAATTAGTAGCCTAATGATCAAAAATTAAAAACACGGTAATGAAGAGATTAATGGCACCATAAATATTTAAACAATAAAATTAAAAGACAAGGTTAAAATTCTTGAAGGAAAATTTTAGAAATATTTTAAGTTTTCTTTTTGGATTTCATTCAACAATTCTCCATAAAACTCAATTTTTTAAAAAAAAATTATAAAATAAAAAATATAAATTTTAGGATGCTTATACTATGCAATGAATAAGGTGTCTTTACAAGACTTAACCTCGCTTAGTATAAATAGTTTACATCTAAAAGAATCAGAGTAAATCAGATCCTGAATTACGTTCCTCTGATCCAGACTTCAACTACCACACACAAATAGTATAGAATTTTCCATCATGGGTCTATATACTAGTGGTCCTGCATATGTATCTTGATTTTTCATGAAAGTTACGAGAAATAGTTCGTACTTTATATCCGCAATCATATATAGATATTCTCATATAGGTGAGCTCCTCTAGAGATGTGTGTAGTGTTACATCTCGAGAAATATCTCTTAAATCTTATTTAGAGATAAACTTTTTCTAACCATTGTATAGGAGCACTAATCATCATAGGGATAGGATGAAATCTATGACTCCTATATTAGATAAACTATATATGCTCGTTGACCAACCAATCAGCTTCTTATTACGATATTGAACCTCCTTCAAGGGATGTCCTATCACATAGGTAGGTTCCTACTGCTGAAAGATCCTTTATAGGCTAAGCCACATCTCTCCGATGACTCCAGGATCTTAGTCCTGTTTAAACCTTTTGTAAGGCAGTTTGATAAAAAGAATATCCCCATCCATAATTTCAGAGGTATACTAGAACTTATGGTATTGACTATGTTCTATAATTGTTCGGCCATATAATTAGAATAAAAAAATAAATAGAAGATATTTCTTTAACACACGATGCTATTCATCATTTATTAAAAGATGAGATTTCAATGAATAGATAAAAAAAAGGAAGGTTTATCAAACATAACAAATATATTAAAACTCTAGCATGTCCTTTTTATGCAACAAATCATTTAAGCCATACTGTTTCATATTATTTCATTCCTTGAGTCATCTACTGGTCAAATTCTTGTTTAAAAAATTGGATAAGGTCTTTTTATTATCCATTTATAATAATACAGATAAAATAATAAACACATTTAATAATAGAAAATATAACAATCAATGCAGTAGTCATGCATGATAATTCTTTTATTCATATTTGGATAGAGAAAATATAGATATAACTTATTTGTATTATTTCTATTTAAAATAAATATGGATACGTATAATATTTTATTCGCTTCCATATCCTTTTATAACAAATATGGATTCAAATAGTATATGCTGTGCCATAGAGATAAAAGGAAACAATCTCATATCGTTGAAAGTGATTCATAAATTATATCTAAAATAAATATGATAGTAATTAATCTTAATTATAGGAATATAAGGATAATATCGAATAAATAAAAAATCAGGTTATTATGAGATACTCTGCAATTAGTTGCGGCCAGAAGAGATTTGATAACATAATTGCAACATATGGTTCATACATTTTAACTTAGTTGCATCTATTTTAGTTGTTCCGGACTTATGCTTGCTACCATGCTTTATGGATGCCTTTTTCATTCTCATATCCTAGCTGTATTATATTATACTTTTCAGGATCCATAACATTGGCATATCCGTATCATTATCCATATCTGGCATCCACATTCACATTACGTGGACTTTAAAATGTAAATAAATTTTGATGTTCATTTAATAGAACGGTTATATTTAGACCAAACATGATGGTCTAGAAAGGAATAATATGATGACACAAGTATTGTAGTGACTCAGCATTTGACTTACTAATTGTTATTCAACCGTTTCAGCATTGCAGTTAATATACAAATCCTTCCAAAGGCACAAATGGATAAAATAGCAAGGTACACTTTTTTAATTTAATTTCATATTCATCTAAAGTGTTCTCAAGTAAGAAGTGATATGGGAATTTTCTCCATAACTGCACGTAAGATGAATTATTCATGTCTGCTGCGTGGTCAAGTGCATTTTATAGCACTGATAGAAAGAAAAGCAGAGTACACAAATCTATCGGTTCACAAGTACGAAAGATCATGGACCCATGAATGGAGAGATGGGCACTTGTTTGTCAACATGTCCCTTCGTTATTGGGAACATAATGTAAAAGTTATCAATTCATGAAAACAGAAGCATGTTTCAGAACCGAGCATGGCTGGGAATTCACCAGGCTCCCGTAATTAAAACTCAAACTGAAAATAAAAATAATAAATAAATAAATGACATGATCTTTTTCGACTATTGCAATTTCCGATGGACGTAATGCTCCGTTGATACCATTAAAGAAGTTCATGAAATGAGAAATTTTTGGCTATACGAGGAAGGAAGTCTTAATCGGTGTTTGTGCATCGTGATCGCGGTTATACCAACGGGAGTCACCAGTGGCAGTGCTGTTCATGAAGATAATTGTGAAGACACGCAAGGAACTCATGGTTGTGACGCTGCTCGTGCCGAAACAAAGAATCCGACGATCATAGCAAAGACGCAACAGCAAGTGGTAGAGATTTCATTCCATCACCAATCATACCTGTTGGGGATAAATCCCGCTCCTGCCGAAGCCCGGCCCGACGCTCAGCCCAATGTAACCAGTAGCTGCTGAAGAGCTTCAGCGCCAGGCGCCAGGCCGAGCCCCTAAGACGGTCGAACCGCTTAGAGGCCGAACTCCCCTGCACCAAGGTCTCGGTCGAACTGCTTAGAGGGCGAACTCCCACCGCCAGCCGAACTTCCTGACGGCCGAGCTCCTTGGACTCCAAGCGGCTGGACTTCTTCAGGAGACGGACTCCTCCCAGACGCCCGTTCGGCCATCCGAGCTCCTCCCAGGTTTTCCCTTCAGCTGAACTCTCCTACGAACCCATGCAGCCGAACTCCTTCGAACCCCACGGCCGAACTCCTTCGGACCGACCCCAGGCGAGTCCGTGCAGCCGAACTCCTTCGGACCGACCCCAGGCGAGTCCGTGCAGCCCGAACTCCTTCGGACCGACCCCAGGCGAGTCCGACCGAACTCCTTCGGACCGACCCCAGGCGAGTCCATGCGGCCGAACTCCTTCGGACCGACCCCAGGCGAGTCCATGCAGCCGAACTCCTTCGGACCCCACGGCCGAACTCCTTCGGACTTCCCACGGCCGAACTCCTTCGGACCGACCCTAGGCGACCGAACTCCTCAGCGAGCCCTGACCGAACCAACTAGCAACCGAAGTCCTTCAATTGGCCAGCCGAGCTTTTTCGGGCCTCTCAGCGGCCGAACTCTACAGATGGCCGACCCTTCAGCCAGACGAACTCCCCCAGCTTCCCCTTCGACCGAACTCCGTTGCAAGTCCAAACTCCGTTGGATGAACCGTCGCCTGCAGCAAGGCCGGACGGCGCCTTCCTCTCCGTACCGGACTCCATGCGGCCCACGGCTCGCCGGTATGGCCCCCACGATCTACCGGACGACGCCTTCCTCTCCGTACCGGACTCCATGCGGCCCACGGCTCGCCGGTATGGCCCCCATGATCACCGGACGATGCCTTCCTCTTCCGTACCGGACTCCATGGGCCGACTCCGCCGGTATGGCTCCCACGACCTACCGGACGACGCCTTCCTTTCCGTACCGGACTCCGTGTGGCCGACTGCTCGCCGGTATGGCTCCCACGATCCTACCGGACGACGCCTTCCTCTCCGTACCAAACTCCATGCTGCCCGACGACTCTCTGCCAGACGGCACAGCCGTCACCATCAACTAAGCTCCGCTATAAAAGGACCCCTCCCGACATACTAAGGCTAAGCTCTCTGAACTCTCGACTCTCTAAGCTCTCCTCCACATCTCTAAGCTCCGGAACTCATTCCGAGCACTCCATTACTGTTGGCCGGAAACTAACTTGACCGTCGGAGGGTCCTGCCGGAGCCACCACCCCACCGGTTCCGGACGGGACTTCGTTTTGCAGGTCCCCGGCGGCGCCCAGCGGCCTCGATTGCGGCGACCTCCGGCGGCGACGGATTTCTGCACCAACAGATTGGCGCCGTCTGTGGGAACAAGGGACTGAACCTTCGAGGTTCCCTTGTTCTTAAAGGAGTGCTCGGCGACGATTTCCCTCCCCTGCTCCGGATCTCTCTCCTCCCTCTTCAGTATTCCTTTTCTGAAAAGAAAAATGCCTCCCAGAAGAACCTCGACCCGGAGGTCGGCAGCCTCCGCGGCCCGATCCCGTTCGGGTCCGTCCGCTCCCACTCCGGCCCCGGCGACGCGGGCCCGCTCCGTACTCGCGGTAGATGCGGAGCGGTTCGACCTGCTTGCCCAGCAGGTCCGCGATCTTACGGAGGCGGTGCAGGCAGTGCAAGCCACGCATTCGCGAGGTCCAGCGCCCACTCGACCGGCGCGGGGTTCCCCGGAGCCCGGGAATCCAGTCCAGGAGCGACCGATGTGGGCTACCCAACCTCCGGCCCTCGGGAGAGAAGGGGCAGCCGGCAAAGAGCCCCTGCTCGGACCGCGGCTCAACCCAGGGAGAAGCTTCGCACCCCTTCCGCGAGAAGACCTTGGGGATTAAGGATCGCGAAGATTTCCTGGACCAAAGGCTCATGGAGATGGGACGGCGCATAGAAGAACTTCGTCATACTCCTTCCTCCCGCGGTAACGATATTTGCACTGATCCTCCCTTCTCACAGAAAATTATGCAGGAACAGGTACCACCGAACTTCAAGCTCCCGCATTTCGAAAGCTACGATGGGACCACCGACCCGGTCGACCATTTGGAGGCCTTCAGGACGACGATGTTACTCCATGGCGCGCCTGATGCCATTTTGTGTCGGGCTTTCCCTTCTACCCTCAAGGGAGCGGCTAGGAATTGGTACTCGGCGCTTAAGCCGGGCACCATCCTGTCGTTTGACCAAATGAGTCAACAATTCGCGGCCCACTTCGTCAGCAGCAAACGGCCGCGCAGAGGCTCGGATTCCCTTGTTGGCCATCAGGCAAAAAGAGGGGGAACCCATCCGGGCTTACGTCACCCGGTTCAACACTGCCGCGCTGGAAGTCCGGAACCTGGACCAATCAGTTGCTATGGCCGCCCTCAAGGGCGGCCTTCAGAAGAACGACCTGCTGTTTTCCCTGGAGAAGAAATATCCCAGGGACTTCGCTGACATGCTAGCTCGGGCCGAAAGCTATGCCCGGGCAGAAGAGGCTTTCGAGGCCAAGGATGGTGAAGCTCGCGACAAGCGACGAGTAGGCAGAGCGGGAAGGCCTGCCGAGGAAAGAAAGCGCACCGAAGCCTTGGCCGCGTTCCCGAACTCCCCCTGGTCGCGGGCGTGCCCGGACTCCACCTCAGGCTCGGGGGCGGGAAGCCACCGACGGAAGGGCGCGCCGAAGTTCCTCCTCGGCACCGAAGTCCCACCCGACGCCGAAGTTCCCCCCGGCGCCGAGGTTCTCCCTCGCGACGAGGTCCCTCCCCGCGCCAAGGTTCTCCCCTCCGACGGCGTTTTCACAGCTACGCCCCCCTCAACGCCCCGAAGGCTCAAGTGCTGCTGGAGATCAAGGGACGACTTCCGGAGCCGGAGAGGATGCGTTCCCATCCCAGAAAACGCAACCCCAACAAGTTCTGCCTTTACCACCGTGACCACGGTCACGATACCGAGGAGTGCATCCAGCTCCAGGACGAAATCGAGGAGCTGGTCCGGCGGGGCAGGCTTGGCCGATTCCTGCGAAGACGATCCTAAAGAGCAGGAAGATCGGCCGAGAATGTTGCCGCCGATTGGGGAAGATCGGCAGGAGGACCGGCCGTCTCTTGGCGTCATTAACACCATCTCGGGAGGACCGCAGCAGGGAAAGACCGACGAATCCGAGGGATCGGCAAAGAGGCAGAGGACCTCGGAGCCCGTGACCTTCACCGAGGCAGACGCCCAGGGGATCAGATTTCCGCATAACGACGCGGTTGTAATCTCTTTAAACGTCGCTGATTATGATGTACGCCGCGTTTTGGTGGATAATGGAAGTTCGGCGGACATATTGTTTTACGATGCCTTCTTAAAAATGTCCCTACCTGACACCCGCTTAGGACCTGTAAATTCCCCCCTGGTGGGATTTGCCGGACACGCCGTTCCGGTCGAAGGCATGGTGACTTTGGCGGTGACGGCGGGCCAATCCCCAAAATTGGCCAAGGCGCGGATCGACTTTTTTGTCGTGAAGGACCCCGTCCGCCTATAATGCAATCCTTGGGCGACCAGGCCTTAACGCGCTACGGGCGGTAGTGTCAACCTACTACTTAAAGATGAAATTCCCGACGAGCCATGGAGTCGGCGAAGGTCAGAGGAGACCAAGCCCTGGCAAAGTACTGCTACTCAATCGCCCTGCGCGAGGGAGACCGGCCCGACCCTTGCCTTGTTGATGGACTGGACGTCCGCGACGACCTCACTGAAGAACGGGGCGAACCTGCGGAAGACCTCGTCCCTGTGTCCTTACGCGATGGAGACCCGGGGCATGAGGTGCGGATCGGCTCCAACCTAGCGGCCGAGGTCAAGGGACAGCTCGTCGCTTTCCTCAGAAGGAATGCGGACGTCTTCGCCTGGGCCCCAGCGGATGTACCAGGGATCGACGCCGATGTCATAGAACATCGGCTGGCCATCGACCCAAGGCACCGACCCGTCAGAGAAAAATTACGCCGCCAAGCCCCAGAAAGACAGAAGGCGGTAGCCGAAGAAGTGGATAAGCTCCTTGAAGCTGGACTCATCCGGGAGGTCAACTATCCGACCTGGGTCTCGAACGTGGTCCTCGTCAAAAAAGCAAACAACAAATGGAGGATGTGCGTCGACTTCAAGAAGCTGAACAAAGCCTGCCCAAAGGACAGCTACCCCCTGCCGAGGATCGATCAGCTGGTGGACGCAACCTCGGGCCACGAGCTCCTCACTTTTATGGACGCATTTTCTGGTTATAACCAGATACGCATGGCGCCCGAGGATGAAGAAAAGACCACCTTTATTACTGACCGAGGTCTCTATTGTTACAGGGTCATGCCTTTCGGACTCAAGAATGCAGGAGCCACCTACCAGCGCTTGGTCAACAAGGTCTTCAAGGGGCAGATCGGCCGCAACATGGAGGTGTACGTGGACGACATGCTGGTCAAAAGCCGAGCCTCGACAGGACCACCTCGCCGACCTTGAAGAAACTTTCGGTGCGCTTAGGAGGCACAAGATGAAGTTGAACCCGACCAAATGCGCCTTCGGCGTGACCTCCGGAAAATTTTTAGGATTCATGGTGTCGAGACGCGGAATCGAGGCAAATCCCGAGAAAATCCGAGCCATCCAGGAGATGACTGCCCCGAAAACAATTAAGGAAGTTCAGCGCCTGGCTGGGAAGGTGGCGTCCTTGAACCGCTTTGTCTCAAGAGGTCGGCCGAGCGGTGCCTGCCTTTCTTCCAGGTCCTCAGGCGACCGAAAGATTTTTGCTGGACAGCGGAGTGCAAACAGGCATTCGAAGGAGCTTAAAAACTACCTCGGCGCGCCTCCACTGCTGGCAAAGCCCGAACCTGGAGAAGGGCTGCTCCTATACCTAGCTGTCTCTCCAATGGCCCTGGCGGCTGTCCTGGTCAGGGAAGATGCGAAGGCGCAACAACCAGTCTACTACGTGAGCCGAGCCTTGAGGGACGCGGAAACCAGGTACTCCAAGTTAGAAAAACTAATTTACTGTCTTCTGATCGCAGCCAGGAAGGCTCCGACCTTACTTTCAGGAGCATACCATCAACGGTCCTCACGGACCAACCATTAAGAGCCGTCCTCCACCGCGCAGACGCTTCAGGAAGAATCGCCAAATGGGCGATCGAGCTCACGGAGTTCGACATCAATTACCGGCCCAGGCCATCGATCAAGGCTCAGATACTGGCGGACTTCGTGCTGGAATGCACCGCACCAGTTGAAGCCGAGCTTGAATCAAGCGAGACTATCATCAGTGGGAGACCAGGCCCCGAACGAAGCCGAGCTGTGGCGGTCGAGCTTCCCTGAAGAAAGGGCCGACCTTCTTGAAGGCGCCTGGGTTCTGCATGTGGATGGCTCATCCAACTCTAGCGGGGCCGGCGCAGGGCTGGTCCTGGTTAGCCCCGAGGGGATCGTCACCGAGTACGCATTGCGCTTCGAGTTTCCCACAACCAACAATGGGGCCGAGTATGAAGCGCTGATAGCCGGGCTGCAGATAGCCAGGGAATTGAAGGTGGGTCGGCTTCAAGTCTATAGCGATTCCCAGTTGGTGGTCGGTCAGGTCGGCGGCAGCTACGAGGCGCGGGAGGAAAGCATGGTGATGTACCTCGGGAAGGTGAAGAACTTAATACCAGCCTTCGACAGCTTCGACATTCGGCACATCCCAAGGACCGGGAATACAAGGGCCGACCTCCTCTCCAAGTTGGCCACCTCTGCCCCGGCCGAACTACCAAAAGAGGTGTTTCTGGAAACTCTGAAGTGCCCGACCACCGAAGGAACCTCAGGCCGTCCTGCGGACGGACTTCGAGCCCAGCTGGATCGATCCGCTGATCGCCTACCTCGAAGAAGGGGTTCCTCCCCCACGATCCGGAGAGAAGCTCGGAAGCTCAGGAGTCAAGCCTCCCGCTACGTCTTGTACGAGGGCAGGTTATATAAAAGGTCGTACTCCCTCCCGTTGCTGAGGTGCCTCCGACCCTCTGAGGCCTGCATCGCGCTACAGGATGTCCACGAAGGACTCTGCGGAAGTCACGCGGGAGCCAGATCCCTATCGCAAAGACTACTTCGGCAAGGGTACTACTGGCCGAACCCTACTTCGTGATTCCACGGAATACGTGAAGAGGTGTGACCGCTGCCAGAAGAACGCCAGCGTGCAAAGGCAGCCGGCATCCGAACTCACTCCGCTCACTGCACCCTGGCCCTTCGCGCAGTGGGGGATGGACATCCTCGGCCCCTTCCCAACAGGCGTCCGGACAACGGAAGTTCCTCCTGGTCGCGATCGACTACTTTACCAAGTGGGTCGAGGCGGAACCACTAGCGAAGATCACCGAGGCCAAGGTGCAGGACTTCGTCTGGAAGACGCTGATCTGCCGGTTCGGTCTGCCCCGAGCTCCTCATAACCGATAATGGGCGACAGTTCGCTGGAGCCCGGTTTGCCGAGTTCTGCGAAGGACTAAACGTCTCCCACCACTTCACATCGGTGGCTCATCCGCAAGCCAATGGGGAAGCCGAAGTGACCAATCGGACCCTGCTGCAAGGCCTCAAGACGAGGCTCGACAGGGCAAAAGGGGCCTGGGTAGACGAACTCTACCACGTTCCTCTGGGCATACCGAACAACGCAGAGGGTACCGACCGGCGAGACACCCTTCGCCTTGGCCTTCGGCACCGAGGCAGTCATCCCGATCGAGCTCAAACTCCCGTCTGCTCGAATCGTGGGCTTCAACGAGCAACTCAACTCCCAGGACCTCAGAACCAACCTCGACCTGCTGGAAGAAAGGAGGGAGGCAGCCCGCATCCGAATGGCCGCCTACCAGCGGAAGGTGGCTCGGTATTACAATTCCAGAGTCAAAAGCAAGGCGTTCAGAGTTGGGGACTTAGTGCTCCGACGAGCAGCCGTCTCCCAGCCCCAGAATCAAGGGAAGCTCGTCCCAAATTGGGAAGGTCCGTACGAAGTGGTAGAGGTCATCCGACCTGGTAACCTATCGCCTAAAGGAGCTCGGAGGACTAGCGCTTCCCCGACCTTGGAACTCAGAAAACCTGAGAATGTACTACCAGTAGTTTCCCTCAATAAAACCTTGTTGCTCGACACTATCGTTTCAGGGTCACTGGGAAAAAAGCGAGCGGAAATGCCCCCACAGCCGGCTAGGAACAGGAGGAGAACCTCGTCCTAGCGTGAGCAAAGTCGAAAGGCCCCGTCCACAAAGGACGGGATGGGGGGAGAAGCGAGGACGACGGTCCTCATGTGCCCCCACAGCCGGCTAGGAACAGGAGGAGAACCTCGTCCTAGCGTGAGCAAAGTCGAAGGCCCCGTCCACAAAGGACGGGATGGGGGGAGAAGCGAGGACGACGGTCCTCATGTGCCCCCACAGCCGGCTAGGAACAGGAGGAGAACCTCGTCCTAGCGTGAGCAAAGTCGAAGGCCCCGTCCACAAAGGACGGGATGGGGGGAGAAGCGAGGACGACGGTCCTCATGTGCCCCCACAGCCGGCTAGGAACAGGAGGAGAACCTCGTCCTAGCGTGAGCAAAGTCGAAGGCCCCGTCCACAAAGGACGGGATGGGGGGAGAAGCGAGGACGACGGTCCTCATGTGCCCCCACAGCCGGCTAGGAACAGGAGGAGAACCTCGTCCTAGCGTGAGCAAAGTCGAAGGCCCCGTCCACAAAGGACGGGATGGGGGGAGAAGCGAGGACGACGGTCCTCATGTGCCCCCACAGCCGGCTAGGAACAGGAGGAGAACCTCGTCCTAGCGTGAGCAAAGTCGAAGACCCCGTTCACGAAGGACGGGATGGGGGGAGAAGCTCGGACGACGGTCCGGATGTGCCCCCACAGCCCGTTAGGAACAAGAGGAGAACCTCGTCCTAACGTGAGCAAGGTCCAAGGCCGAGCCCCAGAGTCTACGGCAAGCTTCACTGCAGAAGACGAGGTCTCCTTCGGACCTCAGCTTCAACTTCGGTGTCAGCATCAGCGGGAGACGGGATCTCCCCCAAGCGATCATAACCTTGACTGCAAAAGAGGAGGTCTCCCCCGAATCGACTTCGGTTGATGAAGGCGAATGTCAACTCCGACCCTGACCACGGGGGGCGACATTGACTCCGGCCTCAACGTCGGCTTCACCAATTTTGGCTGGAAATGAGTCCCACTTCAACTCCAAACATCGACTGGGGATGAAACCCCCCCCCGAGCTTCAGCTGCAACCAATGCGGAGCCTGGAAGAAGACTTCGGCAGTCGCCTGTTTTGGTACTCCCTTCCTTCAATTCTTTGAACTCGGGAGTGGGGGGGCTACTTGTTGGGGATAAATCCCGCTCCTGCCGAAGCCCGGCCCGACGCTCAGCCCAATGTAACCAGTAGCCGCTGAAGAGCTTCAGCGCCAGGCGCCAGGCCGAGCCCCTAAGACGGCCGAACTGCTTAGAGGCCGAACTCCCCTGCACCAAGGTCTCGGCCGAACTGCTTAGAGGGCGAACTCCCACCGCCAGCCGAACTTCCTGACGGCCGAGCTCCTTGGACTCCAAGCGGCTGGACTTCTTCAGGAGACGGACTCCTCCCAGACGCCCGTTCGGCCATCCGAGCTCCTCCCGGGTTTTCCCTTCAGCCGAACTCCTTCGGACCCCACGGCCGAACTCCTTCGGACCGACCCCTCCGAACTCCTTCGGCCGACCCCAGGCGAGTCCATGCAGCCGAACTCCTTCGGACCGACCCCAGGCGAGTCCATGCAGCCGAACTCCTTCGGACCGACCCCAGGCGAGTCCATGCGGCCGAACTCCTTCGGACCGACCCCAGGCGAGTCCATGCGGCCGAACTCCTTCGGACCGACCCCAGGCGAGTCCATGCAGCCGAACTCCTTCGGACCCCACGGCCGAACTCCTTCGGACTTCCCACGGCCGAACTCCTTCGGACCGACCCTAGGCGACCGAACTCCTCAGCGAGCCCTGGCCGAACCAACTAGCAACCGAAGTCCTTCAATTGGCCAGCCGAGCTTCTTCGGGCCTCTCAGCGGCCGAACTCTACAGATGGCCGACCCTTCAGCCAGACGAACTCCCCCAGCTTCCCCTTCGGCCGAACTCCGTTGCAAGTCCGAACTCCGTTGGATGAACCGTCGCCTGCAGCAAGACCGGACGGCGCCTTCCTCTCCGTACCGGACTCCATGCGGCCCACGGCTCGCCGGTATGGCTCCCACGATCTACCGGACGACGCCTTCCTCTCCGTACCGGACTCCATGCGGCCCACGGCTCGCCGGTATGGCTCCCACGATCTACCGGACGACGCCTTCCTCTCCGTACCGGACTCCATGTGGCCGACTGCTCGCCGGTATGGCTCCCACGACCTACCGGACGACGCCTTCCTTTCCGTACCGGACTCCATGTGGCCGACTGCTCGCCGGTATGGCTCCCACGACCTACCGGACGACGCCTTCCTCTCCGTACCAAACTCCATGCTGCCCGACGACTCTCTGCCAGACGGCACAGCCGTCACCATCAACTAAGCTCCGCTATAAAAGGACCCCTCCCGACATACTAAGGCTAAGCTCTCTGAACTCTCGACTCTCTAAGCTTTTCTCCACCTCCCTAAGCTCCGGAACTCATTCCGAGCACTCCATTACTGTTGGCCGGAAGCTAACTTGACCGTCGGAGGGTCCTGCCGGAGCCACCACCCCACCGGTTCCGGACGGGACTTCCTTTTGCAGGTCCCCGGCGGCGCCCAGCGGCCTCGATTGCGGCGGCCTCCGGCGGCGACGGATTTCTGCACCAACAATACCATTGGCCATTCAAGTAGTTCCTCAAGACAATGGTGCGTTTCTCAACGATCATTAAGGCAAAAGAAATTTACAAGGAATACAAAAGCCGCTTTAATGCTTGGTATACCATGTGAGTAATGGGGATCTTAGGACAAGTGAAGCGTACAAGTACATTGCATGCAGAATTAGAAGTCAAAAAATGTAGTGACAAAAATTTACTGGAGTGTTTTGAGCAAATTCAATATGGATCAAATGCATCTATGTATGGAACTACAATACAGGTTGAGTGGTTGACGTACAGATACTAAAAATCGCCTGAACAGGAGTCGCTAGATAAGAATTCTAAACACCTTCTAAGAACTTGGCTCTATATTAGAATTTAGTAGGAGTACAATCTACATAGCCAAAAAGCCAAATCTTGTGTCTATGTTTATGTGCTTCACTCATTTCAGTTGCAGACATGAAGGCAATCGGGTTCAACTCCATGAAATAAGTTAAAACTATAAAAGGAATTATGCCTTAGATTGTTGGACGATACTTAAATAATTGTTGATGTAATTTAAAACACTAAACAAAACTAACAAAATTTTATCATAGAAAAATTATAAATGACTTACGGAACATCAAGAAAGAAAATAATCAAATCCGAAAGCATGCGAGGCACCGTCCTAAAACATATTTCCGTCCCCCGTGCAGGAAAAATCGGAAAAACCACTCTAAGATATAACCGCGAAGTATGACCATGGAGGAGGTTGATAGAGATCCTTTCAGAATCTAGAAAAGTAATCACAGGAAAAGATTTCAAGAAAAAGGTCTGAAGAAAGAGATAGAGAGGCTTAGATGGGGTATGTTAAATCAGATCTCAAGATAGCTCTTCTATAAGTATCCCCAATATGATCGATTTAGACTTTTGTTGACCTATTAAGGCCTTTAATAAGGAGCTCAATAATTAGCAAAAAAAAAAAAAAGATCAAATGCACATGATCATTATTGACCCGTTAATGCCTGTAATTAGGAACCTAATGGTTAGAAATTAAAAGCATGGTAATAAAGATATTAATGGCATCATAAAAATTTAAATGATAAAATTAAAAGATAAAGCTAAAATGTTTGGTGGAAAACTTTAGAAAAAAATTTGAATTTTTCTTTTTGGATTCCCTCCAACATATAAATTTAACATGCATAGTCAAAAATGTTGATGATAAGAATTTGTGCTTGGGCCAAAGCATCTATGGTGAGCGATTAGTGATATAGACCCCAAGAAGGGCGAAGAAAATGAAGAGAGATGAGGTGAAGAAGGTGACATCGACCTGTTCATAGACCAAGGTGTCCATATGTGAAAGATATATTATATTGGCTAATTATGCTTAAAACTTGTATTACGTTTAAATGAAATTGTGATGCCAAGAATCACCATTTAATAAAAAAAATATATTTTAAAGTTAAATTAAGTAGAATAATTGCAAAAGGTCATCATCAAAATAATAGAAATTTTGTGAAAATAATAAAAAAAGTCTTTTACCTCTATGTTGCAATTTTAATCGAATATAAATAAAAATTATTTTTTACAAATTTTCAACTCTAATAGAGAATTTGTATTAGTATACTATGTGATTCTAGTTTCAATATCATGCAAGAATAAATTACCTAAAGTACAAAGGGTACCATACAAATCTTGATGCCATTACAAGATATCATCTTATGATAAATAAAAAAAATTATTCAATTTCTCTCAAACGTGTGCCACGCATGCCCATTTACTATCACATATCAAAAGATAGGTTTCAAATCTTTTAATAGGATATATCTTACATGATAGTATTAACCTCTTAACAAAGAAAGAAATTTAACATATCATATACAAATGAAGAGATTAAATATTTAACATCTATGATTATTACTATTATTAGTGCAAACCAATTATAGCCAAGAAATCATAGAATATTTAAACCAATTGGTTTTATGATTTTCTTCTTTCAAATTGAGCATGAAGTATATCTTGAAAAATTTTAAAACATGAAAAATGAGAGTACAAAACTCCGCAAGGGCACCTCAAATAGGAAAAATATTACATTCTAAATGGGGATGGGTTCATGTATTGGTTATTGCCTATCTTTCCACACTTCTTAATTCTTATCATTTCATATTGCCAAAAAGAGGATGACATGTTAAGCAGAGGAAAACTAGATGTTTGATTATTCTTTTTTTTTTTTCACATTTATAAAATAAAAATTTTCATAAAATAAGTTTGCTATAAATCTAACCAATATTAGTGTCCAAAGTAAAGTTGAAAAAAACATGTTTGGTATAACCAATTCAAAGATTTTGATTGCAAAGTAAACACAGCAACTGATACATCACATCATAATTTAATTTATAAAAAAAATTAAGTGCAAATCCAGTTCATAATATAGTTGTCAAGAATGTTGGTGCATTTATGATTTGGTACAGAAGATTCTCGCTCTCCCTGGTGGATAAGAAACTCTAAAAGACTCTCTCTCTCTCTCTCTCTCTCTCTCTCACGCCCGGGTGGATAAGAAACTCCAAAAGACTCTCTCTCTCCTTCGAGTTGGGTGGATAAGAAGCTCCTTGTAAACCGATTGCTAACAGATATATGAATCCTACAGGACAAGCATTGAGCAAGAGAAACTCCATGTTACTGTAAGACTTTAGCATAAGATGAATGCGCTAAGGTTAGACATCAATCGAGAATTGAAATGCCAAAAGAAAACCTATAAAAGAAGTCGACACTCATTAGAGATTCTCTGATGGGAGATTCTCTAATGATTAAGTCAGTTGGAGCTTAAGAATATCAGAGAAAAGAGAGGAAAGGAGGGCAAGAGCATAAGTGTTCTCACTCTGGAAGAAATTTGCCTGAAATTGGCTTCCTTCTTAGAGTTTTCTTGGTACCTCTTTATATAGAGATGGAGTTGTAGGTTGCTGCATCGGAGTCACGTAGACCACGTAGGGCCTATTAAGCTATGTTCTGATGAGCCGCCAGTGCCCCCTTGAATCCAAGACACCTTGATTTGATAGGTTATTGTGTCGGCCACTATCTTGTGTTCAGGGTTGTTAGTCATGGGCTTTATTGATCTGTTATGCCCGTAGGAAATACTATTGGAGAGTGTCAAGGGCCATGCATATGGCCGAGCATATTAATAACCTGAAGGGTCAAGAATAACTCACCTTGGGGCATCAATGCCCACCTGGCACATGGGGTGCCATCTCTCACTATCGGTCAAGCCCTGGCCTTGAGGTCAATAGCAAGCCGAGATGGTGGTCGGACATAGGTCGACACCATGGCACTGCCTAGCCTCAAGTGAATGGATATTTCTTAGGCCTCCCAACATGGTTCCATCCATAAAAAAGAGGCAAATCCGATAATCAGGTATCGAGATGGAGTTGTAGGTTGCTGCATCGGAGTCACGTAGACCACGTAGGGCCTATTAAGCTATGTTCTGATGAGCCGCCAGTGCCCCCTTGAATCCAAGACACCTTGATTTGATAGGTTATTGTGTCGGCCACTATCTTGTGTTCAGGGTTGTTAGTCATGGGCTTTAGTGATCTGTTATGCCCGTAGGAAATACTATTGGAGAGTGTCAAGGGCCATGCATATGGCCGAGCATATTAATAACCTGAAGGGTCGAGAATAACTCACCTTGGGGCATCAATGCCCACCTGGCACATGGGGTGCCATCTCTCACTATCGGTCAAGCCCTGGCCTTGAGGTCAATAGCAAGCCGAGATGGTGGTCGGACATAGGTCGACACCATGGCACTACCTAGCCTCAAGTGAATGGATATTTCTTAGGCCTCCCAACATGGTTCCATCCATAAAAAAGAGGCAAATCCGATAATCAGATATCCCTCAAATAGTTGCCCTCCACTCATTAGCTAGAAGCAGCTTTCCTACTTGGATGAAGAGAGTAGTTGGCCATTGATTATTAATCCGACCTCTTTTCTCAAAATACTCATGGTAGATGGAATCTTAGAAGTCCCAAGCTAGCCCACCACGTATCGAGCGTAGATTGGCCTTGTACCTTATCCCAATGGTTGTCAAAGATAGTTCACTTTGTGAATTGTACGGTAGAGGGCTGCCCAGTCTAGGAGCCTTGAGACATGTGGTTTTTATTGCTGATATTTTCCAAAAATTGTAGTCTGCCAGAGAGGACAAATGTAGCTCTTTTTCTTGAAAGGCGAGATCTCTAAGACCTTTTCGATGGTGACACCTGGCATGCAATCAAAGGTGGTGGAAGAGCACACCCCTGCCTGCTTCCTTTATAAATAGAGGAAGCCCACCATTTGGGGCAAAGCTTGCTTAGTCTATCTTCTATAATGCTCTAGTGGCGCTGCTCTACTAGTCATCCAGGGATTGCCGGCATTCATCTTTTGCTAAAGAGGTTTTACCATACCTCCCAACCCGCCACAAGGTGCCCAGAGGGGTTACACCTACAGACATTTCTTCTTGGCTTAGGAGGTGTTGGAAAATCTTATAGTTATGGTTGCAAGATAGCGGTGGCACCAGCCTAGGTGCATCGATGATGTTGCAATCAACTTAGACATCATCGAGAGTAAAGTTCCTGTTATTGAAATTCCATCTCCTTGACGTTGGCCTGGTCGGGGATGCAGTGAGTCATGCCAACCGTTAGTCTAGATGAGGAGCAAGTGACTGCTCGGGGGCTTCTTCTACATTATACTCCACAGAAAAGTTTGGCACTTTTTCAGAGGGTAGTCTTTCATTCCCCCATGGTCAACTTTCCGATCCTCCAAGAAGAATTATCTAGGAGATGTATGGGATCCAAGAGGAAACCCATCATGTCATCCCCAGATCCTTTGGGGGGTGACAAGTAGCCATTGGAGAGCACTTCTCCATGCATATATCATTAAGGGCTCCACCAAGCAAGGTCCGATTTTGTGCCTAAAGATGTCGATTGAATCCAAGGACATTGACTGAGCCCAAGTCTTCCATTTTGTATTATTTTCTTTATTTTTTCCCTTGTTATAATAAGCTGTATCCAAGGGATTACATTGACTGATCCCTAGTCTTGTGGGTTGGGCCCTTTGGTTTGCATCATGTGATCATTGGTCTAGTGAGTTGAATTTTGGGCTGGATATGGGTTCCCGACCTTAGTTGATGTCCAAAATTCTTGTTTCCATGGTCGTAATGAATCTAGTTGGTTTTCAACCGACCTTGAATAGAAGATCTCATCTTCACTGAGTCGAAGGAATTCTTTGTGAGCTCAGAAGTGGCACTCCCAAGTCTTGAAAATATAAGAAGACAGATCATGAAAAGATGGAAGCGAGTCAGAAGAGAAATCAACTCTCCTAGCAAAGTTCAAAAATTGGGCTGACTCACCCTGAGACTGAGTCGGCTAAGTTAGAAACTGGGTTGGCTCAGTCTAGGACAGAGTCACCTAGGTCTCAGAGAAAAATTCAAATAGAAAGCAGCATTTTTGGACTGTTGGCATGGTAGACTGAGCCGACCCAGTCGCAGGTTAGTATTCGTGGGTTATTATTTTGTATACGTGGGTTGTTTGGGGTTGAATAATTTTTCTATGAACTTGAACTTGATCCTTTGTAAAGTATATATATTGAAAATATGTCAAGATTGTAAAAGGTGCTGAAATATATATAATAAAAGCTCTTTTCTCTCAAAAATCTCTTTTTCTCTTCTTCTCTATTTCTTGAATTATTTGATCATGCTTCCGCATTAATCTCTGAGAAGTACTTCCTTGTTGCTTGGCTAATCACCGACGGCCACGTCGATCCATGTGGAAAAAGCGCGCATTTTTGATATTCGGTATCAGAACGGTGTTGCATGAAAGGAAAGAAGATACCTACGGTTTACTACATTCAGGATTTATTGCATCAAATTTTATCCTAAAACTTCTAGTTTATTTTATGGTTTTCTCTAGATTGAGGTGGAGATTGTTTACATGGAGGAATGGTGATACAGAAGTTTGGAAAAAGGATCTAGGACTAGTTAGATCTTCTTTGAAGGATAGTTTTGCTGGTTTGTGAGATCGTGAAGGGTGTTAGAGATTTATTCTTGACTTATTTGAAGTCATGGGATCAAGTGGATTCAAGGTGAATTTTGAGAAATTCGATGGTAAGAGGAACTTTACTCTATGGTAGCAAAGAGTAAAGGACTTATTGGTTCAGCAGAGGATCTACAAGATCTTGACAAAAGAAAGACCGAAAAAGATCAGTACTGAGGATTGAAAAGAGTTGAAAAAAATTATTTTTAGCACAATCCGGATGTGCTTGGCCGATTAGGTTTTGCCCGAGGTTTGCACAGAAACTATGACAAAGAGGCTCTGGGAGAGACTAGAGAACACATACATGGGAAAGAACATGGCGAACAAGCTGTGGTTGAAGAAACAGCTGTATAGTCTGAGGATATCCGAAGGTGAAGATCTTGTTGCACATATCTAAAGATTTAATGAGGTGTGTTCTGAGGTGATGAGTTTGGATGTGAAGATCGATGAGGAAGATCGGGCATTGCTGCTATTATGTTCTCTCCCAAGTTCGTATGATGGTTTCATAATAATTTTAGTTTATAGGAAGGAGACCCTAAACTATGAAGAGGTTGTTGGTGTGCTCAGATCAAATAAGCAAAGAAAAAAGATCTGCAAGGGAGACCCTAAGTCTGAGATCTTGGTTGTGAATGAAAGATAGGAAAGATCAAAGAAGAAGATAAGAGGAAAATCCAAAGGCAAGTCAAAGTCTCGTGATCAGAGGAAGATGACATTGATTTGTTATAAATGTCATCAGCCTAGACACCTGAGGAGAGATTGTCCCCTTTTGAAATCAGAAAAAGGAAAGGCCAGCAAGAAAGATGATACAGCTTCTGTGAGCAGTGGAGAAAATCTACTAGTTATATCAAATGGATCTATAGAGTACGATACTATATGGATATTGGATTCAACATGCTCGCACCACTATACTTCTCATCGAAAGTAGTTTGCTACCTACCAGAAGGTCGATGGTAAAAGTATCAGCCTTGGAGATAATCATCCATGCAAAGTAGCTGGAATTGGCTCTATCAGGATGAGGATGTACGACAGGATCATTCGTACATTATCAAATATTAGGCATGTACCGAAGTTGAAAAAGAATTTGATTTCTTTGGGCTACTTGGAGGAGTAAGGTTATGCTTTTAATAGCCAGACTGGGAGTGGATGTCTGAAAATTTCTAAGAGAGCTTTGATGATGATGAGAGGTAGAAGACTGAGCAACAATCTTTATAGAATATGAGGCTTGGTGGTAAATGATAGTGTAGAGGTGCTAGCATGGCACAAGAGGAGCAGATTTTATATCAACTATGGTACTATCGGATGGGTCATATGAGTGACTGCGGGCTCACTGAACTAAGCAGAAGAGGTATGATCCCAGCCCTGAAGAAGGAGGGCATAGATCTTTGTGAGCCATGCATCTTTGGCAAACAACATAGGATGAAGTTTGCCAGAAGTACCAAGCGCAGTAAGGGAGTGCTGGATTTAGTGCACTCAGATGTATGGGGATCAGCTCCTATATTAGGTAGAGGTGGGGCAAAATACTTTATACTTTCATTGATGATTTCTCAAGGAAGGTGTGAATTTATCTGATCAGAAAAAAATCAGAGGTGTTTGCTCGGTTTAAATCCTGGAGAGCTAAAATAGAGGAGTTAGGAAGACATGTGAAGTGTCTGAGGTCGGACAATGGAGGAAAGTATACTAGTCTGGAGTTCAGGAGATACTATAAGAAAAATGGCATCAAACACCATTACACAGTAAAGATGACTCCTCAGCAGAATCGTATCGTGGAAAGGATGAACCGAATACTAATCGAGAAGGCATGAAGTTTGAGGCTACAGACATCACTCTCAAAGTTCTTTTGGGATGATGCTCTAACTTTTTCTTATTTTCTTGTGAGCAGATCCCTTCATTATAAACTGAATGGAGGCATTCCAGAGGAGGTCTGGAGTGAAAAGAAGGTAGAGCTTGGCCACCTAAAAGTCTTCGGTTGCATAGCCTATGCACATGTGGAGGCAATCGAAAGGAGCAAATTGGATCCAAAATCTCAAAAGATGATATTCATAGGATATCCACAAGGAGTTAAGGGGTACCTGCCATGGGACTCTCAGGCACAGAAGTCAGTGATTAGTAGGGATGTTATCTTTGATGAGAAGAGCATCTTGAGGAGGTTTGGGATAGATGAAACTGGAGAAATATAGATGAACAGCGGTGGCCAGTCAGAGAATGATGGCATGCAAGTTACATCCACTTATAGAAGTGCTCCTGTTGAGGTGGAGCTGAGCAGAAAAGTATTATCTCAGATTGAAAATCAATATCACTATTATAAAAATGGCCTATGGCAGTGCTTACTATGGCAGCGGCTTTTGAAACCACTGCCATAGCTCCTACGGCAATGGTTTTCATTAACCGCTGTGATAGGTCGGACCTATGGCAGCGATTTTTGTAACCGCTGCTATAGGTCCGACATATAGCAATAATTACAGAAAATCGCTGCCGTAGATCGAATCTATAGCAGCGATTATAAAAAATCACTATCATAGATTGATCTATAGCAGCGGTTCATTGTAACCACTGCCATAAGTCAGATCTATAGCAGCAGTTAGTAGGAATCGCTGCTATAATCTGATTTATGGCAGTAGTTAATTATAACCGCTGCCATATATATATATTTTAAAATATTATATAATTTTAAAATTTAATTTCTATCTTCATCATTCATTATCTAAATAATTATCATTAGAATGTCGTCGCAAAAGGTTGCCTTGATCCGATGGCCCTAGCTTCATCGATCAGAAAAATTTGATTTTGACGATCACGAATAATGATGCAATGATCTGATAGATGGAGATCTTTAATAGATCCAAAAATCTGTAACGATAATCTCGATGATGTTTGTAGCATACTATCAAAGTTTTACTTCAATCAGATATCATTATCTTGGTTAATTTAGTATAGGTTAGTTTTGACCGTTAGATGATAAATGAGTGATCAAAGGATCAAACAGTGTTCGATTATTAGATAATTTTTTTTATAAATGATCTTGGCTACTACTGTAATTATTTTTTATGGTGGTGATTATAAAATTCAACTCGTGAGTTGAAGAACGATCTAAAACTATACATCTCCTGATAACTATTCTGAAACTTCATTGGTTGTTATGCTCGTGCTTTTACAATTTTTGCTTAACATGAATAGTTTATATGAAAATGATTTGAATTTTACTATCATCACTACATAAAATATTTAAAATTATAACAAAGATCATTTAACCAAAAAATTATCTCATTATCGAATGCTGTTTAATCCTTTGATCGCTTGTTTCTAATTTAACGGTCGAAATTATTCCATCCTAAATTGACCATGATAACAATATCCGATTGAAGTGAAACTTTGATAGTATGCTACAAACATCATAAAAATCATCATTACAGATTTTTGGATCCATCAGAGATCTTCATCTATCAGATCATCGTATCATCGTTCGTAATCATCGAAATCAAATTTTTTTTATCGATGAAGTTAGGGCCATCGGATCACGATGATCTTTTGCGATGACACTCTAATGATAATTATTTAGATAATGAATGGTGAAGATGGGAATTATATTTTAAAATTATATAATATTTAAAAAAAATAAAAAAAATAATTATTTTCCATCTATGATAATGATTTTGGATAATCGCTGTCATAGATCTATGACAACGGTTCGATAATCGCTGTCGTAGATCTATGGCAGCGGTTCGATAACCGCTATCATAGGTTAGGTTAAAAATCTTTAAATTTTTTCTTTCCTTTCATGCGCACTCAATGTCTCTTTCTCTCTCTCTCCCCCTCCTCTTCGTCGTCGGTGAGGCTCCTTCCCTCCCAGCCGAAGTCGCCCCTCCTCCCCCCCGACCGATGTCGCCCCTCCTTCCCCCTCGACCAGCGCCGCCCCTCCTTCTCCCTCCCTCTCTGGCCTCTCTCTTTCCCTCCTCTTCATCGTCGGTGAGGCTCCTTCCCTCCAGCCGACGTCGCCCCTCCTCCCTCCCGACCGACGTCACCCCTCCTCCCCTCCGACCGACGTCGCCCCTCCTTTCCCCTCGGCCAGTGCCGCCCTCCTTCCCCCTTCCTCTCTGGTCCCCCATCCTCGGCCACCCCTCCCTGCCACCCCCACCCCTCCATCCGACCCTCCCTCGGCCCCCCAGCGAAACCCTCCTCCAGCGAACCCCCCTCCACCCTCACTCGGCCCCCCATAAAACCCCATCCCACCCCCTGCCCTCCATCCGACCCTCCCTCAGCCCCCCGCAAAACCCCCCTCTAGCGAACGCCCCTCTCTACCCTCTCTTAGCCCTCTGTGAAACCCCACCCCCCAGGTCCTCCATCCGACCCTCCCTCAATCCCCAGCGAACCCCCATCCGACCCTCCTTTGGCCCCCACGAAATCCCACTGCCCCACCACCATCATCATTCTGACCCTCCTCGGGTCGAGTGCAAAGCCTCCTTCGGCCTCCTCGTTACTGTGCCCCCTCCCCCTACCCCCTTGCTCTCTCTCCCCTCATTTTTTTTCTTCTCTATCTCACTATCTTGCTTTTGTTTCGTAGGTTATCTCTAGTGCCGTCATCCTCCTCAAGCGTCATCGCTAGCGATCCTCGGAGCTTTCGGTGCGACCCACTCTCTATAGCTGTAGGTATAATTTTTTTAAAAATTTTATAATATTATTTATTAATCATATATATTTATAATAATTTATAAAATATTTATAATAAATATTATAAATATTTATTATAAATATTATAATTATCTGCATGCCATAGTTTTTGGATCGTGCCGTGGTGGTAGCCTTGGGCCGTGCCATGTTGGCAGCTGTGGACTAGATCTGTCAACGGATTGGATTCAGATTGGAATCTAGATATTTAGATTTAGACCAAATTTTAATTACTGATACCGGATCTGAACCTGAATACACAATGGGTCTATACTTGAGAGAGGAAGGGAGGGATCCGGCCTCGCCGCCATCATTGGGAGGGAGGGGGTCTGGCCTCGTCGGCATCATTGGGAGGAAGGGAGTCTGGCCTCGCCGGCATCATTGGGAGGGATGGGGTCCAGCCTTGCCGGCGAGGGAGATCGAGAGAGTGAGAGAGGGAGGGATGGGGTCTGGCCTCACCGACGAGGAAGATCGAGAGAGGGAGAGAGGAAGATCGAGAGATAGAAAAGTTGGGAGGGAGGGGTTCGGCCTCACCATCATCATCGACGAGAGAGATTGAGAGAGGAAGAGAGGGAGTGATCAAGGGGATGGCACACAGCCGAGCCGGCTCGAATATGCAACCGAGCCAGCTCGGGCCATGATCAAGCCGGTTGGGGGAGGATCCTAGTCGGATGTCTGAGGCACGGAGCCAGCTCGACTTTCAAGTAAATAAAATTTGATATGTCACGATGTTATATTGATTAATGTTCATTAACGTTGCAGATCATGATGGCACCAAAATGCCATCTAACTTTCACCCCTACCCCTCGATGGGTTATGCGCAGTTCAGCATCCGAGAAGTAGTCAGAGCATACTCCATCCACCTCGGCATCAACTGCTCAGGGACCTTCACCGTCGACATCTACTCCTCCGATGGCATCTACTCCACCGACAGCATCTACTCCACCAACAGCTGAGCCTCTACCATCGCAGGCATCTGAGTGTACATTTTTATTATATTAGCACAACTTTATTTTTTATATAGTATTTATATACTTATATATTTGTATAACATATTTGCATTGCAGGTGCATCATCCAGTCGAATATTTTACGATCCCCACACGTATGGCACATGTGTGGAACCGCCAGCATCAGGTGATGGTGCAGTTTGATGTGGAGGAGAGGCCGATAGGGAAGACCACGTGGGAGATGCATTTCTTTTTTGGAGTGCTTGTAAGGCGGTCGGACATCATTCCCGTAGAGCCCAGAGATTGGCGTTTGATGGATGCTGCCATCAGAGATCGGGTATGGGAGGAGTTATGGGTAAGTACATGCATCTTAGTTATATTTATGTATTTTATATATTTACACTATATATGTTTGATTAGAATAATTTTGTAACTGATTTTTGATAAATTTGTATAGAAAAGGTACAACTTCCCCAATTACAAGAGGGCTCAAGATGTTCGACTGAAGAAGATCAAAGAGTTGTACCAGGATTACAAGGTCAAGCTCCACAGAGGATGGCTCGAGCACCAATGAGACACTCCGAAGGAGCTTGTTCCCTGGATATAGGACTGTCCTCCGAGTCAGTGGGAGAGGATGGTTAGACACTGGAGGAGCTAGAAGTTCGAGATAAAATTTCTAACTTTTAAATTTTTCAATATGCTTAAAATTTTATTTAATTATTTTTTAAATATTTATTATTTATTTAAATACTTGTTAGGCTACCTTCCATCAAAATTGGGAGAACCGTGCAGCCCAGGAGTATACGCACACTCTAGGCTACGAATCTACGACCCATCATGTGCATAGAGAGGTAATTAATTTTAAATCTTACTAAATAGATTAATTCATATTTTTTATCATCTTTCTGATAAATTTATTCTTTATTATAGTTGATGAAAGATGGAGTGATACCCAGTCATAGCAAGATCTTCCGATCCAACCGCACGGACAAGATGGGTAGGCCAATGAACGCCGTGATCGGGCATATTTTTGTAAGTATTAAATATATTAGTATATATGATTAGTATTATAGTATTTTTTATAAAATTTTATTTTAATTTATAATTATAGGATCAGTTAGATGCGCTCGTGAGCGAGGGCTCGGATACCTCTGGGCCCCATGACCATCTGTCTTGGGTCTTGGGGCCTAAATACTCTGGGAGGATCCGATGTAGGCTCGGACATATGTTGATAAGCAATTGGTTCGAGGCGAACGTCTTCTCACAGACTTCTAGTATCGTCAGTTGGGAGGAGCTTGAAGAGGCGTTGGCACGGGCAGATCATGCTGTGATGCGGATAGATCGGGCTGAGGAGCGCACATCTCATCTGGAGGGCATCGTGAGAGACATGATGTCGATGCTCAGTGCACATTTTGGAGTCACGGGCTTCGAGAATATGTTGGCCCATATTCCAGCTTCAGCTTCAGCTCCAGCTCCGGCTCTGGCTCTAGCTCCAGCTTCGGCTTCGACTTCGACTTTCGGTGACGATGACGACAACGATGACGTAGATTTAGGAGACTTTTGATGTATTTTATTTTTTTAAAAAAATATTATAATAAATTTTATTTGATAATAAAATTTTAGCATTTCAAAATAATTTTTATATTTATTATATTTTTTTATGTTATATATCTATATTTATCAGATAAAGTATATAAAAAAATAAAAATTTTATTTTTTTTAATTATTCAAGATCTACGACAGTAATTTTATAACTGCTGTCATATCCATGCCAACCGCTGCCATAGATCTCCGATGTAAATGGTGCCAACCGCTGCATTAGACCTATGGCAGCGGTTACATAACCACTACTATAGATAACCTATGATAATGATTACATAACTGCTGCTATAGGTCGACCTATTGCAGCGGTTTATAAACCACTGCAATAGGCTATCTATGGTAGCGGTTCTAACAACCACTGCAACAATTATTGTCATAGAGCTACAGCGACGACCGTAGTAGCAATGGTTAGAAAACCACTGCCATAACCTATGGCAGTGATTTTTTGGGCTACGATAATGGTTACAAATCGCTGTCGTAGCCCTTTTTTGTAGTAGTGCATGGAGGGCCAGTAGTTCAAACAGATGTACAGGAGCAGCCACAGACATCAGGTAGAGATGAGCCAGTGGGAGTGACCTTGCATAAGCTCCAGCATACTATTAAGAGATCGATCAGATATGGCATTGATGAGGTTATCTCCTATGCACTCATCACTGCTAATGGATATCTAGAGAATTATGCAGAGGTCATGGAGAGTAAGGATCATGATTCATGGATATAGGTCATGATGGAGGAGATAGAATCACCTGAGAAGAATCAGACATGGTGGCTGGTGGATCTTCTAGAGGGTGCTCAACCTATCGGCTCAAAATGGATGTTCACAAAGAAAGAAGTACCTTTAGAACAAGGTGGAGTCAGATTTAAAGCAAGGCTGATAGCAAAGGGATACTCACAAAGAAAAGAAATTGACTATATAAAAGTTTTCTCTTCTGTGGTGCGTCATACATTTATTCGAGTTTTGCTGTCACTGGTAGCACAGCATAACATGAAATTGGAACAAAGGGACGTAGAGACAGTCTTTCTTCATGGGACTTTGGAGAAAAGAATCTATATGAAGCAGCTAGATGGTTTCATGGAGATAGGACAGAAAAAAAAGATGTGTTTACTCAGAAAGTCTTTGTATGGCTTGAAACAATCCCCTCATCAGTGGTATCGAAGGTTTGATAGCTTTGTCTTGAGCCTGGGTTTCAGCAGATGAGAATATGATTGTTGTGACTACGTCAAGGATGTAGATGAGGAGGATGTTCTGTACCTGTTATTGTATGTAGATGATATGCTCATAGCCAGTAGAAGTATGGATGTTGTGAAAATGTTGAAAAGAGCATTATCATCTGAGTTTGAGATGAAAAATTTGGGTTTAGCTAAGAAGATCCTTAAAATAGAGATTTACAGAGATAGGTGCAAAGGAGTGCTCCATTTGTCATAAGAAAAATATGTCCAGAAGGTTTTGGAGAGGTTTAGGATGGAGAAGGCCAAACCTATAGAGACGCCATTGTCGAGCCATATGTCTCTTTCTAAGTTACAAAGCCTCCAATTAGAAGAAGAGAGAGAGTACATGGAATAAGTTCCTTATGCAAATGCTGTAGGCAGTGTGATGTATACTATGATCTGCTGTAGACCAGATATAGCATATGCAGTGAGCACGGATAGTAGATACGTGGCTAACCCAGGAAAGAAATACTAAAAAGCATTGAAATGGATATTGAGATATCTGCATGGAATAAGTGATTATGGTTTGGTGTTTGGTGGGCAGTCAGGAGGATTTGAAAAGTAATCTATGAAGATGTGTGAAGGTTCAGATCCTCTGGAAGGATTTATTGATGCAAATTATACTGATGACCTTGATACAAGGAGGTCTACTACTGGATACCTCTTCTACGTATATGGTGGATCGGTGTCTTGGAGATCAATCCTTCAGCCAATCATGGCCTTGTCTACCATAGAGGTCGAGTACATTGGGATAATGAAGGCTGCAAAGGAAGCCCTTTGGCTTAGGAGGCTGATTGATGAGTTGGGGTGGAGGAGAGTAAGGTTACACTATTCAGTGATAGTCAAAGTGCTCTATTGTTGGCACAGAATTCAGTCTATCATACGTGCACAAAGCATATAGACGTAAGGTACCATAGGATTAGAAAGCTAGTGGAGGAAGGTGAAGTAAAACTAATGAAGATCCATACCAAGGAGAATCAGTCTGATGCACTCACGAAGGTATTCTCTAGTGACAGCTTTCAGAGATGTGTGGCACGAATGGATTTGTTGAGAAGAGATGAGTTCACAAGAACTTGGAAGCACCAAGATAGAGAATGTAAGCTCAGAAGTGGCACTTCCAAGTCTTGAAGACATGAAAAGATAGGTTATAGGAAGATAGGATCGAGCCAAAAGAGAAATCAGCTCTCTTAGCAAAGTTTAGAAACTGGGTCGGCTCACCCTGAGACTGAGCCGGCTAAGTTGAAAACTGGGCTGGCTCAGTCCAGGACTAGATCGGCTAGGTCTCAAAGAAAAATTTAGATAGAAAGCAGCATTTTTGGACTATTGGCATGGCACACAACTGGATCGGCTCAGTCCCAGACTGAGCTGACCTAATCAAACTAAGTCGATTTAGTCGCAGGTTAGCTGGCTCAATCTGAAATTGGGTCGGCTCAGTTTTCACGGATTATTATTTTGTGTACGTGGGTTGTCTGGGTTTGGAGAGTTTTTTTATGAGCTTAGACTTGATCCTTTGTAAAGTATATATACTAAAAATAGGTCAAGGTTATAAAAGATGCTGAAATATACTGAATAAAAGCTCTTTTCTTTCGAAAATCTCTTCTTCTCTATTTCTTGAATTGTTTAATCATGCTTCCACATTAATCTCTAAGAAGTACTTTCTTGTTGCTTGGCTAATCACTGACGGCCATGCCGATCCGTGTGGAAAGAGCGTGCATTCTTGACATTCTTTCTGTTAGTTGTGTCTATATTCGAGCATAGACCAGCAAAACCTCACCCAGGGGGATGCTATCACCCCCCATCATTATCGTTCGGGGCTTTTGCCTGACTAGAACATGCGTGGGTGATTTGAGCCAATTAGAACCTAAGGACATCTTTGGCATTCTCTTGAATCAAATTCTCCTAGGTACAAATATGAGGTTAAGAGTTTAGGAACACTTCGACTGTCCACCACTCCTGACCCCAAGACAATCTAATCGGATCTATGCAAAAGGAGTGGTCTTGTTGTCAATTGATTTAGGCCCCCAACTTTTCACTGGAGGGTCACCTTTTCAGCTACCCTGCATTTATTACTGCCTTGGAAAGGGGTGTCTCGATGTTTCATTATTTTGTGAGTTGTGCGGCCATAATGATGGAGGGGCAGATCGAAGCATCACACTGCCCTTACTTGGGCTAATTCAATGGTTCATAGGATCTTCTTCAAAACAACTACAGCCTTTACATGTTGGAGCATAGTTGGTGAAGGTTCGCTTTCACGAATCCCATCCTACATGGCACAATATGTTAGATGTATGCCTTAGAAGCCAGATTTGCCGACACATATAAATTTTTTTATGAACATATTTTATAATATTTGATTTATTAATAAAATTTAGATTATTTTATTATTCATATTTATGTTTAATTGTGTCTACGAATTATCCATTGGATTAATGAGTATAATAATATATATTCTCAAGAGTTGAAAATTTAAGATATATATGATTATAATTAATTCATAAATTGCTCTCAATCGCAGGACCATTACGAGGATGGTAATTGATCTAAAAGATCGGTGTATGATCACTTTTTTCAGGTAGATGAGTTTTGAATCTATGGTGTAGAGATATTAGAGTGAAAGTATAGGTGCTTGTTAAAAATAAGGATACTAAGCATGACCAATTTTGAGTAGTCATAAGGAAGTCTACCTTCTTGTCAGTGACATGCTCGTTGCTGTAGTTATGTGTCTAATTCTCTAATCTAAGGTGCATCGATAGTTCACCTTGAGGATGCTATAGTTTGACTACATCATAACTCGGTCTTCTAGTCATATGAAATCTTGAGGTATATGTTGGTTGTAACATGTTTATTGTAGAAATTAGATTGTACCAAGATGGCATCTATTAACCTCGATAGAGGAGGAGCTATCCTATGAAGATCATAAGATTGAGTCCTAAATCCCATGGCCATGGCAGTATGATTAATAGAAAAGAGTTTCTATTAAAATTTTACATCAGACTCGAATCGATTAATTCTTTCATATGACAGGCATGAGGTTTGATGAGTTAGCTTTGACCTCGACCTATTAGGACTAATGATAAAAGAATCGAATCATACGATAACTGCATCGAATGGTTCTTGTATAGTTTTGATGGATTGCCACTATATATTGCTAGGTATTACTAATGAATTGTAAGATCAATTAGAATTATCTTGATGATCAATAATTCTAATTGGATGAATTGGAAAGAATTCTAATTCATCGAAAAGAGTTTCAATGATGTTGATGATGGAGATCATGACATGTCCCATTGCCATATAGAATTGAACCTATGAGATCATACAATCAAGAATTTTGGTCTTGGATGTTTCAATTGAACTCATAAAGTCGGATTGAATTGGATTTGATTCTATTGGATTCAAAAAAATCATACTAACACATGATTGAACCCAATTTCTCTTGCTTTGGATTTTCTATTGGATAGGGCTAAGCCAAATTGGATTTGGCTTGCAGGGACACCAAGAGTTAGTATGCCCTGGGTTTCCTGATTGGATAAGGATGAAGGGGGCACCAAGTTTGGGCCACCCTCCCCCCCTCCCCTTCCTTTTCTCTTTCTTTGTGTGCAGATGAGAGGGGCACATGCCCCTTAGTTTTTCTCTAGGAGCTTGCACCATCTGAGAGAGAGAGAGAGAAGGGGGTGCACACCCCTTGATTCTCTCCTAGCATGCGCCCCTTGTGGATGAGGATGGGTTGTTTGAGTTTTGTTTTAATTCAAATTAGAAAGAGGGGAGATAAGATGAGGCGCCAACCACCCTTATCTAGATAAGGGTTGCACACGTCCATATGGTTTTTTGTTCGACAAAAAACTATGTGAAAGAAAAAGGGGCACCAAATCCTTCTGAGAGTTCCTCTGCTTTAAGTTTTTGATCCGATCAATGACTTAAAGCCCAAGGACTCTTAGTTTTCTATTTCTATAAACAGGAGCCTACTAAATGGTTTAGCAATACAGTTTTAGAAACTGCCAGAGCCCTGTCTTTCATATTCCATGCCTCCTCCCTCTCCTCTCCACTTCCTCTCTCCCATGTCTAAAGGAGTTGGGCTAAGGTGCTCAAAGAATCAGGTGTTGTCTATGCTACAGAAGAAGAAAAAAGCCATCAAGCATTGATCGAGTTGCTATCGATGATCAGATCGAAGGTAGATTTAAGAGATCCATATCTCACTTGCTGAAGGTGGATCTAAGCTAGAATAGATATTCAGATTTGAGCCCAAGTAGATACTTATAAAGGCCGAGCACATGCATGGCTCAATGGTGGATCTCGATCAGAGTTTCTGATCATCAAATTATGAAGATCGTCTACCTACATTACATGATGTGATCATCCTTTGTTTGCACGTTTATATGCTCTTATTCATATTTAGATCTATGAGCTAATTATTGGATCTGATTCAAAAGTTTTGAATTCCATTGCATCTGATCCGATCTGATCTAGCTAGATGATTCATTCCTTCAATTGGTATTAGAGCTAGGTTGATGGTTCATAGATCTAAATAATACTCTTTTGATTCAATCGAAAGGTAATATTAGATTAAAAATGCATGAGATATGGTTTTCAAAGATACATGAGATGTATATGTTCAAAGCATGTTTAGGTTAGATCTATTTTCATATATGAGATATACGCATGATATAGATCTAGCTTTATATCTTAGTAGTAAAGTACTCAAAATGGGATAGTCACCATGGTCGTCTGGTCATAAGAGAAAGAAGAATTTAAAGGCCCTTTATTTTCATTTGATGGGTGCTCTTATTGCGGTAGAGGTGCCGCTTATGATGGTCCTCATGAAGAAGAATAGTGAAAGAATGAATTTTCTTTCTGCTCAATCCTAGAATCTATCTTATGATGCTTTGAATAATATTTTGATTTGCTACACTTAATTAAGAATTAAAGTATGAAATTAATCAGATCTAAAAATTATGAATTAATGATCTAAGATAATTTTATAAAATATAGGTGCAGGGTGTGAGTAGCTTGATTAGATCTAGCATGAGCGGTTGATCAAACCGAATCAAGTGTTGGTTAGAATGGAATTAAAAGTACTCTTTGACCAATCCAAATAGTTATATGTTTGGTTAGATCAATTAACAAACATATATTATCGATCAACTTAAAGACCTAATTTTGCTCTATGGTTTGAGCCTGGATTGTAGGCTAACCTAATTAATTCTAAATTGACCAATTGGTATCCAAGGTAAGTCTGATAGTTTTGATCAGTGGTTATTAATTGGGAGCTACTTGCATATATTGAATCTACGGAAAGTTAATGGCATATCCCTTCCATCGATCTCACTTAGTTGGCCAATTTGGCTGATTGAGTTTTGATTTGAGTTACCAATAATTCAAGCTAACCTATGCCACTAGGTTAGTCATAATAGTTATGACTAATTAATGATAAAACTAAAATCAAATCTTTTTATAAAATATTAAGTCTTGCGGTCTTCCACCATTATAATTATGTGCGTCCTTCTCGAGATTGATTGTTCTCGACTGGATATAGTAGTTCAATTGCACCAAAAAAATGCTACCATACTATTACACATAAGATCCTATGAGATGAAGAAAGGGTTGGGCTCAATATTTTGGATATGGTGAGGGTTCCAATCATGACTTCATTTCATGCAAATGATAGGTTGACTTAACTAAAAATTGGATCAATATTCTAGGCACGATGAGCTTTATGAATTAGAGATTGGAGTTGGCTGCAACGTATTTAAAGAAACATGGGATAAGCATTGTCCACTTATCAGTTGACTTATTATCAATAACTATTAGATGAGGTGGTGAGCCAATCGATAAGACCGCAGCCCCACTAGAAATCTTTGATCGTAGAGATTTTCATATCTTTACTAGGAGAGTATGAGGGATCTAAAAAAATAGTGAAAGCCCAAATTTATTTTTAAAATAAAATTTTTAAAATAAATTGGTTAAGTCAAAATATAAAATCTAACTAAAAATTTTGACTCTATATAGGAACAATGTCTGCTTCAAACTCTCTTGCCAGAATCCTAGAAACCAATAGGTTGATCGAATCAAATTTTAAGAATTGGCTTCGAAATATAAAAATTATTTTGAGTTTCGAGAAATTGACCTATGTTCTTGACCATGACCTTTTCCCTCTTACAGCCCGTCCTACCACTGATCCAAGAGCATCTCACAAGTAGTTAGATGATGATAACAAGGTTATGTGCTACATGTTGACATCAATATCAACGAATTGCAACACCAATACGAGGATATAAGGACTGTCAAGCAGATGCTGGCTCACCTGTAGGAGTTGTATGGTGAGCAAAGCCATGCAGCTTGCTACGAAGTGTTCAGATGACTCTTCAAAGCATCGATGCATGATAGGCAGTTGGTTCATGATCATTGATTGTTAATGATCAAGGATCCAGAGGAGCTTGAGAAGCTTGGGATGTCCATGCATAAAAACTTGCAGATTGATCCCATTTTGTAGTTCTTGACTGATTCATATGGACAGTTTATAGTAAACTTCCATATGAATAAGATCCAATGCATTTTGGTTGAGCTTATGAACATGCTAGTCACCACTGAGAGAACCTTGAAGAGTTCAAGGGACTCTATACTTGCTATTGAGCAAACTTCTTCCAAAAGAAAGTCTTCTAGGAAAAAAAAAGTTTGCAAAAAAGTAGAAAGTAGAGGGAAAGAAGAAGGAAAAGAATGCAGAATCGAAGAAAAAGACTGTCGATAAAAAAAAATATTTTCACTATAACTCTGATGGTCATTGGAAGCAGAACTACCCAGCTTACCTAGCGATATTGAAGAATAAAAGGAAAGGTGAATCTTCTGAAGGTATGCTCATCATAGAAACAAACCTAACAGTTTATTCTGCATCCAATTTGGTGTTTGACTCTGGCTTTAGCTAGTACTCATTTATGCACTTCTTTACAGGATTTTGAGGATAGCAGAAGGATGAGGGATAGCAAAATGATCCTACATATCAAGAATGTATGGAGCAAAGATTGCTGCTATGGTCGTGGGAACATATCTTCTACGACTACCATCTAAAATTATTTAATTGCTTAGAGACTATTATTTGTACCTACTGTGAGCAAGAATCTAATTTCTATCCCTTGCTTGATCCAAGATAAATATGTAATTAGTTTCTATAAGGACCACTGTAATATTTATTTTAGAAATAATAAAGTTGATAGTAGTTTTATTATAAACGTTCTCTTTTAGTTACATGTAAATGTTTTTGTAAATTATGTCAAGCAAGATGTGAATACCATAGGTTCTAAATGACCTCGAGATAGTATAAATGAAAAGTATTTGTAGCACCTAAGGCTAGGTTACATTGGAGAAGACAGGATTAATAGATTGGAGAAAATAGGACTATTAAGTCCATTGACTTTCGATCATATCCGATTTGTGAATCATGCCTTCAAGAAAAAATGACCAAGCTATCCTTTATGAAACATGGGGAAAGCACCACATAGTTATTTGCTCTGGTGCATTCAAATATTTATGGCCCATTTAATATGCCAGTCAAAGAAGGTTTTTTCTACTTCATTATTTTATCGATGATTTTTCTCAGCATAGGTATATGTACCTTATGCGTCATAAGTCTTAGTCCTTTGAAAAGTTATAAGAATTCAGAAATGAAATAGAAAAATAGATTGAAAAATTCTTTAAGATTCTTTGATCAGATTGAGGAGGTGAATATCTTAGTAGAAAATTTTTGGACTATCTTAAGGAACATGGTATAGTTTCATAGTGGACTTCGCTTAGAATGCCTTAACTCAACAAAATTTTAGAATAAAAAAATCAGATCTTATTAGATATGGTTCATTCCATGATGAGCTTCACAGACCTTTCCATCTGTCTTTAGGGACATAGCCTTTTGACTATTATCTATGTATTGAATAGGATTCCTTCTAAACTGTTCCTACCACACCATATAAGATATGGCATGATAAGAAATCGACTCTGGGTCATCTCAAAATTTAAGGTTGTCTAGCTCATGTCAAAAGACAACGGACAGACAAGTTAGAATCATGGTCCTTTAGAGCTTATTTTTTTGGATATCCTAAAAAGTTATTAGGATATTATTTCTATTTTTCAGAAGATCATAATATGATTATGAGTCAACATGTAATCTTTCTTAAAAAATAGTTTATTCAAAATGGAGGCATGGAAAGATAGATTAAGTTTGAGGAGAAAGTCTTTGAAAAGAAACAAGATTTAGAACCTGGGGAACCAATTCAGTCTGAGCCGATTTATACACTTCCTCCTCCATCTCATAAGTCTAGTAGGATTTTTCATCCTCCTGAGAGATACTTAGATATTATCTCAGAAATATAGAAAAAATATTCCTCACAGAAAATGGAATGCATGGAGATGACCTCAAAATCTATAACGAGAAGATATCAGATATCGACTCTAAGAAATGGATAGAGGTAATGAAGTCAGAAATTGACTCAATGCACTCGAATCCAGTCTGGATCTTGGTAGATCCATCTAAAGATATTATACCTATTGAATGTAAATGGATCTTCAAGAGAAAGATTGGTACAAATAAAAATGTAGAGATATTCAAAGCTAGGCTTATGGTGAAAGAGTATAGTCAGCATGAAGATATTGACTATTAGGATATTTTCTTATCTGTAGCTATGCTTAAATCTATCCATACATTACTTGCTATTGCAGCATATTTTGACTATGAAATATGGCAAATGGATGTAAAAACGATGTTCTTGAATGGATATCTTAAGAAAGATATCTATATGGAATAACCACTTGGTTTCACCTTCGGTGATAATGATCATAAAGTTTGCAAACTATAAAGATCTATTTTTGGACTTACTATAAGAAAATAGAGTATTAGGGACGAACATTAGCAGCGGCATTTTTGCCATCACTAATAATGGATATTAGCAATAGAATTAGCAATGACAAAATTATAATCACTAATAATCTTTTTTACCAAGAGCTTTAACGATGGAAGTTTAGCCATCGCTAATAGTTATTAGCAATGGTAGTGGTGACGACTATGTCATCACTCTAGGTATTAGCGATGGTAGTTAGCCATCACCAATACTAAATAATTTTATTTTTTTAATTAAATTTTATTATTATTAGGGATGATAGATAATTATTTATCATGGTATTTTTTATCACTAAAAAAAAAATAATTTTATTTTTTAAATTTAGTTGTAGGATTATTAGCGATGGAATTATGTTATTAGCAACAAAAAAAGCCATTGCTAATATTAATAATTTTAAAAAATATTTTTTAAAATTATTTAAATATTTTTTTAAATTATTAGCGATAGCAAATTAAGCCATTGATAATTAATTAATTTAATTATAATTATCATCAATTTTTTTAAAAAAAATTAAATTTATTAGTGATGGCTTTTCGATGCTAATAGTCAAAAATTCATCATTAATACGTATTAGTGATGGCAAAAATACCATCGCTAAATGTCATCATTAATTTTAATTTTTTTTATTTTTTTTATGAATATGATATAATTTTAAAATTTAAAATCTATCTTCATTATTTATTATCTAAATAATTATTATTAAAATATCATTATAAAAGATAGCCTCGATCTGATAGCCCTAGCTATATCGATCAATAAAATTTGATTTCGATAGTCATGAATGATTGCTTGATGATCTGATGGATAGAGATCACTGATAGATTCAAAAACTTGAAATGATGATGTCGGTGATATTTGTAGCATACTATCAAAATTTTACTTTAATTGAACATCATTATCATGATAAATTTAGCACAAAATAATTTGAACTATTAAATAAAAAATGAGTGATCAAAAGGTCAAATGACATTCGATTATAAGATAATTTTTTAGATAAATGATTTTTGCTACTACTTTGATTGTTTATATGATGGCAATCGTAAAATTTAAACCATGCATATATATATATGAACGATCCAAAACTATATGACCCTTGATACTAATTCTTGAAGTCTTTAAGTAATTATGCTTGTGCTTTTATAAGATCTGCTTAACGTGAATGGTTCATATATGTACAGTTGAATTTTAGGATCATCATCATACCAATGATTAAAGTAGTAACAAAGATCAATTATCTAAAAAATAACCTTAATTGGATACTATTTGGCCTTTTGATCACTCATTTTTTTATTTAATGATCAAAATTATTCTATGCTAAATTGATCATGATAGTGATGTCTGATTGAAGTAAAATTTTGATCATATGCTAAAAATATCACCGAGATTATTGTTGCAAATTTTTGAATCCATTGATGGTCTTTATCTATCACATTATCAAGTGATCATTCATGGCCATCAAAATTAAATTTTATTGATTGACATAGCTAGAGCTATTGAATCGAGGTGGTCTTTTGTAATAATATTCTAACAATAATTATTTAGATAATGAACAATGAAGATAGACTTTAAATTTTAAAATTATATCATATTCAGAGAAAAATTTAAAAAAAGTATTAATGATGAATTTTTTACTGATGGCATTAGCGACGACAAGTTTGTCATCGCTAATAAAAATTATGAATTTTTTTTTGATAAAAGTATTAGCGATGGATTTTTATTTTTAGCAATAGAGTTTCATCACTAATGCTTTTACCAACGGCATTAGCAACGATAAGTTTATCATCGCTAATAGTCTGCAACCTCAAAACAATCATGAGAAAAAAAAAATTCACTCACCTACACTCATCCTCTCTCATTCTCGCCCTTCGTCCTTCGTCCTTCTTTTGCCTGTGCCTAAACCCCCCCACCCCTCCATTCCTCCCTTTCCATCCCATCCCTCCAACATCCCACGGCCACCTGATCCTATCGACCGCATCCTCATGCCGGCCCGATCCCTCGGCCTCGAGCTCACGTTCGTCCATGCTCGCGGTCGCCCCATCCCTACCGGCCCTAATGGCGCCAGCCTAACTCTGCAACTGCACCCCGACCCCATCGGCCCTGACATCCCTGTCCTGACCTCGCGGCCGCCCCGACTTTGTTGCCCCTAATGCCGTCGGCCCAACCTTGCAGCCCCGAGCCCGCATCCCTCCATGCCCGCATCCGCCCCGACCCTGCCAACCCCGCCAACCCCAACATCGTCGGATCGACCCCACGACCCCTGCCTCACTGCCCCCAGCCCATCAGCCTGACCCCACAGCCCCGACCTATGCTGCCTTCCAAAGGCCCCATCCCTGCTCCTTCATTTTCATGGCTACATCCCCAAGCCGCCACCCCTAGCCTATGGTCCCACCCCACCAGCTTGACCCCGTAGCCCCATCTTCTCGTAGCCCCATCCCCGCTTCTTTGTTTTCGCTACTGCATCCCCGAGCCTTGGCCCCGACCCTGCGGCCTTGCCCCGCCATCCCGAGACTTCAGCTCCGATCCTACGGCTCCTATGAAAGTAAAAAATTTTTGATTTCATTTTTCTTTTCTTATCAACAGAATCCCCACTCTTATCTCATTATATTGAAAAATGGTGCTCGGCCTATATATCTCTGAACATCTATGATCCTCATTGCATATGCTTTTTCTTAAGTTTAGATGGTTATCATCTTATCTTTAGAATGAATTTTATAGCACCTACTTTGGCTATATTCCCACATGATGTTAAAACAGATGGGATCTACATTTCAATATACTATTCTCATATGCTTCAAAATATTGATGGATATTAACTTGTCTTCCAAATGATGTTTTTAAAGTCAATATTTCTGATGGAAGTTGGTTTTTCCCTCACTGCTCATTTTACTTCATCCCAAATGATGTATCAATAAAAATAAATATTGATGGGATGTGCCTTACTTTTTACTATTATTATGCTTTTCAATGCCCTTACTACTGCTCTTATTTTATTCCAAATGAAGTATTTAAGGAAGAAAGTATTGACGGAATTGGGCTCAACTTGTACTATCTTCATATACCTCCGGCTTGCGGTTGTTACTTTTTCAATATTCCTAATGATATATCTCAACTATATTTAGTTCATGGAAAAGATTGCTTTTTTGCTGAATTACAGTTATGCTTATGCCACTATCAATACATCAACAATTATAATGGAAGCAAGACCACCTTCTTACATTATGCTATTTTAGCACCTTTGTGCCATTTCTTCTGCCGGTCTCATTTTCAGGAATTACAAACTACTATGCTTGTAAAGCCTATTCATCTATTGAGACGACATTATGTGGATCTTAGTGAAGAAGATCACTTTCTTCTTAATAATTATTTATCATTAGCAATGGCCTATGTTGGTGCAGAATCTGGTTGTCGTCGGATCCAGGTGGAGTGGAGGAGGATGAGGTCGCCACCGGAGACCTACAAAATAAAGTCCCATCCGAAGTCGGTGGGGGTGGCTTTGGCAGGACCCTCCGACGATCAAGTCAGCTCTTCTAGCCAACAAAAATAGAGTGCTCTGGAATGAGTTTGGTAGAGTTTAGAGAAGGAAAGGAGAGCTTAAAGCTTAGAGAAAACATATCTGGAGGGTCCTTTTATAGACGGAGCTTGATTGATGGTGACGGCCATACCGCCTGGTGGTGGACCACTTAAGGCTGTGCGAGATTCAATGTAGAGAAGATGGTATCGTCAAGTCGATAGTGACATCGTATTCGAGTCACTTGTAGATTGGCTACTCGAGATCTTATGGAGTCATCATGAGAGAGGCACCATCTGTAGCATCGCCTGTGGCAGACTGATGGTGATCGTTCATTCAGATTTAATAGCCGTGGCTCTAAGAAAGTAGGCATTGATCGATGAACTTCGGTATGTATCAATTCCAGAGGAGTTCGGACTCCTAGAAGAGTTCGATCGAAGAAAAAGCTCGAAAGAAGTTTGGCTCCCGTAGAAGTTCAACCAAAGGAAAAGCTTGGAGGGAGTTCGGCTCTTGCAGGTGTCTGGCTGGAAGAGCGTGAAGGGAGTTCGACTCTTGTGGAAGTTCAACTGAAGCTCAATCGCTGAGGAGTTCGGCCGAATGAAGGAGTTCAGCTAAGGCCCGACCGTTGGGAGTCTGAAGGAGGTCGGCCGCTAAGGAGTTCGATCGACTGAAGCAGTTCAACTAAGACCCATCCATTGAAGCTCTTTTGTGACTACCGATTGCATTAGGCTGAGTATCAAACTGGACTTCGGAAGAAGCGGGGTTTATCCCCAACAATAGTCCCTCCTACTCTTGAGTTTGAAACTCGAAGGAAGGGAGTGTCGAAAAGACGACTGCCGAAGTCCTCTTCTGGGCTCCGTGCTGGTTTAGGTTGAAGCTCGGGGGAGATCTTATCTCCAGCCAAAGTTGATGTTGAAGTTGAAGCCCGAGGGAGATCTCATCTCCAGCCGAGGTTGAAGTAGATTTCATCTCCTGCGGTCGAGGTTGGAGGTTGAGCTTCTTGGAGGAGATATTATCTCCAGTAGCCGAGGCTGACTCGGGGGAGATCTCCTTTCCTGCAATCCAGGTTGATGCGGCACTCGGAGGAGATCTTATCCCTACATCCAGATGGCTTGTCGTGGTCGGTAGAGATTCTTATCTCTAGTCGAGGTTCGTCGGTCGCTCGGAAGAGATCTTATATCTGCCGAGGTTGACTCAGATGCTTAGGAGAGATATTATCTCTAGTCAGAGATGGCCGAGGTTTGTTACGTCGCTCCGGAGAGATCTTATCTCTACGAGTTGTTCACCGGTCGCTCAGAAGAAATCTTATCTCTACCAAGGTTATCGATCGCTCGAAGAGATCTTATCTCTTAGTCGAGGTTGATGCGGACGCCAGGAAGATCTTATCTCCTGCAGTCGAGGTCGGTCCTGACCCTCAGGGAGATCTTATCTCCTGCGGTCAAGGTTATGCAGGTGTTCGGAGGAGATCTGATCTCCAGCAGTCGAGGTCGCTCGGATCTCTCGGGGGAGATCTTATCTCCTACAGTCGAGGTTGCCTCAGGAGAATCTCTATCTCCTACAATTGAGGTGTTGCGAGCGCTCGAAGAAGATCTCATCTCCTACAGTCAGATCGATCCGCGCCCTCGGGGAGATCTTATTCCTACGGTCGAGGTTGTTGCAGACGCTCGGGGAAGATTTATCGCTTATGATCGAGTCGGCCCGGATGCTCGGAGGAGATCTATCTCTATACCGAGTTGCTCGGGGAGATCTTATCTTCTAGAATCGAGGTTATTGCGGGCGCTCGAAAGATCTTATCTCCTGCAGCTGAGTTGGCTTGGACCCTCAGAGAATCTTATCTCCTGCGTCGAGGTTGTCGGGCGCTCGAAGAGATCTTATCTCCTACGTCGAATTGTGTCGGCCTAGACTCTCGAGGAGAGCTTATCTCCTGTGGTCGAGGTTGCTGTGGAGCTCCGAGGAGATTTATCTCCTCAGTCGAGATCGGCCTAACCCTCGGGGAGATCTTATCTCCTCCAGCCGAGGTTGCCTCAGAGAGATCTTATCTCCTACGGCCGAGATTATTGCGGACGCTCGGGGAGATCTTTATCTCCTATAGTCGAGGTTGGCCCGGACCCTTGGGAAATTTATCTCCTACGATTGAGGTTGATGTGGGCGCTCGGAGAGATCTTTCTCCTGCGACCGAGTTGACCGGAAACTCGAGAGAGATCTATCTCTTGCGCATGAGTTGGCCCAGACCCTTGGGGAAGATCTTATCTCCTACGATCGAGGTTGCTAGTATTGCTCGGGGAGATCTTATTCTTATAGCCGAGTTCCTGGACCCTCAGGGGAGATCTTATCTCCTACGGCCGAGTTGCCTCGGAGAGATCTTATCTCCTGTGCGTCAGTATGTTGCGGGCGCTCGGGGAGATCTTATCTCCTACAGCCGAGGTTTGCCCAGACCCTCGGGGGAAATTCTTAATCTCCTACGCCAATGTTCCTTGAGGGAGATCTATCTTACGTCGAGGTTTGGATTCATGTGGGAATCATTCCGCAGCCAGGTCCAAAACCTTCGAGAATCTATCTCCTCGTTCATTGATCGCTGCTCGGAAGAATGCTTATCTCTCTAGAGCAAGGTAATGTCGAGTCTCGGTAATCTTACTTCTCAACGAGTCGGCCCATCCATAAGGGAATCTATCTCCTGACGTACAGCCTCGGGGAGATTTTATTCTAACGTGCCGATGTTGTTTGAGCATTCGAGGAAGTAATCTATTCTCCTACAGTCGAGCTTGACCTCAAGACCCTCAAGGAATGCATTTCTATGATTGAGGTTGTCCTAAGGAATCTTATCCCTCACGATCGAGGTTGTGGATGCTTGGAGAATCTTATCTCCTGCGCTAGTCGGCCCGACCCTCGGGGAGATTTTATCTCACGTCAGGTTAAGGTCTTGACCTACTCGTTAGATGACTATCGTTCCTATTCCTTAACAGACCACTTATTGACTCTTCTTTTCTTCATCCATGTAGGTTTTCACCTAGTAAAAATATATTGAAAAATGGAAAGTAACTTACTGAAGGAAATTACTGGTTAGACATCCCTAATTATATATGCTCAGGCGTGTTCCTCCGATTCTTGGCCAGCAATCCTCTATCTTCATGTTGCCTCCCAATGGAGAAGTTCTCTTGTGTTTATACCGGAGGTCGCCGATCTCCTATCATTTCCTTCCTCATTGTTTCTAGCTCCTTGAGAAGGACTCCTCCACCCTTCCATCGCTCTTTGATGATGAGCTCAAGATTGGTCTTGCTGTGCTGGGAGTCGTGAGTCGTCAAACTTCATTCATCCCCTCTTTAAATCTTATGCGGGAGAAACTCATGCCCCTCTATGTCGGGGCTTTCTTAATACGAGCTTGGGTAAATTTCAGGTGGCCTCGCTCCATGCCAACACTTCACTTCCGCACCTCCTATAAATCTTTATCAAGCCTCATATGGTCTGACTAGAGTGTCCAAGTCAAAAGGTGTCTTTTATTGTAACAGACATTACCTCCCATTTTGTCCGCCACTTCTTTCTTTGGACTTGGTCAAAGTTCTACCTTACTTGGCAACCGTTTGCCATTACCAATCTTAACTTTTGACCATATGTCAACGACCTATTGCGAGTGTGGGCTCGTTCCTCTGCCAGGACTGGCGGATGAGCCTACCACCCTAGGCGATTACCCAGCTGAGTTCGCCTAGGATCCTTGTTGACAAGGACTCATCTCCTTTTGGAATTATTCATATTAGATTTTCAAGAAACCATTGACTGGCTTACTTAAGGGAGATCCAAGACTTCTATTCCGACACAAATCCGTATTTCCCTCGGTTGCCGTCAACATCATCAGTCCATCTATAAAAGACCGCTTCCCACTGAATGACTACATCGATGGAGGTGAGTTTCTCAGCCTCTAGTGTCCATAACGACATCCTTCTTCGCCTTCCTGTAACCTAGTGTAACTACGCTGCTTTATGTTCCTCTTTCCTAATGGCGACATCTCTATGTTAGGACCACAATTCACTTCTTAAACCAATAAACCTAGAGCATGGATGCCCATTGTTTGTTTCCTGATCCGAATTAGTCACAGAGTCCCTCTACTGGACCACACACAGCCACTTGCGACTCCGATGAGACTTATATTGCAATCTCGATGCGACCCTCATCGTCCTCCAACTCAAGTTGGCTATCGACTATAATCTATTATCGTGCACCCAACAGACATTTGTTGCAAGGAAAATTCAGATGGCCGTGTCCGCCATCTATTGTCTGACATCGTGTTGTGCATATAGCCACTATTAAGACCTTGCTAGTCAGCAGTGCGTTGAACTATCTATATTCACGCGAAGTACGTGGCTTCCATGCTAGAACCTACGGTATGCTCTCTAAATCAATCACATAGACTAGAGGACTCTCATTCTGTGATCCTCTTCTATATTCGATCTTGATTGTCAGAGACTTATCTGGTAAGGTATTACTTATCTTCAAAATAAGCAACTTCTACAAGCGGAGAAAAGAAGAGGATTGATTCTCTGGAGAACCGAGAAGAAGAATCGTCGTTCGAATTCCACTCACTTAGAAGTACATACAAATGATCCACCTCAAGACAAAACACCTACACAGCAACAGGTTCTCCCGCCCCCCCCCATTCTCTTTACCCCCCCCAATCTGTTTACTGGCAGTAATCATAGTTTTCATTATCTTCAGAATCCCAACTAGAACTGTCAGGCGATGAAATGTCGCCATCGAATTCTGTCCAAAATAAAGTCCCATTCCCAGAAAGCCAGTTGGTGTGGTGCTCCATGGAACCTCCGACACGAATCAAAGTACTTTTTGGCCAATAGAAATTGGAGTGTCTTTTAAATAAGTCAGGCAGAATTTAAAGAAGGATGAGAAAGGCTTAAGAGCTTAGAGAACAAACATATGCTGGGAGGCCTTCTCTTTATAGATGGAGCTTGATTTGATGTGAAGTCATACTGAAGGGAAATCTACTGAATTGTTCGGACATAGATTCCGGACTATTCCCTCCCTAATGAGCGGACGCCTAATACCCAGTCAAAGTATTTATAGAAACTCTAATTGGGAAATCCAAAAAGGGGGACAATGATCCTTGCTCCAACAAGGACTCCTAGGCGCCTCCAGCTTGGTACACGCCCATGACGTGCGTCGCCTCCTCCTTGCTCAGGTCAGGCAGACGAGGACAGCAAATCCACCAGCTCTTCAATAGGTGCTGACATTAGGTCAAAAGTTTAAAGTGTCAATGGTCAACGTTTGACCAGTCAAAGGTAGACTTTGACCAAAGTCAAAGAACAAGAAAGCAGGACCAAAAAATGGCAGTAATGTCGTACAAAATAAGACAACCCTTTTCTTGACACTTGGACAACCTCTAGTAGACCATATGTGAAGGCCTCTAATTGAGCACCAAACTCCTTTGGCTCAGACAGAACAACTTATTTATTATAGTAAAAGAAAGAACGTTAGGTTCAATCAGTAGTGCTAACATGATTTCTTGAACCCAATTGAATCTCATTCAGATCAATTGAAACTGAATGAGTTTAAATATGATCACCAGATTCAAAACCCTTGTTTGCTGTACCCAATAGGTTTCATTCAATGTTATTGGTAATGGCGAATGTCATGATCTCTATCATCGACATCATCGAAACTCCTTCAATGGATCAGAACTTTTCTTGATATTCGAACAGCTAGAATGACTCCGATCATCTAAATCATCTCTAATGCTCCCAAAACTCCAACCAGTGACACAGCCCAGTAATGGCAACTCCATCAGAGCTGAATGTGAACCTCTTTGATGCCTTACCTGTTGTTCAGTTCTTCTATCTTGAGCTGCCGATCAGTTAGGTTAAGGTAAAACTCATGTCAAACCCCAGCCTCTGTCATATTGATGTAATCATTCGATCTCAGTCCATTGTTAAAATCTAAATAGATAACTCTTTTCTATTATTTCACTCACATGGCCAGGAATTTCGGACTTGTATCTCATATCATCATAGGCTGCTCCTCTACCACCGAGGTAGATAAAATTCCATTCTTGATACCATCCATTCCTATAAGAACATGCTTATCCAACATACACCTCAGGGTTCATATGGCTAGGAGACCGAGTAATGGTGTAGTCAAACATATAACACCCTCAAGGTGTAACTGCCCATGCACCTCAAATCAAAGAAACCAGACACACTACTGCGCCATCGAGTCAGGTCATATTACGAGAAGTAGACTCCCTAATGACTACTCGAGGTCACGCCTCAGGTGCCTCCTCTTCATCTATACGAGTATCTGGTACTCTCGCTCCGATGTCTCCACACCGTAGACTCAAGATTCATACTACCTAAAGAGAAGCGAATTGTACACTAACCTTCCAAGATCAATCACCATCGCTCTGATCCTATTGGATCGGCCAAATTTATGAGTTAATAAATTATTCATGTCTTAAACTTCAACTCTTGAAAATATGAATTATCATTACCATTACTCCAAGGAATTGATACAGCACAAACTAAATACACATATGTGATAAACAATACCATTTTATTCTATTAGTCAAAATTATAATTTTGCCCCTAGAAGTGTATTACAAAGTGTCAGCCAATTCTGACTTCTAGGCATATATATCTAACAATCTTCCTACTTTCTCAAACAGCCAATTGGCATACAAGAGATTCTAGTTTTTCCATCTTCTCAGGTGGTCAGCGTTCCGAACTTACTGCCTGCGCCCAAACGGCTTGTGAATTGTCTGCACATTATCCTGCGGATCGTCGATCTCCTTGTACCTCGACTCCTTTTCGAGGAATCGCCCGCAAAAAATGACGTCGTTCGCCGCTCATATCGCTTGGAATTTCTGGAGACCTCAGCCCCTTAGCAAGGACTATTGCACCATGTTGTCGCAGTATAGAAATGCATCTGATCAGTTACTCATCGTTTTTGCCAGCAAACTTTCTCACAATCCGATACCAGAATTCTTCCCTTCAGCAGGCACCTAATGATGACTACGCGATATATTCTCTTCCATGTGTGAATCTATATCTCACATTTTCGCCTTTAAAACTCTTTCAGCTAATAGTACCATCATGCACACAAACAGACTGACCAGAATTCGACTTCATCGCGATCATCTATATAGACAATTAAAATCTGGGTCTATGTATCCCTGGATGTAGTTCTTACCAAAGACCAACATCAATCCTCTAATTCTTCTCAAATACTTAAGGATATATTTCACAGAAGTCCGATTTGCTTCTTCACTAATGATGATCTATACTGCTGTTACACCACAGTCATCTATAATCACTTGTGTACTACTACGCAGTGGCAACATGAGCGCCAGCAGACAGATAAGAGATCTTGCTCATGCGTATCTATTTCCCCAGGTTGTGCTGGGCACATTTCTGGAAAAGATGAATACCAGATCTGAAGGTAATTAATCCCCCTCTTAGAGTTTTCCATACTTATACCTCTTTATACTTTTCTCAATCATCTCTATAAAGTTCTACAATCTCTAACTCGGTCTATCACTTATAGACCTTTTATTATCCTAATAAAGGATACTTCACCTAGTCTTCATGCGTATAATTCCTTGACAACCACTATTTTTGACTTCTCAACTATGGAATATCATTTCCCAACTAAGAGGATTCATCCACGTACAATACCGAGGAAACAACAACACTCCCACTGACCTTTTTGAAAAAATGTCTCTTTCTTCCGTTTTGATGAAAATCAAACTTCTTGATCAACCATCATTGAAACGAGGTTCCAAGTTCTCGAGTATGCTTGCTTAATTCTAGTATATGGACCCTTTGCACTTGCAAACCAACAAGTAATTCAAAATATAAACCACTTTCCGAGTCTCGCACACCCCCTCTGTGATCTATTCACTTGATGTGAAACCTACAGCCTGTCCAAATAATATCTCCTCAAACTATCTCTATTTAAGAATCGCTGTTTTCACGTACCATTTGCCATATTTCCATAATCGAAATTAGCATGCTAGACGGCAAGGCAAATGGTGCGAATATTTGATAAGTAACCACTGAAAAGGTATCTGATAGCAAGGCGCTTCGCTGTGACTATAACCTCTTGCCACTAGTTACGATTGATGGTCGCTCCACATTTATCGCCCAATTCTGTTGCTTCTTGGAACTATTCATTTACACCCAATTAGTATTCATACCTTCTAGTGATCTGACCAGGTTCCAACTGGTTTGGGTGCAAGTGGACGGTCAATTTCTGCTGCTCTAGTGCGCGATTTCGCTCGGGTCGATGATGCTCTGATTCGCGCTCGTTGTAGTTTTGGGATCATCACCATGCAGGCACGCTTATTACTCTACAGGATATTCTCTACCCTAATAATATTAAGTATCCTTCACCGGATGAGAAACTTCTTTCGATCGTACGGTGGAGGGGATCGTTCCTTATTGCTCAACCTATTTGGTTTCCAATTGGTCGCTTAGCTTGTGTCGCTGTTGTGGACGTTCTATCAGCATGCTTGATCATTTAGCCAATGTCGCTGGTCTAAATTAAATTTATGCAAGAAAATAACCATGTTTCGATCACATAGCATGTAGTCTTCTGAATGTAGAAATGAGTTTGCTTATACTATACTCTTAGGATCATATGATAGAGCTCTAAGAGGATCCTAAACTTAACTCTGTCCGCCTGTTGTCTGTTACTGAGCTAGGAACAAACCGCCAAATTTCTGAGATACTGCAGACTGTTAGGTTTTTGCTTTACTGTGCCCATATCTTCATCTACGGCAAATTGTGCGTTATTGGATTAAAGCAAGTTTTAGAGCGGACCCTATTTTCCATAGGATAAAATCGAACGTGTAACAATGAGTGTCCCCAAAGAAATTCAGGAAATCTGTTTGAAGCTCAGTCATCGTTTATCAACAATTTGATCCATAGGTATGGTGTGATATTTCCATTCTTGAAACCGCCGTTGTTGTGATGTGTCCTGGTGGTCCAATTGAGAGACTATATGGTCCATTTTTTTTTAGATTAGTCTAAAATTTCCCTAAATATTCATCCCCTCGTCTCGTATCTGATATACCGAAAGAACCCTTAATGGGTTTTTCAGTTTATTTTTTGTCTTCATTCATGTCTGAATTCTTTAAACTTTTCAAAGCTTCAGTACTGTGTGTTTCATAAGATATCACGAATACCCATACCTTAATAGATCATATAACAATTAATATAATCAAATAATTTCCCTCTAACCGAGCACATCAAATCGAGCTCGCGCCACAATCAGTTATATTTAGGGCAGGAATGTGTGCTGCTCTCCGCTTGATTCCAATAAAAAAGGTTTAGTCACATTCCTTGAGGCAAGATTATCACAAGTTGCGTATGACGTCGCAACAGTCACATCTCTGGACCTTCTACTAATAGCCCATTTTTTTCCAATTTGTTGATCCTATCTTCTGCTATTATACCTAATTCTCAAGTGCCATAGATATCTGCTACGTTTGGCACTAGCCCTACGTCATTGCAATTCACGTTGCTTTGATAGTTAGAACAGTGTACTCAATATATGCAGGCTTGATAGAAGTAATCTTAATAAGGGAAACCTTTGCCAATTTATTTCTTTCATAAAGAATTACAATGGTCCTTTAAAGAAGGTGATCACATAACCTTCTTTTTGCTAAGCTAGAAAGCGAAAATCAAATTTCTTGCTAGCTGCAGCACAAACTAACAGTCTTTTAAATAAGTCAAACAGTTATGATAATCGAAGAGAATATGTTCTCACGCTACTGCGTGCAAATCATCTGCCGATTACCGACGTGTAGATATGTCTTATCCCTCAACCTCCTGACTATTCCTCAATACACCTATATGTAAATGCACAGATGAGCACTTAGAACTATGAGTCAAACCCAAACTGGCATCTAATAAATATTAAGGTTAGGATCTTCAATACGATGGCTGACCTCCAAAGACCTTCTTCTTGTTTCTTCGGTGCAGGTAAGTAGGCGCGAGTGTCCGCTTCCAATTGCCATCGCTGGATGCAATAAACACTTTCCGTTGAACATCGGCCCTTCTTCTTCGGCTCCGCCTTCATTCTGTTATGATCCTTCCAACCTTTTCTTTTTCATCAGACTTCTTTTTCTTTTCCATAAACTTTCTTTTGGAAGAATCCATTCCATAGCAAAATAGCCTTAGAACACTTCTCAATAGATAGAGACGATCAGAAACCGACAGCCAACACTATTCATTAATTCGGCAAGGAATCTGGTAAGTATGCATTCGTAATCGATTGATAATTACCATATGATCAGTCAATGGATGCAAGATAATATCGTTTTGCAGGTCCAATGTATAACTTCACACCGAGTCTCAAGCTTCTTCCATGTTCCTGTGATCATTATCAGAACATTGATCTTGATGACGTCCATCACGCATCTTGAGCCTTAAAAAGTCGTTTCTGACTGATATTTGCTGCAACTACTTGTCACCAACAATCTCACTGTAGGTGAGCAAATTTGGCGAGCAGGTCCTCTATCCTCATGTTGGCACCTGGAGGCTTCATAGACAATCGAGCCAAATGTGATATCTGTCCGTATTTGTCTTCGTTATCCATTTCTCCAGAGATGATCTCGGTCTCAATAGTGACAGGCTGTAATGGTGGGAGTCTGGTCCAGTACTATGGTGTTCAATTCTCAGAAAACCAAAACTATTTGTATCCTGAGCCAATCTTATGATAATTAGTCAGTCCGTTTATTGTGTCCAGAGACGCTGCCAATGGTTGACGCAAGACATTTTTCCATATAGAGAGTCAAAGATTCTCTAGTAGATTACTTAATTTTGAATCTTGTACATTTTTATTAGACGATTTTATTTTAAAACAAATTAGCTTCCACTAATGTCTCTCGATCCCTTACCACTCCCTCTGTAGAGATGCAAAACATCTCCAATGAGTAATGAATAATTCTAAGTGGTTGGTGCGTCTTCACCAATGATCATCACCTCACGCTAACAGTTATTATTGGTTAGCCAATGAGGAACAATCTGTCCAATATTCTCCTTAACTCATGGTGCACCCCAAACTTAATCTCTAATTTCATGAATTTCACCAATATCCAAATATTCTATCCAGCCTTATTAAGTCAGACCCACCATTTGCATAGACTGGGTTCCTAATTGAGTCTCTCACCGTATCCGAAATATTGAGCCCAACTCATCCTCCAGCCCATAGCATCCAATGCCTAATAGACATGGTTGCATCTTCCCGGTGCAACTGAGCCACTGTATCCAGCCGAGAACAATCAACCCCGGGAAGGGCCCGCACATCTACAATGGTGGAAGACCTCAGACTTAATCTTTTCTTAGGGAGAATTGATTCAGGTCTCATTAAACTAGACTTGGCTTAGTCATAACAATTATGACTAACCTAGTGGCATGGGTTAGCTCGGATTATTGACCACCTCAGATCAGAACTGTGTCAACAGATATGGCCAGGTAAGTGAGACCGGTGGAAGGAATATGCCATTAACTCGTACAAGAATGCATTCAGGTCGAGTAGCTTCCAATTAAAAACCAGTCGGTCGTATGTGCCAAACTTACCTTAGACACCAAATTGTTGAGTCAGAACCAATTGGGTTAGCCTACAATCCAGACTCTAACCTCTGAGCCTAATTAGGTCTTGCTTGATCGTGACTCGATCTTGACCCAGACTTAATCCTATTAGGCTGGTCAATTTAAGCATTGTTGATCCCATCTAACCAACTCTTGATTCGGTTTGATCAACCGCTTAGACCTAATTGAGCTACCCAAGCCCGAACCCAGTATTATGAATATGTCTTAGATCTGAAATTCTCAATTTTAGACCTAATTAATATTTCATAAACTTAATTCTTAATTAAGTAGGGTTCATAAACAAAATATGCACAATAAATCCTAGGGTTTCAGGATCTAGGGTTTTTGCAGAAAGTAAGTTTTGGATTTCTGATTAAGGACGAACACGCAGCACCCCTACACATCATAAGAACACCCCATCGAATGGGAAGAGAGGGCCTTTAAACCCTTCTTCGTTCTTATGACCGGACGGCCAAGAGGAACGCCTTAATCAGGAACATTCAATACTACAAAACAGTTTTAGATCTATATCATATATCTCATATATAAATTAGATCTAATCATGGCATATTTTGCATACATCTCATGTATCGAATCATGCATATTTTCAGATCTAAATTATCTCATAATAATCTAAAAAATTAGATTTAAATTGATCTAATCAAAATAAATTCTAATCTAGACAATTATGTAGAACTATTCTACAACTAGTCTAGACATGCATCAATCATATCTCATATGATATTTAAAATTAAATAATTTTTATTTACTATTTTTTTAGATGTTATTATAATAATTATAATATCAAAAAATAGTAAATAAAAAGATCTAAAATATGATTTAATCAGATTAAATCAAAAAAACATGCAAGACTATTCTATAGAACTATTCTATTCTAGAACTAGTCATGCATATCTTCTAATCTTAGATCCAAATCATTTAATTTTAATTTTTTTTGATTTCAGATCTGATCACATCTCATGTGACATCTGAAATCAATTATTTTTTTATTAAAATAAATTTAAAATTAGATCTAAATATTTTTAGAACCATGGCTCTGATACCAGTTGAAAAAAATCCTGATTTCCGGATCCAGGTTCGTTCAGATCTGATCAGATCAAGAGATATATTTTCAAAAATTTTTTTCTTTGATCTAATCAGATCTTGATATATTTTAGATCTGATTCTTATTATTTTAATAAATAAAATAAAATTAAGATAAATTAAATCAAATTTAATTTACCTGATTTGGGTAATCCTATTACCCTGTTGATGATCCTGTATGCAGCGGAAGGTTCTGGATCTAGCCACGCAAGTGCCTGGCCTCTACCGATATCCACTCAGGCTGGATCTAGATATCCTCTTCTTCTCTATCACGTCTCCAAAAATTAGATCTTGATCTAATTTGGAGGATCTTCAAAACTCCTTTTGAAGATCAGCAGTCGTCCTTTGCAGCAGCGCAGCCTTCTTGCTTTTGATCGCCTTTCTTTGATCTGGAATCGCACCAACCAAGTCCAAAACTCCTTTTGGACGTGGAGAGGCAAGGGGAGAAGAGACTTTGGCATGGAGGAAGGAGGGGAGAGGCAGCCTTGGGGCATGGGGAATTCTGATTTCAATCCATTTTTGAGTTGGGCGCAGGGTCTTATTTATAGACTACCTGTGATCCAACTCCTCTTCTTCCCAACCAATCACAACCCTTTGTGAAATCAGATCTAAAATTGATTGGTAGGAATAGAGTTCCCTGGATTCCTCCTTAGAGGGCGCCTAAGACCAGTCAAAGTTGGTTCTTAGAAGAACTCTAATTGGAATCCAAAAAGGAGATGGAGTCCTTGTCCAACAAGGACTCCTAGGCGCCTCCAACTTGGGCACACGCCTAGGGTGGCGTGCGCCCTCCTCCTTGCCAGGTTCTGGCAGGGGGACAGGCCCCCACCAGCTCTCCAATAGGTGCATGACATGTGGTCAAAAGTCAAAGTGTCAATGGTCAACGTTTGACCAGTCAAAGGTAGACTTTTGACCAAAGTCAAAGAACAAGAAATGGCAGGTGACCAAAAATGGCAGGTAATGTCTTACAAAATAAGACAACCTTTTCTGACTTGGACAACCTCCAGTCAGACCATATGAAGGCCTCTGATTGAGCACAAACTCCTTTGGCTCAGACAGGACAACTTATTTATGATAGTAAAAGAAGAACGTTAGGTTCAATCGAGTGCTAGCACGATTTCCTTGAACCTAATTGAATCTCATTTCAGATCAATTGAACTAGATCAGTTCAATTGATGATCACCAGATTCAAACCCTTGTTTGTGTGACCCAGTTAGGTTCAGTTCTGTATGGTAATGGGATATGTCATGATCTCTATCATCGACATCATCGAAACTCCTTTCGATGGATCAGAACTCTTCTGATTCGAACAGCTAGAATGATCGATCATCTAAATCATTCTAATTGCTCCCAAAATCCACCAGTGACACCTAGCAGTATATGGTGGCAACCCATCAGAGCTGAATGCGAACCTCTTGGTGCAGCTACCTGTGTGATTAAGTTCTTCTTCTATCTTGAGCCCCGATCAGATTAGGGTTAAGGTGAACTCGTCAAACCCTAGTCTCTGTCATATGATGTAATCATTCGATTCGAGTCCAATGTGAAAATCTAAATAGAAACTCTTTCTATTATTTCACTCTACCATGGCCATGGATTTCTGGACTTGATTCTCATGATCATCATAGGGCTGCTCCTCTACCACCGAGGTAGATAGATTCCATCTTGATGCAATCCAGTTCCTACAATGAACATGCTATAGCCAACATACACCTCAGGGTTCCATATGGCTAGGAGACCGAGTAATGGTGTAGTCAAACTATAACACCCTCAAGGTGAACTGCCGATGCATCTCAGGTCAAAGAACCAGACACACTACTGCAGCATCGAGTCAGTCATTGACGAGAAGGTAGACTCCCTAATGACTACTCGAGGTGGTCACGCTCAGTGCCCTCGTTCTCTAACGAGTACCTATACTCTCGCTCCGATGTCTCCACACCGTAGACTCAAGACTCATCTACTAAAGAGAAGCGATTGTACACCAACCTTTCGGATCAATCACCATCCTCATGATGATCCTATGGTCGGGAGCAATTTATGAGTTAATAATGATTATTCATGTCTTAAATTTTCAACTCTTAAAAATATGAATTATCATTACCATTAACTCAAAGGATGTATCACAGACACTAAATACACATATGTGATAGAAAATAATCCATTTTATTCGTATTAGTCAAAATTATAATTTTGCCCCTAGAACTGTATTACAAGTGTCAGCCAATTCTGGCTTCTAGGGCACATATATCTAACAATACCGCTTGGTGGTGGGCCGCTCGAGGCTGTGTACGATTCGATGTGGAGAGGATGGTATCGTCAGGTCGATAGTGATAGCCATACCATCCGATAGTGGTGGACTGCTCGAGGTCTAACGGAGTCAGTCACGGAGGGGGACACTGCCTGTAGCATCATCTGTGGCAGACTGATGGTGATCGTTAGTTCAAATTTAATAGCCATGGCTTTGAGAAAGTAGGCATTGATCAGTGGAATTTGGTATGTATCAATTCTAGAGAAGTTTGGACTCCTAAAAGAGTTCGGCCAAAGGAGAAGCTCGGAAGGAGTTCGGCTCCTGTAGGAGTTCGATCGAAGGAGAAGCTTGAAGGAAGTTCGGCTCTCGTAGGCGTCTAACTGAAAGAGTGCGGAGGAAGTTCGGCTCTCATGGAAGTCCGACTGAAGCTCGACCGCTGAGGAATTCGACTGGATGAAGGAGTTCGGCTAAGGCCCGACCGTTGGGAGTCCGAAGGAGCTCGATCGCTGAGGAATTTGGCCAGCTAAAGAAGTTCGGCTAAGATCCGTCCACTAAAGCTCTTTTGTGGCTACCGATTGCATTAGGCGGAGCATCGAATTAGACTTTGGTAGAAGCGGGGTTTATCCCCAACAGCCTACATATCTTACCTTAGAGGTGATGAATTAGGTTTGGCTGTGAGGAAAACCAACATGAATATAATAAGCCTTAGATTATCTTTATTGTCATCTTGCTTGTAGCTTATTTAGCATAGTCTTGGCATACTGATCTCTGGTTTTCATTACCAATTGAAGCTTTTGTCTTTTTAGATATTAGTGATTATGCTGTGACAGTGCCCAGTTCCTGTTGCTTTTTGTATACCTATACGGATGGTTGTTTGTCTCCTTGGATGTCTGTCAAAAGTTTTACTACTTTATAAATGGGATTCTCGGTTGTCGGATCTTTTTATGTATTATATTATAGAGTGTTTCCTACTATTGCTTATTCAACTTCCCATATGATGTATCACGCTTATTTGTGTATTGATGGAAAATGCTGGCCACCTTCTCTTCATGTATCTATGGTAATATTCAGAAGATGCCAGCCTCCAACTGATGCTTGTAGATTATTTTTGATGGCCTTTGTCTTCTTATATTTTTGGCAAAAGTATCACAATATCATCTCAACTTTTGGCTATAATATAGTCTTATGTATTATGTTATGGGGGGTTTTATCTTTATTTTTTATAGGTTTTGTACTTACTTTTCTAGTAGTGAAGGATGAAGCCTTTTTTTTTGTTCCTTCACTACTGTGTAGCAGATTATGTGGAGTACGTCATTGTACAGTATGGCGATAACCGATCCACTCAGCCCATCCTTGATCTTGAGAGATGGCTCAAGGTCATTGAAGGGGTGAATAGGAGCTGAGTCATAGGATTTGACCATAGCTTTGACCTTCCAGTGGTTCGATTATCTTTGGCATCCTCACAGGCCTTGACATCCTAGATTTAGAGCGATGCCCATGTGGAGGAGATCGTGCAAAGGCTTCTAAGCTAGCAACCTCAAAGCACTCGGGACATCATCCACGATGTAGTTGTGGAGGCTTTTCAGGATCCACGGCTATGCGACCAGCTAGGCTTGTTGTCCCAACTATCACATCTAGTAATTCTATTAGTAAACTCTTTTACTTATTTTAAGTTTTCATATTTAGAAGCTTCATATATTTATACTATGCTTGAGTCAGAAAATGGGGTCTAGAGGCTAAAAATTCAATCTAACCATTCAATTAATGGGTTGGAGGTGTCTATAGTTCTATATCATAGAATAAAATATGTAGGAACAATCTGTTCGAGAATCGGAGAATAGTATCGAAAGATACATCTTTATATCAAAAAATATGCCTTCATATCGAAACTTATGAATAATCTTTTATTTTTCTTTATTTTAGGATGCTGAAATATCCGGCTCTCATCCATCAGCTACTAAAGATGAGCAAAAGAACAAGGAGGAGGATGAGGAGAATGTTACCTGATTTTTTTTATATTATGGCCGACAGACTGGTAAGAAATCTATACCAAAATTTTTTGCTAGAACTATAAAGTCTCTTATATGTATGCTTTAATTAATTTAATTATATTATTTACTTATTGTAGATACGATAACTGGGTCATCCACCAAGCCGGTTGTAGTTATGGGAGGCCACATACTAGTCTAGGAGGACTGGTAATTATTTAGATTCTAGGTTGCAATAAATCGTGATAAGAATTTCAAACTATATTTATTAAATTATTACAGGATCTGATATATATATATATAGAACCAATGTATTTTTGAATTATGTAGCAAATTACGTGGAGTATGTTATTGCACGGTACAGCGATGATCCATCCACTCAGCCCACCCTTGATCTTGAGGGATGGCTTAAGGTCACCAAAGGGGTAAGTAGGAGTTGGGTCATAGGATTCGACCACAGCTTTGATCCTCCCGTGGCTCTATCATCTTTGGCATTCTCACAGGCCTCGACGTCCTAGATTTGAAGCAATGCCTACATGGAGGTAGTCATGCAGAGGCTTCTGAGCTAGCAATCTCAAAGCATTTGAGATGTTGCTTGCGATGCGATCGTGGAGGTTTTTCAGGACTTGTGACTACGTGATCAGCTAGGCTCGTTGTCTCAGCCATGACATCAGATAATTCTATTAGTAAACTCTTTTACTTATTTTAAGTTTTCATATTTAGAAGCTTCACGAAAAAAGAGGATCTAGAGGCTAAAAATTTAATCTAACCATCCAATTGATGGGCCGGGAGTGTCTATAGTTCTATATCATAGAATGAAATGTATAAAAATAATCTATTTGAGAATCGGAGGAGAGTATCAAAAGGTGCGCCTTCGTATCGAAAGATACACCTCCATATCAAAATTTATAAATAATATTTTATTTTTCTTCATTTTAGGATGTTGGAATATTCAGCTCTCATTCACCAGCTGCTAAAGATAAGCTGGAGAATGAGGAGGACATTACCTAATTTTTTATTTTTGATTTGTATATAATTTGATACTTGTAAAATAATATCTCAATATAAAATTATATAATTTATATTTTTAATATTATATAATTAATTTTTATTTATGATTATGTTAAATAATTATTATCTTATTTTTAATAAATTTTAAAAAATATTATTATTTATTAGTAAGTTTTAAATTATTTAATTATATTTTTTAAAAAAAATTAAAAATTATTAGCGATGGCATTAGTGATGATAGATTGTTGTCGCTAATATTTTTTTTGAATTAAAAAAAATAAAAAAATATTGACGATAACATTAATGATAAAATTACTATCGCTAATAGTTTTTTGAGTTTTTAAAAAAATTTAAAAATTATGAGCAATGGTATTAGTGACAAAAATGCCATCGCTAATATATTTTTACTAGTTTAATTAATAAAAATTAAAATTTTTAGCGATGGCATCTTTGTCGCTAATATCGTCATTAATTACTTATTAGCGATGGTAGTGATTATCGTTGTTAATAATGACAATTAGTGATAAAGATATATCTATTGGACTTTTAGCGATAGCTCGTCATCGCTAATAGCATTAGCAATGGCAAACTAACTATTAGCAATGGCATTTAGCCATCGCTAATAGTCAGTTTTCTTATAGTGACTTAAGCAAGCATCTCGAAGCTGAAATGCTCATTTCAATAATATAATCAAATCATTTAGTTTCATCAAAAACAAGAAGAAGTCATGTGTCTTTAAAAAGATTAGTGGGAGTGCTGTTATTTTTCTCATATTGTACATGAATGATATCCTTCTGATTGAAAATATGCTGACCTCAGTGAAAGTTTGGTTATCTAAAAAGTTTTCTATGAAAGACCTAGGTGAGGCATCCTTTATATTGGAGATCAAGATCTATAAAGATAGATCAAAGAGGATGCTAGGACTTTCATAGAAAATATACATTGAGGAGGTGCTGAAAAGATTTAGTATAGAGAACTCTAAAGAGGATTTTATTGTTAGATGTGTGCCCTAGAAGCTAGATTGGCTAAATACTTGTAATACACTTCTAAGAATAATTTTATAATTTTAACTATAAATTAATAAAAAAATTATTTTCTATCATAATATGTATTTAAAGTATCTATGATACATCCTTTGAGTTAATGGTAATGATAATTCATATTTTCAAGAATTGAAAATTTAAGATATGAATTTTCATAATTAATTCATAAACTACTTCCGACCGTAGGATCATCACGAGGATGATGATTAATCCGAAAGATTGATGTATGATCACTTTCTTAGGATAAATGAGTCTTAAGTCTACGATATGGAGACATCGGAGCGAGAGTATAGATACTCATTAGAGAATGAGGGTACTGAGCGTGACCACCTCGAGCAGTCATAAGAAAGTCTACCTTCTCGTCGATGACTAGCTCAATGCTGTAGTGGTGTATTTGGTTTTTTGATTTGAGGTGCATCGACAGTTCACCTTGAGAGTGTTATAGTTTGACTACACCATAACTCAGTCTCCTAGCTATTTAAAATTCTAAGGTATATGTTGGCTATAGCATGTTCATTATAGAAATTGGATTGTACCAATAGAGGATATATCTACCTCGATAGATGAAGAGTAGTCCTATGACAATCATGAGATTGAGTCCTTAAGCTCATGGTCATGGTAGTGTGAAGATGATAGAAAGAGTTTCTATTAGGATTTCACATCGAACTCGAATCAAATGATTAATTCATATGACGGATGTTGGGTTTGGGGCTCAAGATAGAAAAACCCAATCACATAAGTAGCTGCACTGAGAGATTTGCTTTTAGTTTTAATGGATTGCCACCATATACTATTAGGTAACATTGGTGAATTTTAGAAGCAATTAGAATGATTTTGATGATCGATCATTCTAATTGTATGAATCAAAAAAATTCTGGTTATAGAAAGATGTTTCGATAATGTCGATGATAGATATCGCGACATCTCTCATTACCATATGGAACTAAATCTAACTAGATCATACAAATAAGAGTTTGGGTCTAGATATTATCAATTGAGCTAATCCAGTTCGATTGATTTAGATTAGATCCAATCAGGTTCAAGGTAATCGTGCTAGCATACGATTGTGCCTGGCTTTCTTCTTTCATAATCTTTCTGATTCATCACAACTGAGTCAAATTTGATTTGACTTATTCCTATATCTTGAATGGATTTATTTCATCTGACTGAAAATAGTTCAAATTAGATTAATTGTATAAATTAAATCCATTCCTAGTGCAATTAGACTAGGGTTAAAAGTTGACCTAATTGAGAGAATTGAGGGTCACCTGATCAAATACTTCTAAAAAATTATTTTGCTTTGATTTTTGGATATGTGATAGGGCTCGAGCCATACTATGGGTGTGCCAAATTTTGTGATTTATGGTAGAATTTTGCCTAGGTTTTTAATAAAGATTGATTTGGATCAAACTCTTGAGGAAAGAGTCCTAGGCGCAATGGACTCTTCCTTGTCTACTAATGTTGCCCACTTTTTGATTGATTTTTGGCATAAAACTAGCTAAGATCTAGTGCTCTACATGAAGAATAATTTCTTGAGTCTCAATAATAAAATAAATGATTTATTTTGATCAAATGGGACTCTATGTGGCATTGGATTTAAAATCCTTTCTCATGCCATTGTGTGGGTATTGCATGAAAATATTTTCCATGCCCAAGTTGCTATCAGCCATACCATATCCCACACCCCCTCTAATCCTATCTCTCTCCCTCTTCTATATGCCAAAGGTTTGGCACAAATTAGAGAAGAAGGTCCAAGATTTTCGGCACAAGATTCAGGTTCTACACGATGGTGTTCGTGAGATGGACGGGTTGCCTTCAGAAATTATTTTGAAGGATTTATAAATTAGATTCAGATCTAATCTTTTGAAGAAATATTCATGAGGAGAAGACGTCTAGATCTTATCCAAGTGGTTACTAGTAGAGGCTAGGCGCATGTATGGCTTCTTCCAGAACCTCAGGAATGATCAGGATCATCACAGGATAATTAGATTACCCAATCAGATACTTAAAATTAAACTTAATTTATTTTTTTAAATTTTAATATCAGATTACCTTAATTAGATCTGAAAATTCTTAGATCTAATCGAATCGTAAAAATTTTTGTAGAAAAATCTGCCTCAGATTTGATCAGATCTGGACGATCCTGTGGTAGAAAATAAGATTTTTCTTCAACTGGTATCAAAGCTGCGTTAGCAGTTATTTAGATCTATTTTAGATCTGATTAATTTTTTATTTATGATCTTATATTAAAAAATTTTAGATATCACATCAGATATAATTAGATCTAAAATTAAAAAATTAAAAATTATATGATTTAGATATATAATATTTGAGATGCATGACTAGATTAGCAATAAAATAGTTCTATATGTAGTCTAGTATAATCATATTATTAATTTAATTAAATATAATTTTAGATTTATTTTATTTTTATTTTTTTGATATTATAATTATTGTAACTAGATCTAAAAAATAAAAAATAAAATTTTTAATTTTTAATTTATTCATATGAGATATGAAAGATGCATGCTTAGACTAGTTATAGAATAGTTCTATAAAATATCTAAAATAATTTTATTTTGATATGATCAAATTTAACATTTTATTTTTTAGATTTAATATATGATTATCAGATCTAAAAGCATGCATGGTTGATTGAGTTATGATACATGAGATGTATGCAAGGTATGTATAGGTTAGATCTTTGATTGTATATGTGATATATGATTTAGATTTAACTTATTTTATTTTAGAAAATATATTTTTGATTAAGATGTTCCCCTTGGCCATCTGATCATAAGAATAAAGTAGGATTTAAAGATCCTCTCCTATCATTTGATGGAATTTTTTTATGATGTATAGGAGTGCTGCGCGTTCATCCTTAATCAGAAATTAGAACTATTTTCTGTAAAATCTTAGATCCTGAGATTTTATTACATATTTTATTTATGAATCCAAACTTAATTAAGAATTAAGATTATAAAATTAATTAGATCTAAAATTATAAATTTTTAGATCTAAGATATTTTTATAAAATTAGATTTGGACTTGGATAGCTCAATTAGATCTAGTAGTTGATCAAATCGAATTAAGAATTGGTTAGGTGAGATCAAAGAAAGCTTAAAATTAACCAACCTAATAGGATTAAGTCTGGATCAAGATCGAATCACATTGAGACATAACTCAATCAAGTCAAGACCTAATTTGGCTTCACGGTTCGAGCCTGAATTGTAGACTAATCCATTGATTCTGATTTGATAATTTTGTGTCTAAGATAAGTCTGGCAGATATGATCGATTGATTTTTAATTGAAAGCTAATCAATCTGAATGCATTCTTATCGAGTTAATGGCATATCCCTTCCATCGGTCTTACTTACCTAGCCATTTATGTCGACCTAGTTCTGATTTGAGATGGCTAATAGTTTGAGCCAACCCATACCACTAGATTAGTTATAATTATTATGACTAAGTCAAGTCAAGTTTAAAGAGACCTAAATTAAATCTTCTTAAAAAAATATTAAATCAGGGTCTTCTACCATTGTAAATATGCGGGTCCTTTCCGAGGTTGATTGTTCTCAACTAGTTCAGTTGCACTGAAAAGATGCAACCATGTCTATTAGGCATTGGATGCTATGAATTGAAGGATGGATTAGGCTCAATATTCTAGATATAGTGAGAGATCTAATCAAAAATCTAATTCATACAAATGATGGGTCTGACTTAACTAAAGAGTGGAGCAATATTCCGGGCATGGTGAGCTTCATGAATTAGAGACCAGATTTGGGTGCACTATGATTAAAAAATTATTAGACAAGAATTGTCCACTCATCGATTGACCCATTACCAATAACTGTTAGGTGAGATGGTGAGCCAGTCGGTGGGATCGTACCATCCACTAGAAATCTATAATTATAGAGATTTTAGCATCTCTATCAAGAAAGTGTAGGGATCCAAATAAATAGTGAGAGCCCTAATTTATTTAAAAATAAAAATTTTAAACAAATTGATTAAGTCTAATTACAAAATCTAACTAGAAACTTTGACTCTCTATAGAAAAATATCTGCATCCAACCCACTAATCCATATCTTGAACACCCATAGACTGACCAGATCCAACTATAAGGATTGACTTCAAAACTTTAAAATAGTTTTGGATTTCAAGAAGTTGACTCATGTATTGGAATAGGATCCTCCCACTTTACCAGCCCGTCCATCCGCTGATCAGAGAGCATCTCTGAAAAAATGGATGGATGAAGATAACAAAGTTAGGTATTACATGTTGGACTCGATGTCTGATGAGCTCCAGCACCAACATGAAGATATTAAGACTAGCCATCAAATATTGGCTCACCTACAAGAGTTGTTTAGTGAATAGAGTCGCATAGCCAAATATCAAGTCACTAAGAGACTTTTTAAGGCTCAAACGCGTGATAGACAGTCGATCCAAGATCATTTTCTGATGATGATCAAGGACTTAGAAGAGCTTGAGAAGCTCGGTGTCAAGTTAGATCAGGATCTGTAGATTGATATAATTCTGCAATCTCTGACTAATGCATATGGGCAGTTCATCATGAACTACCATATGCATAAACTATAAAATATCTTGACTGAACTTATGAATATGCTGGTTACTGCTGAGCTCTCTATGAAAGATTCAAAGGGCTCAATGCTTACTGTGGAGTGGACTTCTTCCAAGAGAAAGTCTTTTGGAAAGAAGAAAACCACGAAGAAGCAGATGGAAGATGGAAAGAAGAAGAAGATAGAGTTGAAGAAGAAGGCTGCTGACAAGAAAAAATATTTTCATTGCAATACTGATAGCCACTAGAAGTGAAACTACCCTCTTTACCTGGCCAGCCTGAAGAACAAGAAGGAGGCAGGTCCTTCTAGAGGTATGCTCATTATAGAATTTAATCTTATGGTTTCTTCTACATCTAGTTAGGTGCTTGACTCTGATTCTAGTGCTCACTTGTGTACTTCTATACAGGATTTTAAGGATAGCAAGAGGCTGAGGGATAGTGAGATGATCCTACACATCAAGAATGAAGTAAGAGTTGCTGCTGTGACCATGGGAACCTACCTTCTTTGACTACCGTTAGGATTAGATTTAGTTCTTAGAGATTATTTTTATGTGTCTGTAGTAAGTAGAAATTTGATTTCTATTTCATGTTTAACACAAAAAGGCTATGTAATTAGTTTTCTTAAGGATCATTGTAATATTCTTTATGAAAGAAATAAAATTACAAGTGGTTTTCTTATAAATGGTCTCTATTAGTTATATATTGATCTTTCTATTTTTAATATTGAGCGAAACATGAATGCCATAGGATCAAAGCGACCTAGGAATAATCTAAATGATAGGTATCTTTGGCACATTAGGCTAGGTCATATAGCTGAAGATAGGGTTAACAAATTAAAAAAATTTGGATTTTTAGATCCATTGACTTTCGAGTCATATCCGATTTATAAATCATACCTTCATAGTAGAATAACCAAGATCCCTTTTGTAGGACATGGGGAAAGGACCACAGGCCTACTTATCCTAATACATACTGATGTGTGTGGCCCATTTGATGTGCCGGCTAGAGACAATTATGTCTACTTCATCATCTTTATCGATGATCTATCTTGATACGGATATGTGTATTTGATGCGACACAAGTCTGAAGCTTTTGAAAAATTCAAAGAATTCAGACTCGAAATAGAAAAGTAAATAGAAAAATTCATTAAGATTCTTCAATCAGATCGAGGAGGAGAATATCTTAGTCAAAAATTTTTATACTATCTTAAGGACAATGGCATGGTCTCACAATAGACTCTACCTGAAATACCTCAACTCAATGAGATTTTAGAATGGAGAAATCGGACTCTATTAGATATGGTCCAATCCATGATGAGTTTCACGAACCTTCTTGAGCTTTTTTGGAGATATAATCTAATGACCGCTCTATATTTACTGGATAAGATTCTCTTCAAAACCATTTTTACTACACCGTATAAGATATGGCATGGTAAGAAACTAAGTCTAAGTCATCTTAGAATTTAGGATTGTTCGGCTCATGTCAAGAGATAATAGGTGGATAAATTAGAGTCTAGGTTCTTTAAAGCTTGATTTATTAGATATCCTAAAAAGTCATTAGGATATTATTTCTATTTTTTAGAAGACTACAATGTGATTGTAAGTTGACATGCTATCTTTCTTGAAAAATAGTTTATTCAAAATGGTAGCTTTGGAAGACAGATTAGGCTTGAGGAGAAAGTCTTCCAAGGGCAATGAGCTAAGAAACTTATAGAACCCAATCAGTTAGAGACAACCAAGATACTACCTCCTCCACCTCGTAGATCAACTAAAATTTTTCGTTCTCCTGAAAGATACTTAGGTACTATCTTAGAGGATGTAGAGAAAATATTCCTCATAAGAAATGAAATTCATGATGATGATCCCAAAATCTATGACGAGGTGATATTAGATATCGACTTCAAGAAATGATTAGAGAAAAAAAAATTAGAGATTGACTCAATGCATTCAAACCAAATCTAGACCTTGGTAGATCCACCTGAAGGTATAGTATCTATTGGTTATAAATAGATCTTCAAAAGAAAGATAGGTGTCGATGGAGATGTAGAGACATTCAAAGCAAGGCTCGTAGCAAAAGAATATAGTCAGCACAAAGGCATTGACTATAGAATACTTTTTCATCAGTAGTCATGCTCAAATCCATCCGCATGTTGCTTGCTATTGCAGCCTATTTCGATTACGAAATATGACAGATGGACATGAAAACGGCATTCTTAAATGGATATCTTGAGAAAGATATATATATAAAACAACTGCTAGATTTAACATCCAGTGATGTTGATCACAAGATATACAAGCTGTAAAGATCCATATATGGACTTAAGCAAGCATCTTAGAGCTGGAATGCTCGTTTCAATGATGTAATCAAATTGTTGGATTCATCAAAAATGAGAAAAAGCCTTGTATTTTCAAAAAGATCAGTGGGAGTGTTGTTGTCTTTCTTGTACTATACATGGATGACATCCTCCTAATTGGAAATGATATTTTCATGTTGATTGCAGTCAACATATGGTTGTCTAATGAGTTCTCTATGAAAGATCTAGAAGAGGCATCCTTTATTTTGGAAATTAAGGTCTATAGGGATAGACCGAATAAGATGCTGGATCTCTCACAGAAAATATACATAGAAGAGGTGCTGAAGAGGTTCAACATGGAAAACTCCAAGAGAGATTTAGTATCTTTTAGATATGGTATTCATCCCTCCAAGAAGATATGTCCTAGCACACTTGAGGAGATTGAATGCATGAGCAAGATCCCTTATGCTTTGATAATAGAGAGCCTCATGTATGCCATGCTATATACATGACCTGATATTATCCATGTTGTGAGTGTCACGAGTAAATATCAATTAAATTCAGATGAAGAGCACTGGACTTTTGTGAAATGTATCTTTAAGTACTTAAGAAGGACTAAGAATATATTTCTAGTTTTTGATAATGGAGAACTCTAAGTCTAGAGATATATAGACTCGAATTTTATGTCTGACATAGATGATCAAAAATCGACATATGAAAGTCTGTGTATTTGTAATGGTGGAGCTATCAGTTGGAAGAATTCTAAGCAAATGGTGATAGCAGACTCCACCATAGAAGTAGAGTACATCGCTGCATCAGAGGCTGCAAAGGAAGCATTCTGGTATAAAAAGTTTGCTGCAAAGCTTGGAGTGGTGCCATCAGATGCCATTCCTCTATACTGCGATAATAATAATGTCATAGCCCTAGCTAAGGAGCTAAGGTCTCATCAGAAATCTAAGCACATCGAGCGGCGATTCCATCTCATCCGCGATTACCTCAAAAAGGGATACGTCGAGATCAAGAGAGTTGACACTATAGACAATACGGTTGATCTGCTGATAAAGCCATTGAGCCAGTAGAAGATTAAAGCCCATCTTGAGAAGATGAGACTTAGATTTATAGCCAATTGGCTTTAGGTCAAGGGAAAGTTTATTAGATGTGTGCTCTAGAAACTAGATTGGCTAAACACTTATAATACACTTCTAAGAATAATTTTATAATTTTAACTATAAATTAATAAAAAAATTATTTTTTTATTACAGTATGTATTTAAAGTATCTGTGATATATTCTTTGAGTTAATGATAGTGACAATTCATATTTTCAAGAGTTAAAAATTTAAGACATAAATTTTCATAATTAACTCATAAACTGCTTCCGACCGTAGGATCATCATGAGGATGGTGATCGATCTAAAAGATTGGTGTACGATCACTTTCTTAGGATAGATGAGTCTTAAGTCCATGGTGTGGAGACACCAGAGCGAGAGTATAGATACTTGTTAGAGAACGAGGGCACTGAACATGACCACCTCGAGCAGTCATAAGAAAGTCTACATTCTCGTTGATGACTAGCTTGATGCTGTAGTGGTGTATCTGGTTCTTTAACCTGAGGTGCATCAATAGTTTATCTTGAGGATGTTATAGTTTGACTATACCATAACTTGATCTTCTAGATATCTGAAATTCTGAGGTGTATATTGGCTATAGCATGTTCATTATAGAAATTGGATTGTACCAATAGAGAATCTATCTACCTTGATAGATGAGGAGTAGCTCTATGATAATCATGAGATTGAGTCCTTAAGCCCATGGCCATGGCAGTAAAAAGATGATAGAAAGAGTTTCTATTAGAGTTTCATATCAGACTTGAATCAAATGATTAATTCATATGACGGATGTTGGGTTTGACGAGTTTACCTTAACCCTAATCCTATCAGGGCTCAGATAGAAAAACCCAATCACACAGATAGCTGCATCAAGAGATTCACTTTCAGTTCTGATGGGTTGCCACCATATACTGCTAGATATTACTGATGGATTTTGAGAGCAATTAGAATGATTTTGATGATCGATCATTCTAATTATATGAATCAAAAAAATTCTGGTCCATCGAAAGATGTTTCGATGATGTCGATGATAGAGATTGTGACATGTCTCATTACCATACAAAACTAAATCTAACTAAATCATATAAATAAAAGTTTAGGTTTGGATGTCATCAATTGAGCTAATCCAGTTCGATTGATTTGGATTAAATCCAATCAGATTCAAGATAATCATGCTAGCACACAATTGAGCCTGGCTTTCTTCTGTAATCTTTCTGATTCATCGCAACCAAGTCAAATTTAATTTGACTCATTTCTATATCTTGAATGGGTTTATTTTCATTTGACTAGAATCAGTCCAGATTAGATTAATTATAGAAATTAAATTCATTCCTAGTGCAATTGGACTAGGGTCAAAAGTTGACTTAATTGAGAGAATTGAGGATCACTTGATCAGATGCTTCTAAAAAAAATTTTAAAAATCATTTTGCTCTAATTTTTGGATATGTGATAGGGCTTAAGTCATACTGTGGATGTGCCAAATTTTGTGATTTATGATGGAGTTTTGATTAGATTTTTGATAGAGTTTGATTTGGATCAAACTCTTGAAGGAAGAGTCCTAGGCGCAATGGACTCTTCCTTATCTACTCATGTTGCCTACTTTTTGATAGATTTTTGACATAAAAACTAGATGAGATCTAGTGCTCTACGTGGAGAATAATTCCTTGAGTCCCAAAGATAAAATAAATGAGTTATTTTGGTCAAATGGGACTCTATGTGGCATTGGGTTTAAAATCCTTTCTCATGCCACTGTGTGGGTATCGCATGAAAATATTTTCCACACCCAAGTTGCTATCACCCAACCATATCCCATACCTCATCTGATCATCTCTCTCTCCCTCTTCTACATGCCAAAGGTTGGGCATAAATCAGAGAAGAAGGTCCAAGATTTTTGGCACAAGATTCAGATTCTACGCGATGGTGTTCGTGAGACGGACAGGCTACCTTTAGAAATTATTTTGAAGGACTTACAGATCAGATTTAGATTTGATCTTTTAAAAAAAAATTCATGAGGAGATGATGTCCAAATCCTGTCCGAGTGAATATTAGTAGAGGTCAGGCATGTGCGTGGCTTCTTCCAGAACCTCAGGAATGATCAGGATCATCGTAGGATAATTAGATTACCCAATCAGGTACTTGACATTAAATCTAATTTATTTTTTTTAATTTTAATATTAGATTATTTTGATTAGATCTAAAAATTCTTAGATCTGATCAAATCATAGAAATTTTTGTAAAAAAATCCATCTCAAATCTGATTAGATCTGGATGATCTTACGGCGGAAAATAAGATTTTTCTTCATTTGTATCCTTCAGACATGGCATTTATCTCTCCAAGAAAATATGCCTCAACACATCAGAAAAGATTGAATGCATGAGCAAGATCCCTTATACCTCGGCTATAAAAAGTCTCATATATTTCATGCTTTGTACATGACTTGATATCACCCATGCTGTGAGTATCACAAGTAGATATCAGTCCAATCCAGGTGAAGAGCATTAGACTTCTATGAAATGTATCCTTAAGTACTTAAGAAGAACTAAGAATATGTTTTTGGTCTTTATAAATATAGAACTCTAAGTGTAGGGATATACGGATTCAAACTTTATATCTAATATTGATGATCGAAAGTCGACATCAAGAAGCATATTCTTGTGCAATGATGGTACTGTAAGCTGAAAAAATTTTAAGTAGACAGTGATTGCAGATTTCATCGTGAAAGCAGAATAAATCATCATATTAAAAGCTGCAAAGGAGGTATTCTGGTTTAAAAAATTTATTGTGGAGCTAAGAGTGATGCTGTCTTTCTCTACTACAACAACAACGACACCATAGCCCTTGCTAAGGAGCCAAGATCTTACCAAAAATCCAAGCACATCAAGCAACGGTTCCACCTCATCTACAATTATCTCGATTAAAAAGCTCCTTTAATTAAAAATTGAATACAATATGAAATACAAATAAAAAGCTCCTTTAATTAGCAAGTAGAGAGTCAATGTCGCTCAAGCTGAGGAGTTGAGAAACTTTTTCAATTAATATGTCATTCTTTCTCTTGAAAAATACTTGAATGCTCAAGAAGCTAGTAATTGAAAACTTGATTTTTTTTCTTGAATGCTCACTTAATGCACATAGAAATTTTTGGTTTTCTTTTTCTTTCTTTTGGTGTTCAATATCCTTCTATTCTTGTTCAAACTTATTTTTTTTCTTAAATACTTTTGGTGCATTTAAATCCTTGTTAAAATGCCCAAAAATAGATTTCTAGCTATTGGAAAGTGAGAACTTGCCATTTGAGGGGTTCTATGCAAAACTACAACTTCAAAAGAATAAGCTATTGAAGCCTGTCGGTTATAGTAGAGTTGGTTCTAGCAGATCTAGAGTTGGCTTGAGCTTTCTTAAAGCTGGCTTGAAGTCTTCAGACATTGACTTGAGTACTATTCATAGAACATCATCTCTCTGTCTTTCTTGAAAGAGTCGACTAGAGAATTATGGGAGTTGACTAGAGGTCTATGCCAGTTGAATTTTATATGCCAGAGTCGACTCTAAAACTCCTTGATTCAACTCGAGACCTATGTCTTTTGATGATAGTGTGCTAGAATCAATTCGAAACCTTCAAGGGTCGACTCCTGGGCTTCTCCTCTTGAATTTTATATGACTTGGACTTCTTTAAGCTTGCTTTTTTGAGTCTTCAAGATGGAAGTCATGGGCATCTTTGAAATATGACTTTAGCTTTCTAAAATTTCTTTATAAATACTTAAGTAACTTGTTACTATCAAGTACATACTCAAATATTTTATTATTCATTAAAATCAATGCTAAGGCCAATAAAGACAAAATCAGAGGAACTCTCTTATTCAATCATATTTTTATTATAGTCAATCAAGATAGGATCTTAGCTGACTCAAGCTTTTGGCTAGCTGACCAAGTCTTAGACTCAAGAATAAAGATAGAAAGGTAAAGATTCAAGGTATTTTTCCTGAGTCGACTCTATGATCAACTTAGCTAATCAAGATTGGAGTATAGTCAACTCATGAAGAAAGTAGCCAGCTCCGTCTTAGAAATAGAAGAACACATAAAGCAATATAAATCAATAAGTCTTTTGAGCCGATCCAGAAAGTTAGTTAGCTAACCAAGTCATAATGTTAGCCGACTAAAAAGAGATTTAAGCCGACCCAATCTCAAGTAGACAGAGCAGGCAGAAAGATAAAATTTTGGCATCTGTTACTAAGCCATCTCTGAGATTCCAGTTAGCTAACTTAATATTGAAGGTTAGCCAAGTAAAAGTCTAGGTAAGCTGACTCATAGTTTTCTGATAGAATAACGGTTAGTTTACTAGAATTTTAAAAATATGCTTAAATTATTTCTAACGACTATTTTCAAGGTTCCAATAGCTAAAATATTAATTATAGATATTTTTGAGGCCATAAAAATAAAGAATTCAATGAGGGAACAAGCTATTGGAGTTCATTGAGTTATTTTCTTCAAGCTAGTGAGTGGAATTCAAAAGAGAAAGTGGAAGAAATTTAAGAGAGCATTTAATCCAGTCCTTCCCATGTTCATTCAAATTAAAAGAGAGGAACAAAGTATTATTCGAGCCAACTACTCTTATGCAAATGCATTGGAGGCTTCCTCAATCTTCTTAAGCATTAAAGGAAGAAGTCCAAGCAATCAACAACTCATCTACCTCAATTTTTTTAGAGCTTAAAAGAGTTTTATTGTTTCTAAACTCAATTTTTTGTATATCGTACTATGTTTTTATTGGGATAAGTTTCTTGGATATAGAAATTTAAGGTTGGTCCAAGTGTAAAATTGGATGGTATAAGGTTTAAATTGGTATCTTTATAAAAATCAATCGAGGTTGATTGTTAGCTTAGAATAAAATAATCATTTGTAAGGTTGTAGTTGGTGATCCAACTAAAACTAATTGGGTTAGATTGTGTATCCAAGAAAATAATTGAACTATAATTTTAAGAGGTTATAGTTGAAATTTCTAAGTGAGTTTACTTGGGAAGTAAATATAAATACTGAGTTTAGTATCGAACCACTATAAAATTTTATAAACTTGTAATTATGTTGGTCTACTTATTTTATTATTTTAGCTATCTTTTTAATTACTTGCTAATCACTCTACAAACACTCTTAGAATCATTTTTTGGGCACAAGTATTTAAATCTATTTTAAAGAAATCCAATTCATCCCCTCTCTTGGATTGCCTTTTTTGGGAAATAAAATCTTTCAAGCAAATCATTATATCTTGAAGCACTATGGAGCTCAAGTTGATTACTCTAGATATCACCTGTATCGAGGCAAGATAAATTAAAAATTTTATTTTAGAGCTATCTTTAGTACTTAAGTCAGTCCCAGCCATATCAATCTAATATAATAATAAGGCCGTGATTGAATTAGCGAATCTAAAAAGTACCAATAAAAAGATGAACTGGTATATTTGAATTCATCATAAATTCATAAGATAATTCAAAAAGAGTAATCTCATTTACTTGGAATTTGCCAAGTTTGAGAAAAACCTAACAAATTAGTTAACCAAAGGTTTGTCTAAGAATGGAATCCTAAAATCATCAAGAAGGATAGAACTTAAGCCTACTATTTGGTCATAGACAATGGATACTCAACCTTTATGATTCGAGATCCCATAAATGAGGTCCAATATAGAAGAAATGCAGTTGATTGAGTGATCATGTCAGAGTACATCCTCGGATTATATCTCCTTCCATCCCTTTGATAAGTGCTATTATCAGTGCCACAGTAAATTTAAAAATGTTGAGTTACAATCTTAATAAGTCTAAGATAGAAAACCTATAAGATATTAAGTCATAAATATCCTTTGAGGACTTATCTATATGAGAATCATTATATATAGGCCATGACTAATGGTTTGGGCTAATCCTAATAAATTCTTATAAAAAATCAAGGTACTAAGCACAAGATCTTTTAATGGCATCGGCCATATTAAAACTCAATTGATCTTTGTTGTGTACGTAATAAGTTGAAATCTGGGTCAAATGACCTCATTCAAGATCCAATTCACTCTACCTTCTTTGGATTGATGCCACCAACACTAAATAAGATTCAAGCTCATAGGATACCTTACATATCGCATAATTTAAGTTGCTCAGATATTCTATTTTATGATTTTCAAAAAAAATAATTTTTTAATCAGGGATCGTTGAAGTTTTAATTTTTTTAAACAAAGATCTAAATTTTTATGTCTTAAATTTTAGTTGGTTTAAAAGCTTTGAAACACCTTTCATTAGATATTTCTTTCTTAAAAGTTACAACTTCTCATAAAAGAACTGTTGGGGATAAACCCCGCTCCTGCCGAAGTCTAGTTTGATGCTCAGCCTAATGCAACCAGTAGCCACGGAAGAGCTTCAGCGAATGGGTCTTAGCCAAACTCTTAGGGCCGGCCGAACTGCTCAGTAGTCGGGTCTTAGCCGAACTCCCCAGCGGCCGAACTCCTCGGCAATCGTCCCTCGATCGAACTCCTCAAGCGGCCATTCCTTCAGTCGATCGAGCGGACTCCCAGCGGTCGAACTCCTCGGCAGTCGTCCCTCGATCGAACTCCTCAAGCGCCCATCCCCTCAATCGATCGAGCTCCTTCGGACTCCCAGCGGTCGAACTCCTCGGCAGTCGTCCCTCGGTCGAACTCCTCAAGCGCCCGTCCCTCAGCTGATCGAGCTCCTTTGGACTCCCAGCGGTCGTCCCTCGATCGAACTCTTCAAGCGACCGTCCCTTCAGTCGGCTGAGCTCCTTTGGACTCCCAGCGGTCAAACTCCTCGGTAGTAGTCCCTCGGCCAAACTCCTCAAGTGGTCATTCCTTCAGCCGACCGAGCTCCTTCGGACTCCCAGCAGTCGAACTTCTCAGTGGCCGAACTTCTTTCGAGCTTTCTCTTGGCCGAGCTCCCCTAGAATCAATATATGCCGAAGTCCATCGATCAATGCCTGCTTTTTGGGAGCCATGGCTATTAAAGCTGGATGAACCGTCATCGTCAGTCTGCCACAGACGAGGCTACAGCAGCTCCGCCAGATCTCGAGCAGCCTACCACTATCGGACGGCATGGTTGTCGCTTTCGACCTGACGACATCATCCTCTCCACATCAAATTCGGTGCAGCCTCGAGTGACCCACCATCAGATAGCTGCAGCTGTCACCATCAAGCTCCGCCTATAAAAAGGATCCTTCAGATACGCTATCCTCTAATCGCTAACCTCTGATCTCTATGCTCTAAGTTCTCTTCTACTCTACTCTCTATGAAAATCATTTTCGAGCACTCCATTCCTGTTGGCCAGAGCTGACTTGATCGTCGGAGGGTCCTGCCAGAGCCACCCCCATCGGCTCCGGATGGAACTTTATTTTGCAGGTCCCAACGGCGACCTCGTCCACCACCGCTTCAACCGATTTTAGTGACGACCAGATTCTGCATCAACAGATTGGCGCTAGAAGGAGGGCAATCCCAAACCTCCGAGGTTCTCTTATTCTTAAAGGAGTGCTCGGCGATGATTTCTCTCTCTCCGAAGATCTCTCTTCTTCCTCACTAGAGTTCTTTTTCGAAGAGAAAGTGCCTTCAGGAGAGCTTCGACTCGGCAATCGGCGTCCTGCGCGCCAGGTCCATATGCTCCCGTTGTGGCTCCGGTAGCCCAGGCTCCATCCGAAGCCACCACAGATGTAGAGCAGTTCAACCTGTTGGTCGGGTTCACGATCCCACCGAGATGATGCAGGCCGTGCGACAACCTTTGGCGGAGATTTTGTCAGCAAACCCGCCATGAGGATGTGAGAAATCGGCCTTAAGGAAGAGCATTTAGGCATACCAATCGCCTTTAGGAAGAAGAAACAGAGAGCAGAAGTTTTTCCATAGAAGATTTCACAAGGAGGGCGGAACGAACTTCAGCGGAAGTGAAGTCGAACTCCCCCTTGAAGCTCATCATCGAAATGAAGTTCGGTACAAGCGAGGCCGAACTTCCTCTCGAGTATGACTCTAAGGAAGCTCCGACAAAAGGGCATGAAGTTCTCCCGCAGGTTTCACAAGGAGATGGAATGAAGTTCGGTGCAAGTGAGGCCGACTCCCCCTCGAAATTCATCATCGAAATGAAGTTCGGCGGAAGCAAGGCCGAACTCCCCCTCAAAGCTCGTCATCAGAATGAAGTTCGACGCAAGCGAGGCTGAACTCCCTCTCGAGCATGGCTCTAAGGAAGCTTCGATAAAAGGGCATGAAGTTCTCCCGCAGAAGGTTCCACAGAAAGTTCGGCCGCGCTCATGACCTCCCCAGCGCAAGCAAGGCCCGAACTTTTCAAGCTCACCACTGAGGAAGCCTCGACAGAAGGGCACGAAGAAGTCCTCCTTCCGAAAGATTTCGCGACTACACCCCCCTCGACGCCCCTCGAACTCGAATTCTCATAGAGGTTAAGAAAGAGCTGCCAAGGCCAGAAGGACTATGGTCTCCCCCAAACATGCACGATCGAAGCAAGCAATGCCCCTACAATCGCAACCATGGCCACGACACTAAGGAATACATTCAGCTCCAAGATGAAATTAAGGAGCTCATCAAAAAGGGGCGGCTGAGTAAATTCCTTCGATGCCAGTCTGAAGTAGAAGATCGGCCAAGGCCGCTGCTGTAACCAGAAACGATAAGGTCGGCCGTCTCACGGCGCCATCAACGTTACCTCGAGGAAGAGCTTGGTACATCAGCGATTCATCGTCTTCCAGCGACAAAATCAAGAAAAGCTTTTTCCAAATTGAGAAGGTCAGCATGAGACAGAGGAGGTCGTCTGGCCCGAGCCTTGCTGCCCAAGGAAACCTGGAGGAACAACGTCCCCACGATCTTGAAACGGGGATGTGCTGCCAGTAACTCCCCCTCGGTAAAATTCTCCCCCAACAAATAATACTGTTTCTGGGTGCAAAAACTATGTGATGATAGGGAAGAAGCAGTCGATAGTTGCCGTGTTAGGAACAGGAGGAGAACCTCATCCTAACATGAGCAGGTCAAAGACCTTCAACCTCGGCCAAAGATAAGATCTCTCCCGAGCAATCGATGACAACCTCGACTAGAGATAAGATCTCTCCCAAGCAAAGGCCTCGTTCACGAAGGACGAGATGGGGGGAGAGGCTCTGACAGTGGCCCTTATGTGCCCCCATACCCCGTTAGGAACAGGAGGAAAATCTCGTCCTAACGCAAGCAACAACCTTGGCTAGAGATAAGATCTCTTCCGAGCGATCGAGTCAACCTCGACTAGAGATAAAATCTCTCCCGAGCGATCGAGTCAACCTCAGCTAGAGATAAGATATCTTTCGAGCGACCGTTGACAATCTTGGCTAGAGATAAGATCTCTTTTAAGCGAAGGTCTCATTCATAAAGGACGAGATGGGAGGAGAGGCCCTGACAGTGGCCCTTATGTGCCCCCACAGCCCATTAGGAATAGGAGGAGAACCTCATCCTAACGTGAGCAACAACCTCGGCTAGAGATAAGATCTCTCTCGAGCGATCATGGACAACCTCGGTCAGAGATAAGATCTCTCTCGAGCGATCGAGTCAACCTCGACTAGAGATAAGATCTCTTCCGAGAGACCGTGGACAACCTCGACCAGAGATAAGATCTCTTCCGAGCGACCGTGGACAACCTCGACCAGAGATAAGATCTCTTCCGAGCGACCAAGTCAACCTCGGCTGGAGATAAGATCTCTTCTGAGCGACCGTGGATAATCTCGGCTAGAGATAAGATCTCTTCCGAGTGAAGGCCTCGTTCACAAAGGATGAGATGGGGGGAGAGGCCCTGACAGCGGCTCTTATGTGCCCCCACAGCCCGTTAGGAACAGGATAAGATCTCTCCCGAGCGACCGTGGACAACCTCGACTAGAGATAAGATCTCTCCCGAGCAAAGATCTCGTTCACAAAAGAACGAGATGGGGGGAGAGGCCCTGACAGTGGCCCTTATGTGCCCCCACAGTCCGTTAGAAATAGGAGGAGAACCTTGTCCTAACGCGAGCAATAACCTCACTAGAGATAAGATCTCTCTCGAGCGACCGTGGGCCAGAGATAAGATCTCTTTCGAGCGATCGAGTCAACCTCGGCTAGAGATATAAAATCTCTTCTGAGCGACTGTGGATAACCTCGACTAGAGATAAGATCTCTCTCGAGCGACCGTGGACAACCTCGGCCAGAGATAAGATCTCTTCGAGCGATCGAGTCAATCTCGACTAGAGATAAGATCTCTTCCGAGTGACTGAGTCAACCTCGGCTAGAGATAAGATCTCTTTCGAGCGACCGAGTCAACCTTGACTAGAGATAAGATCCCGCCCGAGTGACCATTGACAGCCTCGGTAAGAGATAAGATCTCTTTCGATTGACTAAGCCAACCTCGACAGGAGATAAGATCTCTCCGAGCATCCGGGCCAAGCTCGGCTGTAGAAGATAAGATCTCCCCCAAGAGCCCGCATCAACCTCGGTCGAAGGAGATAAGATCTCCTCCGAGCGACCGTGTCAACCTCGACTGGAGAGCTTCAACTTCAACCTCGACCAGAGATAAGATCTCTCCCGAGCGACCGAGACAACCCCGGTCAGAGATAAGATCGGAGATAACCTCATCCTGAGATCAGATCTCTCTCGAGCGTCCGTATTAACCTCGACTGCTGGAGACAATATCGCTCCCGAGGAGCTCAACCTCCGACCTCGATCGCAGCGGACGAAGCCTACCTCAACCTCGGTTGGAGATGAGATCTCCCCTGGGCCTCAATTTCAACATCAACTTTGGCTGGAGATGAAATCTCCCCTCCGAGCTTCGACCTGAACTAGCATGGAGCCCAGAAGAAGACTTCGGCAGTCGTCTTTTCTGCACTTCCTTCCTTCGAGTTTCGAACTCGGAAGTGGGGGGGCTACTGTTGGAGATAAATTTTGCTCCTGCCAAAGTCTAGTTCGATGCTTAGCCTAATGCAACCAGTAGCCATAGAAGAGCTTCAGTGGATGGGTCTTAGCCGAACTCTTAGGGCCGATCGAACTGCTCAGCGATCGGATCTTAGCCGAACTCCCCAGCGGTCGAGCTCCTTCGGACTTCCAGCGGCCAAACTCCTCGACAGTCGTCCCTCGGTCGACCTCCTCAAGCGGTAGTCCCTTCAGCCGATCGAGCTTCTTCGGACTCTCAGTGATCGAACTCCTCGATAGTCGTCCCTCGATCGAACTCCTCAAGTGGCCGTCCCCTCAGTCGGTCGAGCTCCTTCGGACTCCCAGCGGTCGTCCCTCGGTCGAACTCCTCAAGCGGCCATCCCTTTAGCCGGCTAAGCTCCTTCAGACTCCCAGCGGCCGAACTCCTCAGCAGTCGTCCCTCGGTCGAACTCCTCAAGCGGCCGTCCCTTCAGCCGACCAAGCTCCTTCGGACTCCCAGCGGTCGAACTTCTTTCGAGCTTTCTCTTGGCCGAGCTCTCCTGGAATCGATATATGCCGAAGTCCATCGATCAATGCCTGCTTTCTGGGAGCCATGGCTATTAAAGCTGGATGAACGATCACCGTCAGTCTGCCACGGGCGAGGCTACAGTGGCTCCGCCAGACCTCGAGCAGTCCACCACTATCGGACGGCATAGCTGTCGCTTTCAATCTGACGACATCATCCTCTCCGCATCAAACCCGGTGCAGCCTCGAGCGATCTGCCATCAAACAGCTGCAGCTATCACCATCAAGCTCTGCCTATAAAAAGGACCCTCCAGATACGCTATCCTCTAATCGCTAATCTCTGATCTCTATGCTCTAAGTTCTCTTCTACTCTAAGCTCTGCGGAAATCATTCCCGAGCACTCTATTTCTGTTGGCCAGAGCCGACTTGATCGTCGGAGGGTCCTGCTGGAGCTATCCCCACCGGCTCTAGATGAAACTTTATTTTGCAGGTCTTGACGGCGACCTCGTCCACCATCGCTTCAACCGATTTCGACGACAATCAGATTCTGTATCAACAAGAACGTTAATTTCTAAAGAAATATAGTATTTTTGAAACATCACATATCTTTAGAAATATCAAGTTTCCTTGGTCACCTAGATAGACTCTATAAATAGACCCTTCTAGGATTATCCAAAATAGTAAAAAAGAAATCCACTCTTCCTCTCTCATCAGTGCTCTGTATCTGTCTTTTGATAAGACCGAGACTCTCTCTCTTTTATTTCTTTCATTCTCTCTATTTTCTATTTCTTTTTTGGGCATTGAAGGACTCATTCAAGTCAAGCCTCCCAATAATTGTATTCATTAGAGGAGGATTGAGCTAAGCCAGGTTATTATACTTTAGGATAGGATCATCGCAGACCCATACATAGAGGGCAAATCATATTCTTAAGATAATGTTCTCACACTCTTTGATTGAGATAAGCTCTATTCAATATTGTATATTATCTTAAATAGTTTATTTTTTTATAATACTATCTTAAAATCAATTAAATAACATAATAATTATTTAGGCAAGTTGATTAATTTTCTAACAAGAATCCCACGATAAATTTTGTAGCAAATAATATTTAGTATAATTTTAAATAATTTGAACATAAATAGAGAGAAAAGTTTAAAATTCTCATATTGAATGGCCTGTGGCTTGCTTATAAGCTCTAGCTAGGTATTTGATTGAGACCTAAAATCATGAAAGGAGAGGTTTTCCTTTAAATTGGTAGAACATAGGATTAAGTTAAATAGAATTACATAACGCAGCATCATAATTCTTTTTGTTTTAATTTTTTTTTATATGCACTTCAATTTCTAATGGTCTCAATATGTAGTTGCAAGAGAAAAATATCTTTTGCACTAATCTTGGTGCTTCGTTGCATATTTAATAAATAATGTTGTCTTTTATGAAAAAAATAGACCTACCAATTGACTATCTAAAAGGGCACTCCAAGGGGATTATTTATTCCATCACGATGATCTTTTTCCTCCAGAGTTTGCCTATATTTTGCATGACAATCTAACTGAGTCAGCTTTCTCAGATGGCATTGACAAGTTTAGTTGTGCTTTATAAATTCTGTTTTGTATATTATTATCCCTAATTGCTTAGTTTTTTTATCTTTAACACAACTCTCCACACGTAATTTTTTTTTCAAAATAAAAATATATATGCAAATAAAAAATAAAAATATAAGTGAAGAATATTATACTTATAAATATTACACTTGTAAATTGTTAGATTAATGGAGGCAATCATTGCAAACAAATATTTTAGCAAACTCTCGATAATTTTTCATATGATTTGGTTAACATAATTTCTCTCTCTATCCATTGTTTCTTGCTTCTGGCCCACTCATGTATTTTTCTCCCACATCCATTTTCTACTTGGTGACTTGATTCTCTATTGAAAGTTTGAATAAAATTTTCTAAAAAAAAACCATTTAGAAAATTTGTATGATACAAAAAAAATTAAATTATAAATTTTTTTTCAAAGGGAGATGGCTAAAAGGCTTGAGTTCCATCAGATATTTTGCATCAATCATGTAATTGTCACCAACTATGCAAATTAAGACACTTTTAAATACATGGTTAAGATCCAATCTATCCAATTCAACCCAACTCTTTTCGTCTCTAACATTATTGAATGCCTAAGCACAAATTTGACCCTTGATCAAATGATGTCGAACATAAGCTGACCAAATCTGAATTAGCTCGAGAATATAGGACGGGTCAATTGAACCAAGAAGTTTTCTTTCACACCGTGACGGCAAACAACCAGTCCGATTGACACCAGCCAAGTTGATGAATCCATATAGGCTGATGCAAGTGGCACATCCATGAAGACCCACTCCCCCAATGCTAATGCACAATTTTTAATTCAACATTCGCACCAAAGAACTAGATAATAAACAAATCCAGAAGGAAGAAGTTTGGCGGGTAGGTTGAGGTCAACCCTCACCCCTTTGTCCTCCGCCTTCCCTCCCTTTGATTCTCTCCCACACTACCCATCACCCACATAGAGACACGTACTTTAAAGCACTACTCAATAACCCTCCTTTCCATTGCTCCGCACCTCCCCCTTACTAATCCTATTACTCTCACCCCCTAATAATTACCCAATTATAACGAAGTAAAAACATCGTTGGTTACAAAAACACACTGAACGCACTTGATGTGGGTGTGGATCGTCTGGAAGCGGGGCGTGTATGTGATGGATGGTTGGGATGGATGGATGGTGCGGGAATAGGTTTAGCAGGGGGTTCATGAGGGGCAATGTAGTTGGGGGCGGACGTTATCCGCACGCCTTATGGCCACCTTTCCATCCAACCACCTTCTCGTCGGTGGCTGCCGCCCAAGCCTTTTCTCCTCTATTTCTCGTCACCCAACCTACAAGCCAATAAAAACCCAACCCAAACCTTGAATTCCCGAAATGCCCTGAAGAGAAATAGTTTTTTTTTTTCCCGGATCTGTCCCTCCTCCGATTCCTCCGCGTCTTTCCCGGGAATTCCCGTTGTGCCCCTCCTCCGATTCCTTCGTGGCGCGACCGCCGCCTCCCCATCCTCCGCCGATCCCAACCGCCGCCGTTGATGCTGAAATTAGAAGAATTCGAAGCCAAGCAACTCGGTTATTCGAATCAGAGGATTTTTTCCCCCTCATTTTTTAGGTTAAATCGATTTTTTTGTGATTCTGGAGCTGATTTCTACGAAAATTTCAGCTGTTCATGGCTTTGTAGGGTTTGTGCGATGAAAAAATCGTTTTTCTTCTAGAAAATGGGCTTTCCGGGGGAATTTTAGGATATTTACATAAAAAAAGGGATTGGTCCTGAAAAGGAAAAAAAAGAATCGAAATGGAACTCCAGGTTTTAATTGATTTCTATGGTTTTCGCGATGAAAAATTCTTTTTCCCCGAGGGTTTTTCCAGGGAATTTTCGAATATTTACATCAAAGAAGTTTTTTTTCGCTAAAAGGGAAAGAAAATTTAGATAAAACCCCAGCTTTTATTCGATTTTCAGTGTTTATCCTCCGATAAATTTAAGTAATTCTTCAAGGTTGTTGCACTAAGAAAGGATTTTTTTCCTTAATAAAAACGGGAGAGATTTAGATCCGAACTCTAGTTTTGGGAGGAATAAAAAATCCTGGAAAGCGACGGACGAGAAAACGGTTTTCCTTAGAATCGGGGATCTCCGCACTCCCCTCCCCAATCTCCCGAAAGGTCGCCTGGGGGCATACCGGGAATTCCAAATTTTGTTCCCGTATGGTAAGCCCGAAATTTACGTGGTCTTTTCCGCAATTGTCCCAACTTCGGGGGCATCCCCGGAATCCAATCCAGAGCAGAGAAAAACACAAAACATACGTTCTCCCATCCCTTCAACCCCACCAGCCACAAGAGCTAGAGCGCAGAGGAGAGAAGAGAAACCAAAAAATTAAAAAAAGAGAGGAAAAAAAATAGAGAGAGAAAGGTGGTAGACGAGAGAGCATCGCTCTCGTCACCGTCGCCAACTTCTTCTCCTCCGCCTTCCGGTTATGCCCCTGCGCGCCCACCAACCTCTCCGCCCGCCTTCCCCGAATACCCCTGATCTTTTCCTCCCTCAGCGCCGTCGTGGTACGAACTCGCCTTTTTTTTTGTTTCGTGTTTGTTGGTCCTGGGGTGGTCTTCCTTCTATCGTTTTGATGTGTTCGATGCTTACCATATTTGTGTTTGGTGTTGTGTTTCGGTGTGGAGTGGGGTTTTGGATGTTGGGTTTTGATGGGCTTGCCGCCATTGGGAGCTTGGTTTTTCAGCAGTTCTGGGTGTTGGGTTTTTGGTGGGGTTGTGGGCTTTGGCAGGAGGAGGATGGCGGTTGGACAGTTCAGCGTCGCCAAGCTTTGTTGGGTGGTGGATTGGTGGTGGGGGATTTGTTGGTGGGGTGGTTCGTGATGAGAAAAGGGTCAGGGATTCGATTTGTTGATGTGTTTTCCTTTGCGTTTTGAGTTTTGTTTGCGTTGTGGATATGGTTTTCAGGGGTTTTGGTTTTGATTGGTGGGGCTCAGGGGCTTGCCATCCTGTTTTGTTTTGGGCTTGGTTCTTTTGTCGATTGTGTGTATGAGTTTGGAGTTGTTTGTTTCAGGTGCATCCTGTGAGTGTGGTTTTGGTTGGCTGAAGTCTGGTTATGCATGTCGATTAGCTGATTAAAGTTGGGGTGGTGAATGGTTTGGATTTGGCTATTGGCATGAATATCGAGATGTCTAGGTAGCCAGATGTGGTCGTCATTGTTGCTGAAAATTGTGTTTGCAAACTGATTCAGTTTCATTTTCTCTGAGTTTGCGTAAAACATATTTGTATTTTGAGAGAATAACCGGGAATCTGGATAGACTGATCAAAATTTAAATCATAAATGGTTTTGATAAGGTTTTTCATGTGTTTTTTTCTCTGTTTCCAGATGTGCTTCTTATGTCAGCTAGAAATTTGTGATATCAAAATCTGTACGGCAATTTCCATTCTGACAACTTCCGTAGTGCTCCTTTGATTAAATTCTTTTTCTTTTCTGTCTTATTGTTTGTTTGTGTTGTTTATTTGTTTATTTAATTTGATAATCAGTTCTCCCTGGGGTTATGGTGTGCCCCTAATGTGACTTGTCTCCATGTCATCTAATGGCTCTTGTTGTGTGGTGCTTACGTTTAATCCTCAGTGCACTTATGAAATCCTGGGAAATCCTTATACATTAATCCATATGTTTTGGTGGTTTAAAGAAAGGGACATGTCGTGCCTATTAGGACTCTTTTGATGATGGATTTTCTAGGCATATATAATATATTGGCCTTGATGGCCTTCTTACCACAACATGCTTCTTTTGAGTATTTTCACACTTCATATCTGATAACATTTGGTAGTCTGTAAGACCATTCCTATTCGTTCACAGTTTCAACTGACCTCACGGGTTCCTTCCATATTTACCTCTGTCTGTTTCAATATCTTATGTCGTCTGTGCATTTGCTTGTTTTGTTTTTTTTTCTCTTTGTTTTTTCTTTTCTTTTTTAAAATTTAGGGCAAGTCTTGGCACAATGGTAAGGTTGCTTCATTGTGACCTAGGTGTCATGAGTTCAAAACACGGAAACAATTTGTCTACATCCTAGGGTAATGGCTGTGTACTTCTAACCCTCCCCAACCAGACCCTACAGTGTGGGCACGTGCATTGGGACATCCTTTCTTTATGGTTTTAAATTTCTCCTTCCTCTAATTGTAGCACATCTAGTACTCTTCAATGACTAAACAGAAGTTTAACTTCTTCACCCAATTTAAACGAGAACTCCTAATCCAGTTATATTATACTCAGACCATATGAACAATAATCTATCTTGCCCAATTGTATAATGATGGGACTTGTTTAGGTATAACAATGTTCTTGAATGTATTATTTAAGTTTTTTTGGAAGTTAAATAAACTTCTAAAGTAATCCTGCATGCCCTTTTTGAACCATGACATTATGTGTTAGTAATGAAATAATTCATTTATCAAGTGGTTAGCAGTTGGATGTTCAGGATGCTCCAAATTTGACCTTTTATGTGATATTTTATGAACAACTTTCTCTGCTTATCAGTCACAATTTTTCTGCAATTAGTACTGGGATTGATGGATATGGTCTCTTGATTGTGTACTGCATCATTTTATATATTTGAAAATCTCATTGGTGAGATAGTACCTTACTTATAGGCATCTCTATTCTTTTGGACTTCATGGTTAATGATGGACAGGCAATTAGCTCATGATCGCAATCTCAATGATATGATCCTCCATGTTTTCTTAGAAGATCAACTAATTGAGTTTCATCTCACTTGTGCCTTCTTATTATTACTATTAACTTTAAGGTTCCATGAAAGAGTCTTACTTTTCTATGGTCTCTGTCTACAAGCCCTTGGGCACCACCAGCTTTGGCCTCATAATCTTGAATTTTAAATTCACGATCACGGATCTGTGTGATTAGCATTTTTTTTAAAAAAAATGCTAATATGTGGATGTACCTCTGTGGATAAGCATCAGTCTCAGCCCATTCTTCTTTTTAAATTATAAATCTGTTCAGTCTTGCAAATTTTGTACATTCTTTGACTATAGTAATGGAGATTCTTTATTGTTAAGAAGGATCCTCTTGCTCCCATATCAAGTTAATAAAGATGAGTTGCAGTTGATGATGGACCGTAGATGGTATAATCTTTTGTTTATCTCCTAGTCACAAGGTTTCAATTTTTCCTCATTTTCATTTGAAAATTGTGTTTTGTTTAGTTGATATAAAATGTCAACAAGTTTCTAGACCCTTGTCATCCAACATTTTACCGTAATTTAGATAGTTCTTGTCAACTTGTTTGCAACATTTTTGTGGGATTTATTGTGAATTTGACTTTATTCATCCATTGCAAGTTGAATGACAGCTGCAGCCTCACTAGTTTGTGTCAAATACTAATTGCACTTGAAATGAATAATCTTAGTGAATTTTCAGAACATATTTCTTCCTTTGTGCCTCTCTCTCTCTGTGTGTGTGTGTGTGTGCATGTGCGCGCGTGTGCGTGCGTGCATATGTACACAAATTGATTGCCACAACAAAATTTTGTTTTCCGTCATCCTTTCCCTATAATTGCATACTAAGTTAGATTGAGTTAATGAGCTTAAAAATTATAATTTACATTTCATTAACCTTCCCTTATAATTTGATAAAAAGGCTTGTAAGCTCACTAAGGAATTTTTGTATGTCACATTTTTTCCATGGTTGCTATACTTCTTGCCAATTCATTTGGCATCCATGCCATGTGCAACATCATTGAATAATCTAACCAACCAAGTACATGCACTTACTGTCTTACATTTCTAATATAATAATTACTTGGAAAAACAAAGGATTTTTTAACTTATGCCCTAATATTTAGAATTTGGAAAGTTGAGTCTCATTTATTTGCTGGAAATTACAATTATCATCATGCTAAATGATCAGGCTTTTTTTGTTCATGCGACTGTTGCACCTGAAAATCAAATAATGCTATACCTTCTAGCTGGCATCATTGGACTGATTTTCAGTATACCAGTTTGCACTGACGGTGCTATCTTTTAGGGGCTAATGAATTGTCCCAACTCTTTCTCAAGTGATACAAGTGCTAGAACTTGGGGACAAAGAAATAAACAAAGGGCCAATAGTTGACCAGTTCAAGCCCCCTCTTTTAAATTCTTTACCTTTTTTATAAATCTGTGTCAAAAAGAGCATTAACGTCAAGATACAACTTCATAAATAGTATGCTTGGTGCAACATCTGTTTTTTGCGCTTTTCTGAACAGAGCGTGTTCGTATTTGGTAGTATCTGAGCTTATGATAATCTGGTTGATGCTTAATTCATTGTGCATGGCAGTGGAATGAAAGTGCTTTGTCTGAGTAGGTTGATCTTCTGTTTGGAAATACTATGAGGAGATACAAAATCCTTATTTTTTTGTCCTGGTCTGGACCAATATATCTGTGCTTGTTAGGTCATGTAGGCAGGAGTCAGCATGCAACCAAAAAGTCTCAGTGAGTCGAGTCCTGTGATCAGTTCAGCTACTAATAAAATTCTCTGTGTTTTTTCCTTTTTTAATTTTTAAATTTCCGATTTGGTTATGGACGTTCTTGGTGTTAAACACCATCCACTCTGTCCTAACAGTGAAGCTTATTCATAGGATATATTCACTAACCAAATCCAGACAAAACTACAGTGCATGCTTTTTCATCTGCTCCATTGACATAGCCTAACACTTCCTGGCGTGCTCTTCTTCTAAATTGATTCAAGACAAAATGGTCTGTATATATTGAGTCATTGAAGTATTTGAGCATTGGTTTTCTTCTTTTGCCACTAAGTGGGTGAAGGATGTTGAGGTGCAAGGTGTAACCTATCAAAATGTGGAGACATGAATTCGCTTCATATAAATCATGATTAAGGGTTTCTGCAATATGTGATATTAGCGGATAACACATCAATGTAGAATACCTTTTCCTCAATATGACGACAGGTGGAGTTATCCTAATAACAACAGAATTGTTGATGGCCAGTGATTGTCCATAATCTTTATGTTTTTAGGCCTTTTGGTTTTTGTTTTGTTGTTTACAGTTCAACATAATTGCAAAAATTGATGAATTGCTGGTTGAAGCCACCAAGCACAGATATCTAAAGGATGACTTTATTCATTAAACATAGCAAACATATAAAGTGAGCCTTACCTCCAAATACTAGAAAGATCCATCTTTCTTGTCTAGATGCACTTCCCCCACTTCGCCCCCCACCCCCCCAAAAAAAAAAATCTTTTCTATTTGGCTAATCTGCAATGGATTGTAAAAATGGCTATTCTTTAATCACTGCAGTAAAGAGATTATGCATGTTGTTCATGGTTTGTTGATTTGTAAAGTCCATGAATTATTAAGGGATCACACTTCGTTCCAATAGAAATTCTATGCAAGGTTTTAAATATCAGAAGACATGGCCATCCTAGTCTCTCTGTGGAACAGGAAGCTTAGGGTGCCAATACTCGAGACATTGGATATGCCATCCCATCCTGGTCCATTTTCCCAATTGTCCAATCCCAGCACTCAGGACAGTGTCCCATTGGTATTTAAAACCTTGATTCTATGATTGTTACAGTACCCTGGCTGATTACTTTTCAGATTCATTACATAGTTCAAGTATACTTAGATATATATCATATCTTGTATGGTTGTTAATGCTGTTGTCATCATTGTTCCTTCTTCTATATCATAATTTTTTTTCAATTTTTGAATAATTCTCTTACACTGAGTCATTTTTAATTTTGCATTAGGAGATTGCAATTAGCCATGGTTAGCATAAGGAGACGGAGGTATCTGGGGCTCTGCACAGGTATGCTAATTATGCTTTAAAATTTTAAGCAAAATTTGCACTATGGACTAGTATGGATAATGGAAATGACATTGTATTCATTTGTTTTCCCTTGTCCAGGTGTGATGGCTTGTATTTTTCATTTCATGAATGCTTGTTTTTAGAATGTTTAGTGATATTATACTGTTGGTATTCTAAAAGATTGCTGTGAAATGGAAAATAAAAAAAATTGCTATCAAAGTTCAATTACCTTTCATTTTGTATTATTTTGAAATAGAAAAATTCCACCTTTTGAGCTTGATATCTAATTGACTTTTCATAATAAAAAGAGCCTTCTTTTTACCCCTGATATGAATTTTATAGCCTAATGTCACATCTAATCCTTTCTTTCTGGAATGCTTTATGCGGGGGTGGTCTGTCCTCTGAAGACATTCCTAGCATGATGAGCCATCCTTACTTTTGATTGCAAGGATTTATATTTAACCTTTTTTTCTTTCTTTCTAGAAATCATGTTCTCATTTCCTTACTTCAATGAACTTATTTACATTGGACTTCTTAATATAATCAAAATTTTAATTTATCATTTCAGGGAAAAGTTCCATTCCTGTTGAGCTTCCTAAGCCTGCTGACAATGGGAACACTCTGGAAAATTCTAATCAGAATGTGAAGCCATTCAGTGTGCATCCTATGCCTTCAGATAATTTAAGCCTTCAAAAGCTGGTAAAGGTGGTTTTTTATCATCCTAAGCTCATTTTTCCAAGTCATGTTGGTTTTTGTTACTTTTTTTTTTTTTTTGGATTTTGTGATTTTTCTGACTAGCTTGCCTCTAATGTGAATTGTATTTTAATATCATGCTGATTCAGTTGTAAAAAAAAATCTAAATTCATTGTAATCAATTCATGTTTGTATTTGGTGGACTAAATGATGTTCACATGTCTTCCATGGTTTCATTTAACAATGCTGGGTGTAAGAAATAGTGGGAATCTTTAAACCTTTCTTATCAAGCTTCTCGGGTAGACTATTTGTCATCTAATTCACTTTCAGGCATCTTAAATATCTTCTGCTATTCACCTTCCTATCCTGTTTCTCTCTCTTAACTCATTTTGCCAACATGCTTTTATGTCCTCATTTTGCTTAGGCCTCTCATCTTCTGATCTCTCCAAACTTCCAACAATATCGTTCATGAATGAAGCTTGTCTTAGCACTACCCTTTCTAAACAAAGAAATCTCAGTGGCATTTAGTGGTATTAGAGTACTTCATACTCCATAGTCTAGAGGCATGTTAAGGTTTGCTTCATCAAATTGACCTACTAATCTGTTGGTACATCCTTGTCAGCCTTGTTTCTGTGGAATAGACCCAGGCTAGCTTAAAACTTCTTTGGGAAGATTTTTGAATACCTTTGACCTATTCTTGTAACTATCGTTTGCAATGACTGCTGTTTTTGATGACGTCAAACACTAAAAACAAAGTTATTTGGTAAGGCCTGCTTGTTATTGCTTTCATCGCCTGTTCTTGCTTTCAAAAGCTTGGAATTTCTTTCACTTTCTGCTCTTGCTTTCGAAAACCCAAGAAGACAATATACTGGATCGCACCCCTGTATGATGAAATCTTTTTGCATTTCCATTTTTTTTTTCATGAAATCTTGACAGTCTATATTAGCAAATTTGCTTTCATAACAAGCAATAATAAAGACAATGAATAACGGAAGTTGTGCGAATGCTTTCACATCAATCCTCATCACATGCGATTTCACTATTTTATAAAGAATTAAAAACACAAAAATGTGGGATTTCACTATTGTGTAAAGAATTTATGCTTAATGCAGATAAACAGTAAGTTGGCGTATTAGTGTTCTTTGTTAAGTATATCATGATATGTTGTTTCCATCTTATGGCATGTGGTGACAAAGCAATATGAATCATTGATTGATATACCACAGCATGGAAACTGGATCAAGCAGTTGTCTGTAGATGCTTATCTGATGACCTTATACCACAACTTGCTGAATCCTCACTTTTGAAAATCACATCTGTGTCTGTCTGCATTAGGAACAAAGTACTACACTCTTTGATGGGCTTTCCGTGGCTGTGTTTGGTCATATAATCTATCCCTGAGAAAACATTCATCATAGCTTTATCAAGGAGAATGTCCACCAAAGCGAGTATTGCCTTGTTTCTAGGTAGATGCGCTGTCCATTGTGGGCCATATAATATGGTGCAGGTGAGTTCTTCTTATGATGAAGAAAGCTAATTGAGGCATAGGTTATTACTGACCCTACCACAGGACTACCACCACTGCAATTAAAATTCCATTTCTGGTCCATGAACAATGGATATGCACTCATGCTGGATGGCAGGATTTGGGAAGCGATGATAAGAAACCCAAAACGTGCAAGATGGCATTTTTCCCTCTTGTTGATGTGAAGGAACTAAACATGCATTCAAACATTGGAAGACCAACGAAGAGCTATCTTTATGATAACTGGATAATCTACAAGCTTAATTGTCAGTGTCAGGCACTTGACACCCAGAACTTTGACACTTACTTGTTGTGGTTATTTCTTGGTAGTGTCAAGCTTTACTGGTTTCAAATTGTAAAGAAGGTTTGTCACAAGTAGCCAGCATATATTTGTTGCCTTATACTGTTTCCAACACTTAAAAAGTTTATTAATGTCAAGGAATGTTCTACATTAGCAAACCTGTTGAAGCTACTAAAGCTTTATATTCAACTTTTTGTATCACATAATTGCTCAGAAAGTGTCACAGGATATCTATACCCAATTTCTGATAGAACCAAGACTATTCTACTTCTACCGTATCAACAGCCCTGCCAACAGAAGACATGTTTAATGCACTTAAATTATTACACAAGGCCATAACAGCTATGGAGTTTATTTTTTCTCATTCCAAAATTATCAGCATATTATTATGTTTAGCACGTTACAGAAGGTTTTTGTTTTTCAGTAAAGCCAAATTGAAATGGTTATTGAATAACAGTAAAAGGATATGCATAAATCTAGTTGATGGGGTTTATGTTAGTCATAGCATAATCTTTTCAGCATTGGCACGTAATTGGAGTTTTGGATATCTTTGATGCTGGAGCAACATATATTTGTGTGCATATGTGCATGTCTGCCTGCATGTGCACATGGATATACTGAATTATATTTTCTAACGCTTTTTCTCATCTGATGAACTTCTATATTTCACTAAGCTACTGTTTATCATGGTCATGAAACAGTCATGATCCAAAACTTTAATGTTTGTAAGTGTAGGCTTCTGCTTCATGATTAGAGAAGGGACATTCCTATGCTCAGAAAATATGAATTTCCAGAAAGCTGATAAAATGATGGACATTCATGCTACTGCTTAAGCTGTTGTTGCTAATACAGTTTGTAATTTTAGTGCAATGCCAATTGCTTCTTGTGACAGTACCTTTGTCTAACCTTCCACTTTATTGATGATTCTCTTATACTGAACCTGATCCATCAGTTGATGTTGTTTGACAGATCAATGTTTCTGAAGCATTACCTGGATCTTCAAATGCATCTGGTTCAAGTTCATCAAAGGAGGAGGCAAATAATTATTATCCAGGTTTGTTCTTTCAATTCACTCATGATATTTTAAGGCCTAAAAATGTTCTTTAGTTATTTATTGGTGTTGCTAGTGGGAGCTGGTCTAACTAGGCCATTGAGCTGGTTGGTGCATTGGAGGGCTTGACAAGGTGTTGTATCGATCGTGGGAGCTGATCGGAGATCTTGATGTGCCTTCTTGGATGGTTCATGGCCAGGACTCGGATGCGGTCGTAGCTGAGTTGATTACATCCGATTGGTGTTAGAGGGAAGGATATTGTAGTCAGATCTTTAGTCCAATGCCAATCTTGAATTTGAAGCACCACAGATAGGGAAGCCCTTTTGTCGGAGAGTGTCTAGTGGGGGATCCTTTGATGTCTAGGTCAAGATAATTCTCAGGGAAACAGGGGAGGTTCTGTATGTGTGGCAGAGAGTTAGGAACTCGAGAGCATAAAGAACATAGGATTGAGAACTTGGAACTCAGAACCTAAACTTGCCTTAGCACTATGAACTTAGAACTTCGAGAGCTCCCCTGAAGAAGTTTTCATAGGTGAGGGCCGGTACCTATTGTTATGGAATCTTAGGACATGCGAATTTGTTGTTTTAAATAACTATTTGCATGTTCGAAAGATATTGTGTGGCTGATTTACCGGCGTGCTAATTCTTACATATCTCATTGTCATGGAAATGCTTGCGATAGATTTTTGACTCAGGTTAGCTTGGATGGAGTTAGTGGGCAATTGCAAGCTGACAACAGCAAGACCTGCAAAACATGTCCTTGGCTAGAGTTGGCTCCGATGGGGACCCTTCGCACTCATGTCAGAAATCTAGAATAGATGGGAAGGAGTGTGAAAGAGTAATTGCTTGCCTACCTTAGGGTCCCTTATGAGCCGGTATTTATGAGCAGAGGTCGGACGTCGTAAGGAGGCACGAGCATGAGGCGTCATCTCCTTTGTATTTGGTATAACACTCCGATATCATCGGCTAGATCTTGCAGGATTTGGTGGTTGTCCATTGTCTTCTCTATTCATCATTAGTTGTTACTGGTAATCACAGGATTCGGAAAACCACATGGAGCAGTGGGTCAACCTTTCCCATTGTCGGCTTGGATTGGCTACAATTAGGGTCGATAGGACTGAGGTTGCCTTTACCTCGACACCGATAGGGGAAAGCACCTCGGCTCCGGTCGAGGTAAGATTCTTCATCTGTATCATATGCCCCCTACTCTTGAGTCCGAACTAGAGCTAGGTTAGATGAAGGGAGTACATTAGGTCGGCTCTAGCGCTACAGGGGACATGCATCACGTTCCCAATCCTTTAGATGAAACATCGCATTTGAGTCCTTTAGGCCAGTCGAAATGTTGCATCTGAGGCTTGTCTTGATTCTCCAGGGGTCGCTGGGTGGTGCCCATTAATGGATCCATCAGAATCAAAGCATTGCGCGGGCCGTTTAATGCATTCACATAAATGAGCCCCAGGTTCGCGGATTCGGTATCGCAACCCGTGCTGGTTGCCAGCCGATACGGTACCATCCCATACCACCGATAAAAAGATAAAAAATCCCATCCAACGGCCAAAAAAAGAAAGAAAGAAAATTGCACCGTACTAGTATTGTACCGCCCCATATCAGACCAAACTGTTCGGTACCGGCCTGTACCATACCGAACTGATTGGTTCGGTCTGGTTCAGGTCATTTTTCGAAAAATTGATCTGAACCATTTCGGTTCTCCATCGGTACTATATGGTACGGGGTGTATCGGCCGGTTCAGACTAGTACGGAATACCCTGAATGAGCCATTCGAAAGGGTCAGCTCGGCCAATTGGGTAATGCCACATGGCAACCATCCGACGGCCCTGGCCAAATCGGCACATGATCTAGGCCATCTGAGGCATCTATAAGTAGGGGCTCACATCTCTTATTTTTATCTTTTACCTTCTTCCTTCGAGCTCCGTGAAGGCGGCGTTCTTTCGGCAATGTCTAGGGCTCCTTTGGTGATTTCCAGCTATTTCTCTGGTAGCTTCCATCAAGCAATCAATTGTAGGTCGGTCCCTTGAGCATTTCCTGGTTTTCTAGTCCTTTGATCTTAGGTCCCTTCTCTATTGGTTCTTGCATATCTTCCTTCTCCCCTTTCTTGCTTGCTTGTGCTTTTCTTCGTCACTTTAGTTCTTAGGCTTAGAATGGGCGAACTAGAGAACTCGGCTGGGAGTTGGTCCTCTGATTCTTCTTCCTTCGGGTATAGTCTCAATGAGTCGGCGGGCATAGGTTTGAGGAAGTGGCCTTTGTGCCTAGACATTTTCAATCAGTGCTGGGTTTGGATGATTTAAGTCAGATCCAAACCTAGTTTAGGATCCCATCCGATTATTAGCTGGGGATCTCGGGGTCAGTGGTCAGATTTGCGACCCTCCTTTAGGTTGGCTTGGGCTGTACGAAGAATCTTTCAGGGTCTAGCTAAGGCTCCTTTTTCATCCCTTCATAGTTTAGCTCTTTAAATTTCTTGACATGTTGCTAAGTTCGGTGGTATTGAACTTGTGGCATTTCCTTTGCGGTTTTATAGCCATGCTTCCCGGCCGAAGTTCGGCCAACTATTTTCCTCTTCAAGGCATTCTTTACCATCAAAAGGCGTCCTTACGTCGGTGATTGGTGGTATATTTCCCCTTGGAAGGGGGTTAACCGACTACTCTAAGGTGCCTCATCCTCCGTCATGGTTGGAAGGAGTCATTCCTCTTCATCTTTTGTTCTTCGGTCGAAAACTAGGGCTTCGCTTTCTTGGGCCGACCAAGAAAGTTTGTCCTCTGAGCTCCGGCATTAGGAGATGATGACTTCAAATGCTTCAAGGCTTTAAGTGGGTGCAAGGTCCCACCGTTAAAGGAACTGCCGTTAGAGTAGATGCTCTTCAATATCGGGCTCAGTCAAGTTAACCCCCGAGGTGAGCATTGGTTCATATTGTTGTATTTTTTTCTTGATCTAATTTACCTCGCTTGGTGCAGATATGAGGTCGTAGGAGCTTAAGCAGCTAAAGAAGGCCACACAGAAGAGAAAGAAGGCCTCGGTTGCCTCCAAGGTTCAACATAAGAAGCAGCGAGCAGTCGAGGCTGAGCGATCGTCGGGACAGCCCGCCCGGGGGGTTTCATCCAATTTCGATTGGGTTAGTTATGGCTTCTTTGATCCAGGCTCACACACCGAGGCCTAGGCTACCAAACCCCACTCTGCCTACCTCCTAGGTTGGGGGGCCTCGTTGACCGTCTCTCCAAGCCGAACAGGTCAGCTCGGCCCCTGCCCTTGCTTGGGCCGACGAAGGGCCTGGCGCTTCCTTGGCTTAGCCTCTGGATTCTGCCCTGGAGAATTGGCGAGTTGCTCGTGAACTGATTTGGGGGATCCTCCTCCTAAAAGATGCAAAAAAGTTGGAGGGTCAGAGCTTGAATATCTAGTAGAGGGATGCAATAGACTCCGTCATCTGAGTAAGTTTTTCCTCGACCTGTTCTTCACATTTGTTTGTTGTAGCTAATCTGTTTGTTCTTGTCTTCACAGCTTAGCCATTATATAGCAATATTCACAAACTTGCTAAGGTTGGTGTGGACAGAGGCTAGTGATGCTCATATTTAGGCTAATGCACTCTAGCAGAAAGTCTTCAAAGTGGAGGTGGCCGCCGTGAAGGCCCAAATGGAGGCAAAGAATGTTGAGGCTGAAGTGAAGCGCCTTAAGGAGGCGTTGGAGAAGGCTGGGGTGTTTGCTAGAAAAGGCCAAGGTGGAGCTTGCCTTGGAGAGGAAGAAGCGTTGGGCGGCCCAGGAGAAGGTCATCAAGGCTGAGAAGAAAATTGAAGGCCAACTTATCGAGGCGGGTCGTCTAGCAGTGGAGGCCTTTTGTGTGTTAGGGGAGTTTACCCATGAAAAGATCCAATTTGCAGAGGAAGCCTTCATCGTCGTGCAAGAACTGTGTTGTCAAAAGATGGCTAGCCACTTCCCTAAGCTGGACCTATCCTTCTTGGATAAGGGGGACGCCGATGCCGATGAAGACCAACCTCAGCCAGAGGCCTTAGTTGTTGAAGACCAGCCTTAGGTAGGGGCTGTAGCTACTGAAGACTAGCCTCAGGTAGGGGCTGTAGCTGCTGAAGTGCAGCCTCAGCTAGAGCTTGCAACCACCGAGGGGACTATTAAGCTGGCAATCAACGCTCCCGTAGGTTCCTTGGCTGACCCCAACTTGAGGTTGCCGCTGATGCATTAATTGAGGCTTGGTCCTTATACTTTTGCTTTTCTTTTTGCTTGTCACGTGCCATGAAAGAGTTGTAAAAATGATCCCTCTCTAATGAAAAAGTTTACCTTTCTCGTCTTGGATCCTTGTTTCCCTGATTTCCTTGCAACTTTAAGCTTGAATGCTAGTCCCAAGCTACCTTTTTCAGTGTGGAGGGGAAGGCTTGGCACAAAATCCCAACATTTGCCCTGTGAAGGAGCATTAAGGCCTTGAAGCTTTCCAAGTGATCCACTAGGTCGGTGGACCCGTCATAGGCTTCCAACTGCAGCATTTTGAAATGACTGGAGAGTGGCTCTCGCATGATTCTATCACTGAAAGGTGGGTCGGTATTAAAACCGAACCTGTGACCCTGAACCGAGGCTATCTTCTATCTGATTTATATGCCAAGTGTGTTGTTTGGAGTTGTTTGATTGGTAGGTGTTGGTGCAAAATTTGATCGTCGTTGGAGAAGCACTGGAGTCGGAGAAGATGAGGTCGCCGTCGGTGATATGCAAAACAAGTCTCGTTCAGAGCCTGGGGGTGGCTCCGGCAAGATCCTCTGATGATCAAGTTAGCTTCTTTTGGCCAACAGAAATGGAGTACTCAGTAAAGAAAGTTGCAGAGTACTGGAAGGAAGAAGAGAGCTTGAAAAAAACGTATCTGAAGGGTCCCTTTTATAGCCCCGAAGCCTGTAACAAACTGATAGTGACAGTCGCAACCGCTTGATAGTGGGCCGTTCAGGGTCATGTGGGGTTTATTATGGAGGGTGGTGTCCGTTGTCGTGACGTGCTAGTCTGTTGGAGACCTAACAGCTGGAGTTCGAATGGGACAATTGCAGGTAATGAAGGGCTCTTGGACGTTGTTGTTTCGGAGTTTGGAGGTTCTCAAGATTGACTGTGCGTTGGCTTTTATTCGCTATGTTGAAGGTGTACGCCGTGGTCCTTTCAGACGGCTGGAAGAAATTCGGTCGGAAGAGAAGTCCGGTAGGGGTTCGATCGATGAAGAGGTCCGGAAGACGTCCAACTGAAAGGAGTCCGACTGTGAGGGGTCCGCCTGGATCAAATATTGACTGATGGCCGCAATAAGCAAGCGCGATTGAAACACTGGCGTCTCTGCTGTTCCTTTGAGGTTCGGCCATTCCCAGGATTGCTCATCGGTGAATAATGATAAGGCGCTGAAGTTCGTCTGGGGATAGTTCGAAAGAAGTTCGACTGCTGAAGAAGTTCCGTTAGAGGAGAAATTCAGGAGGAGTTCGACTAAGATTCTGCCAAAAGGGGGATCCAAGGAAGTTCGTTCGAGTGGAGCCACACAGGTTACCGGAAGATCGGCCGAACAGGATGCACTGAGCCGGAGACTTAGCCGGTTCTCTGGGGCAGAAGCATTAACTGTTCAAGTTCGTCTGGAGAAGGAATCCGCAATGCCCCGTTGAATCCGAAATCGATCTTCGCAACCAATCGGATTATCTGACTGCAGTGTTGAAGGTTGGCTATCTCAGAATGATTCAGAGTTCGAATACTCCTGCAGATTGAGGTTCAGTTGTTATAGCTGTAACTGGACGGAACTGATCAAGAGTCGGAGTCTTAGTCGAATTTCGGCAGGCGTGGATTTATCCCCAACACTAGTCCCTCTACTCCCGAATTCGAAGTTCGAAGGATGGAAGTAAAATAGAGACTATCGAAGTTCGAAGAATTTTTCAATCTTATTGGATTTCATTCGTCTAGGTTGAATGGAAAGTTTTGGCTTTTATTGGGCTGGCGTCGAAGTTTCGTAAATGCGTGGTGATCCGAAGAGACGTTTTTCGAATTCTCCGTTAGAAGTCTGTTCGAAGTACAACACTATTAAGGATCTGCCCGTTGGAAGCTTTCTGCCAGGATGAGTGGAACACGCGTTGATCAGAGATCGGCTGGAGAAAATCTGCAATCATAATCGTCTAGGAATTTCAAGGGTAAACCCGTCCTTCTCCTTCGAGCCTTTACTTTTTTGAAATCCTCATCTCCTTCGGTTCGCTTCTCCGTCCCGTGCAAAGGCCTAAGCTTCTTCCTCCATTTTCCTTGGTTCCAGCTGCACCTCCATTCGATTTTCGTTATATTTGTTATCTCCTCGTTCTTCCCAGCCGATTTAGGTCAGCCCTCCGACATTTTTTTGGATTATTTCTGGACTATTTGCTTTCTTGCTTTTTTTGTTTTTGTCGAAGTTGGTATACCTTATTTTTTCTGATTTTTGGACGATTCCTTGATTTCACTTTGATCCAAATGTCTAATGAAGGATCCTGGTCAACTTGTTTTGGGAGCTCGGCCCCTCTAACCTTGGTGAACCCGTCTCCTGAGGAGGCTGAACCCTTGGAGTCGGCCCGTCCTTTTGTGCCTACAACCATTTCTTGTAGACTTCGGTCCGACGATCTTTCCCTAGTCAGGATTCAGTTCAGGATTTCTTCTGAATACTAGCTCAAACTTCCTGGGCCCGACGATCGAGTTTGCTCACCTCCTCTCGACCGAACCTATCTGTATGTCGAAATCCTTCGGGTCGGGCATAGGTTATCCTTGCCTCCTTTTGTAGTTAACCTATTCAAGTTTCTCAATATTTCTCTTGTTGCTATGGCGCCGAATTTCTTTAGATTCATCATAGGATTTCTCTCTCTGTGCACCATGGTGGGCGCCTGACCTACCATTTTCTTATTCCGCAATTTCTTCACCTTCAAACACCATCCAACCGCCAAGGATTGGTGGTATGTATCTCCGCAGTTCGACAAGAAGGGACTGCTTAAAGGTGCTCCTTCCACCGTTCATGGCTGGAAGGAAAAATTTTTTTTCGTCTCCCATCCCTCCTTAGGGTTAGGGCTTCCTCCGTGGGGCGAGATAAGAGAATCGGTCCGTCGAGCCCCCAGGCTAGAAAGTAAGGATCGGAGTTCAGCCGATAAGCTGAAGTCCTTTAATGCTTCATCGATCCCTAAACTTATGGACGAGCAAACCTTGTTCAATTTCTGTCTCAGTTCTTTTAACCCAACAGGTAGTTTTTTATATTGAGTTAGTTGGGTGGTATTCTTTTTTTTTGACCTTCTAACTTTATCTTCTTTGCAGAAATGACTTCAGAGGAATGGAACCGTCTAGTGAAGGGAATCAAGACCCTTAAGAGGAAGGGCGGTCCTTCCGGAGAACCGCAGAAGAAGACTCGAACTGGAGAATCGAGCCAGGCCGTGCCGGCCCTCGAGCCCGTCGTTACCGCGCCGAGCCCGGTCTTGTCTGATGAGGCCGCCTCTTCTGCTCCTGTTCAGCAAGAGGAAGTTATGGAGAGGAAGAAGAAGGCCGTCGGCAAGAAAGTCGGACGGAAGGTTAAGAGCTCCGAGGGAGAGGATCTTAGCCAAGAGCAGGGTTCCTTGGACGACTGAGAGGTCATCCAGTCGCTGATGAAGGGGAGCGTCCTTCCCCACATTGTAGAGAGGATGCATCAGAAGGACAACATTGAGAGGTTCGACGAGTCCTTCGCTGCCTTCCTGGAGGTAAGTGGCTTCTTTTGATTTTGACTTCATGCCCTTCGGGCTTTAAAGTTAGGATCTTCTAGAATTCTGACTTGCTTTTTGTTTTGCAGTTGGGACACTACCTTTTTGCTCACTCTGAGGCGGCAAATCAGAGACTGGCCGAAGCTTCCAAGGCCCTTAAGGAAGCCCGCGTAAAAGCTGAGAAGGCTTAGGCCGAGGTCGACGCTCTGAAGGTATTCTCGGAAACCCACTCGTCTGAAGTCGAACGCCTTCGGAAGAGGTTGAGGGAGGAGCGCGAAGAGATGGCAAAGCTGAGGGCCGAGTTAGCTCTAGAGGAGGAAGTTAACGCTGCTATGGAGAGGGCCGTGCAAGATTTCATGTCCTCCAAAGATATGGACGACATCAAAATAGACTTCGCCCAAGAATCTTTCTTGGAAGGATTCCAGATCTGCTTAGGGCGGGTCATCGAGAACTTCTCCGACATCGATCTGGACCTCATAGAGGAGCCAGAGAATAGAGCTGGCCCTTCGCGTGCTGATGCCGAGGTTGTCCCCGCTGCCTATGCTATCGAAGTTACTCCGGAGGTTCCAGAACCTGCAAATGCAGCATCCGGTCCTGCTCGAGAGTCGGAGGCGATCGAGAATATCCCGACCTCTCCGATGGACGAGCCATCCGAGGTCTAAATTTTTGACGTTTATGTACTTTTCTTCTCTCTCTCTCTTTTTTATGTATCAAAAATATTTGAAGTAATGAAAGCAAATCTCTCTTTTTCTTTGCACTCTGCGCTGCATGTGATTCAGAACGCCTTCGACAACCAGGGTCACGACCCCCTTTCTCCGGCTGACGCCGATCCCTTATCTCAGGAAGTTTCGTTCAAGTCTTTGATAAAGGGTTTGAAGAAGGAAGTCCACCATTTAAGAAAAAAGTTGAAGAAGATTGAGGCCGACCTTCAGGCCTCTCGGAAGAATGCTTCAGAGGTGACTAAAGAAGTCAGTCACCTCCGAAGCTTGCACATGAAGGATTCTGCGAGCTTCAGCGTCTGAAAAGAAAATTTTGAGGAGCTTGCCGAACTCCGGAAGAATGCGAGCGACAAGTCTTGGGTGCTAACAGCGAAGATCGGCTCTCTTGAAGTTGATCTTAAGAAGGCAAAAGAAAAAATCCGTCTCTTGGAAGGGAGTTCGTCGTGGTCTACCGACAAAGTTCGGTATGATTGGGATTGGTCGAAAAAGTTTCCTCAGCTTCAGAAGCAGTTGCAGGATGCTGAGGACCGGCACAATAGTTATCGGGCGACTTGGGCAAGGAAGATGTCCAGGCTTGAAGACGAGCTGAAGGCTGCCAGAGATGAGGCGACCTATTTCCAAAGGAAGTTTTATAGCGTTCAGCAGGTTGGATCAAGCGGCGTATCTGAAGAGCTCGCCTCTCTGAGGAGGACCGTTGGTGAGCTCTCGGAGGCTGTCGGGGTGGAGAAAGCTAAGTTCAATAGTTGAAGCTCCAGTTGACCCGTGAGCATCTTGCCATCAAGGATGCTGAAGTTGAATCCGAAGTCTTGAGGGAGCAGCAGTGAGAACTGAAGGCCAAATTTGTGTACGCTAACAGAATGTACATCGAAGGCCTATATAAGGAGCTCGAGGAGGAGATCTTCAGACTGAAGGAAGCTTTGGTGATGGTCAGAGCCGATAGCCCGAAGTCTGAAGAGCTCGAGCCACCTTAGGACTTCACCTCCTTTATTTTTTCTTTATGTAATCGGTTTCATCGATCTTCATTCCGTCTGTAATGCGTTTGTTCTTTTGCACGGTCCGTGCTGACCTTCATTTTGCTTGTAGTGTGCCCACTTTCTGTGTAATCGATCTTATTGACTTTTATTTGTAATGAACATAACTCCATAACGAAATGGTAGCCCCTTTTTTTTTGTCATCTCTTGTAGATGCGATTCCGGGCACCTCATTTTTCTTTACTTTGTTTCTAATGAGATGCTTATCGTGGATGTCGGGCTAGAGGTCTGTTCCACAGATCAGGATGGAGTTTTACCTTTGGCATTTGGCGTGGCTGTAGGGGAATGTGCACGACAGTCATTAGTAGGGCCTTGGCCTTTTTCTTGTTTTAGATTAGCGAGGCCTCGGTCTTCCACCCTTTGCATGATTGTAGAGGTTCCTTGGGTCCGTCGGCGGGATCTCTCCTCTCATCTCATCTTGATTTAATGAGGCCTTCGACTTTGCTCACGTTAGGATGAGGTTCTCCTCCTGTTCCTAATGGGTTGTAGGAGTACATTAGGATCGTTGGCAGGGCCTCTCCCTTCATTTCGTCTTAGTTCAACGAGGCCTTCGACTTTGTTCACGTTAGGACGGGGTTTTCCTCCTGTTCCTAATGGGCTGTAGGGGTACATTAAGACCGTTGGTAGGGCCTCTCTCCTCATTCCGTCTTAATTTAACGAGGTCTTTGACTTTGCTCACGTTAGGACGAGGTTCTCCTGTTCCTAACGGGCTGTAGGGGCACATTAAGGCCGTTGGCAGGGCCTCTCCCCTCATCTCGTCTTAATTTAACGAGGCCTTCGACTTTGCTCACGTTAGGACGAGGTTCTCCTCCTATTCCTAACGGATCACTTTAGGTTGTTTCAGAGAGTTATTTGTCATCACGCAATTTTTGTGCCAAGAAATAATAATGTTAAAATAGAAAAGTTCTATTAAAGAAAGATTACTGGTAGTACATTCTTAGGTTTTTTGAATTCCAAGGCCGCGGGAGTGTTGCTCCTCCGAGCTCCTTCAAACGATAAATTTCGGACCGGACGACCTTCTCTACTTTATATGGATCTTTCCAATTTAGGACGAGCTTTCCTTGATTCTGAGGTTGCAAAATCGATGTTCGTCGGAGCACCAAGTCCCCCATCCTAAATGCTTTGCTTTTTACTCTGGAGTTATAGTATCTGGCTACTCTTCGTCTGTAGGCTGTCATTCGAACTTGGGCTTCTCTTTTTTTTCTCTAGTTGATCGAGGTTGACTCTAAGGTCTTATGAATTATGTTGCTCATTGAAGGCCACGATCTGTGCTGACGGAAGTTTAAGCTCGATTGGGATGACTGCCTCTGTTCCAAAAGCCAAGGCGAACGGTGTTTCCCCAGTTGGTAGCCTTTGAGTAGTTCGGTACGCCCAGAGGACGTGGTAGAGTTTGTCCGCTCAAGTCTCCCTTGCTCTTTCAAGCCTTGCTTTGATGTCCTGCAGTAAGATTTTGTTGGTCATCTCTGTTTCACCATTTGCTTGCGAATGGGCCACTGACGTGAAGTGATGGGAGATGTTTAGATTTTTGCAGAACTCAACGAATCTCGTCTTAGCAAACTGTCACTCGTTATCTGTTATGAGAGTTTGGGGCAGACCAAACCGATAGACGATTGACTTTCAGACGAAGTCCTGTACCTTGGCCTCAGTAATTTTTGCTAATGGTTTGGCCTCGATCCATTTGGTAAAGTAGTCGATTGCAATTAGGAGGAACTTCCGTTGTCCGGATGCCATTGGAAAGGGGCTAAGTATATCCATTCCTCACTGTGTGAATGGCCAAGGTGCGCTTAGTGGAGTAAGCTCGAAGGCCGGCTGTTTTTGTATGTTTACATTTTTTTGACAGCGGTCACATTTCTTGACATACTCTATAGAGTCGTTCTCTGCCGAAGTAGTCTTTGTGACAAGGATCTGGCTCCTACATGACTTACGCAAATTTCCTCATGTACTTCTCATAATACGAAGTTGACCTCTGAAGATCGGAGACATCTCAAGAGCGGTAGAGAATACGATCTTTTATACAGCTTGCCTTCATACAGAACATACCGGAAAGTTTGATTCTTGAGTTTCTGAGCTTCTTTCGAATCATGAGGAAGAGCTTCATCCTTGAGGTAGGCAACTAGCGGGTCGATCTAGCTCGGCTCGTGCTCAACTTGCGTAATAGGCTGCGACTCCTCTGAGCTTGGGCACTTAGAATTTCAAAAAATACTTCTTTGGGCAGTTTGACTAGGACTAAAGTAGCCAATTTAGAGAGAAGGTCGGCTCTCGTATTTTCTATCCTCGGAATCCGTTGAATGCTAAAACTGTTGAAGGCCGAAGTCAAGTTCTTTACTTTCTCAAGATATTTCATCATGCTTTCCTTTCGGGCTTCATAGCT